>CM065713.1:10778602-11093602 GCA_017654935.2 Phymorhynchus buccinoides
CTTTCTGCTCCTCAACTCAACCCCCCCCCCCCCCCCCCCCCCCCCTAAATACTTTCTACCCACCATTTGTCAATGCATCTACCTCTCCCCCCATCTCCTGCCCCAAGCTTGGCACCCATTAGGACACAGGTCTAGCAGCAAAGGGGATGATGCTGTGAAGGCCAAACTGTTTTTTCTGTTTTGTACAGTTACCAGACTTTAGTTTCTAACAGAACGGGAGGGAGTACATTGCAATGGGGAACGAGGGCTGTGCGTTGTCCTGTGTGTGTGTGTGTGTGTGTGTGTGTGTGTGTGTGCGTGTGCGTGTGTGTGTGTGTTGTGTGTGTGTGTGTGTATGTATGTGTGTGTGTGTGTGTGCGTGCGTGTGCATATGAGTTGACCAAATTGTGTTCCAACTCATAGCGCCTAAACCACTGAACCGATTGTAAAACTTGGTACAATTGTTTCTTTGTGGACCTTGCTCTTGCGGCACTTCTTTTGAGGCTTTAGGTCCCTACCACGCGCTGCGTATTTGGGGATCAGAGGCTTGCATTGTCAGATTCACAGAATAGCAAGCTATATCAAGTGAGTATCTTTTGAATATTAAAAAGACGCTGATTATTCCAAAGATAATGGATGGGTTTAAACCAAAGTAAGTATATTGCAAAGTGAACAGATGCAGGGCTCCCAGGGACCCCATTTGGGGGTCTATGAAGCACTAAAATTCTAAAGGACCCTCTAAAAGAATGTGCAGGGGTCCAATACTGCAGAAATTTTTTGTTCTCTATCCAGGTAAATTTAATGGAATTTATTTTGCTGAAATATGGCTGGCAGTGAAAGGGTTAAACACAAAAAACCCACCATTACCCTATAATCAAAATTGACAGGGGAGATTAAATAATTTGTTAATTTGTTGTTATATTTGCATTGAACTGGGAGTAGTTTATATGGCTCTGCATCTTTTTTTCTTTCTTTAGGAGAGCTCTTTCCCTTTCACTATCCCTAGGTATCAGCAGAAAGTTAGTTCTCTAAAGGCTATACTCAGGGCTCCCAGGGACCCCCATTTGGGGGTCTATGGAGCACTAAAATTCTACAGGACCGTCTAAAAGAATGTGCAGGGGGGGGTCCCAGGGATGCACTAGAAATTTTCTTTTTAGCATTCGCTATGCCACTGGGACCCTCTATCCCGCCTCTAGGACCATCTATACTGTAAGTGAATGAGTCCCTGGGACCCCTTGTTCTGCAGGACGATTGGGAGCCCTGAGTATTTTGGTTTTGAAATCAGTATTTTACTGATAATTACCACTAATACCAGTAAACAAGATCACTGATTACCATCATCGTCAATGTTTCGTCACTATTTCAGTAGTTGGCCACTCTCTTTTGTTTTTGAGCATTTCAAACAGACACACACACACACAGAGACACACACATGTAAGTAAACACACACACACAGACACACACATATGTAAACACACATATGTATGTAAACACACACACAACACACACACACAGACACACACATGTATGTAAACACACAACACACACAACACACACTGACACAGACACACACACACTTACCTCCACCAGAACTCTCCTCTCCACCACAACCACCACCATCACCACCTAAATCCTCCTCCCCCAAAACTTGATCCCCGACATTGTCCATCTCTCTCCCCCCTTGTCTGGGGCTCGCAGTTTTAGTCATTCCTCCCTCTCCTCCCCCTCCTCCGCTGCCACCAGTGCTGCTACTGCTAGCCTCCCCTTCCATAGTCGACTGGAGGTGGGACAGAACGTCTTTCATGTTCGAAGCCTCATTCTCGAGTTTGGTCAGGTGCACCGAATTGTCCTGAAGCTCCCGACGCAGATGCGAGTTTTCCGACTTGAGCGACTGGACTTGTTTCAGCAGGTGGTTGTAGCTAGAGGAAAGGGCCATAACTGGAAGAATAAAAAAAAGAGCAATTATAAAGTGTGGTGGGTTTTTTTTGGGGGGTAACACTTTCGCCGCCAGACATTTTTCAGAAAAAAAATCCCATCAAACTTACCTGGGTAGAGAACAAGAAAAAATCTGTAATATTGGGGATTCCTCTGCGACATGTTTAAAGTAAGGCCTATCCTTACCTCCCAAAATTAACAATAACAGAATATGGTCTTTGAATAACAGACCCTGATTTGATGCTATTTAGTGACATGGGTGTTAAATCATTGTGGTGCATAAATTTAAGCGACATTGGCGGTGAAAGGGTTATTTAAACTACTTTTATCATAGTTTTATGGCTCACATAAATACTGATGGTTAAAAAATAAAAGGGAAAGAATGTGTCTGTCACTGTAAATTAATAAACGAATGTACTATGTCCCTGGATCAGGATGCATGAATTGCACCGTCAATGCACCTTCAGTAAATGCATTTAAAAATCGTATTAACAAAGAATTATCAAAATATACTTTTTCTACCAATTTGGATGTATATGAAAAACAAAGCTAAGTGTTAGTATACACTCAAGCCGAAAATAAATCCACGGGCAAATAAAAAATATTTAAAAAACAATTGATATTTGATTAAAAAATCACCACTAATGAGGGCAAAAGGCTTATAGCCTATATAGCCTTATGTGATGTGAATGTATGTGTGTGTTGTGTCTATGATTGAAGGGGGTGGTGGAGGGAGGCCTATGTACTTAAAGAACAAAGATCTGTTAAAAGTGTTATGCATTCATACATGTATGTCTCTATCAATTAGTATAGTATAATATAGTAGTGTTGGACTGGCTCAAACCTAAGCCTCGCGGCTCATAAACGTCCCTTCATTGACACTGTTTTGTTTGCATAAGCATGCCTTTTAAAATTATGATTGTAATTCAATCATCATGTTCAAAAAATAGTTGACTAAAATTTTCATCTTTGCAAAGGAGAATGAGAATGAAGTGCATCTAATATAATTTACACAGTGGATACGGTTACAGGGTTATTGCAACACTCACTCATGTTCAGGGATAATAACTGAATTTTTCGTCAACAAATACAATTTTCTTATTTTGTACTTAAGTGGTGTTTTAACGCATCAAGGTTTCGCTAAAATAAAGAATAGGGTTAGGGATATAGGGTTAGACACATATTAGAGTCAATGTTAGTAGTTTTTCAAGATACTTGCGCACAATTTTCGAGTCCGGTGATTGAACCCTGTAACCGTAGCCTGGAGAATGCGGGTTACGGACCCGTAACTCTAGCCTCTGCCAATCTCCCGTAACCCTAGCTTATCCTGTCTTTCTCCAATCTAATAAGTTTGCTGTTCAAAATAATACAAACACAATTACAGCACATCTCTTCTTTTTTCCTTCATTTTAACGATCAACCTTAGTTAGAGAACTATCAAAAAGATGATAGTTGTTTAAAGAAAGAAGAATAAGAGTAGGTAAAGGTCAAGATGTGCCCCCCCCCCTACCTATCTCGGTTAATTCTATTTTTCCGTTATTGCCTTTCTTACCATACATAAAGCTGTATTTTAGGAACATTTTTAGCTAATAACCTTTTGGAATACTAACCCTATCCCTAACCCTATCCCTAACCCTACCCCCCACCCTATAAGACGGAAAAATGCAACGAACCACAACTGTGACAAATCGCGGTGTACTGCAGTACATAGTGGGGGGTAGGGTTAGGTTTAGGGCTAGGGATAGGGTTAGTATTCCAAAAAGGTTATTAGCTAAAAATGTTCCTAAAATACAGCTTTATGTATGGTAAGAAAGGCAAAAACAGAAAAATAGAATTAACCGAGAAATGCAGGGAGAGGTGGCACATCTTTACCTTTACCAGAAGAGTATTACATCTTGATCTTGATGGGTATGTAAACACTGACACGATCCAACTTGGAGTTGGATACATAAACACCAACGGATTACATATCATATCATATCAGTTTAGGCTCTGTAGGCTTATGAAGCCTTTTGCCCTCTAGATATTTTTCTCAAATATAAATAAATTTATATTTTCTTTTTTCTTTTTTTGGCCTGTGAATTACTACGGCTATTGTGTATTTGTTTTGGTTTTTTTGTTTGTTTTTATTTCTCCAAATTTGTTGAGTACATAATAGTATTACATTTTTTGTCAATAAGATTTTTGAACATATTTAGTGATGATGCATTTACAGTTTCATTAGAAAGATTGTTCCATGCAGTTATTACTCTGTTAGTAAAAAAGTTTTGAGCTAAACGACTGTTATTTAGTTTTTTTGTTAGTTTAAAATCATGCCCTCGTGTTCTCTCCTCTCAGTTAAAGTTAGTAAAGTTTTAGTTGTGTTAGGATCATAAAACTTATTAAGAATTTTATACACCTCAATCAAATCGCCTCTTAGACGTCTGTATTCCAAACTAGGTATTCCCAAATACTTTAGTCTGTCCTCATAGTCCATATCTCTGGTTCCAATAATTGTTTTCGTAAATCTCCTTTGGACACCTTCTAAATGATCAACATGTTTTCTCAAAAAGGGACACCAGACAGGATTTCCATACTCTAATAAGGGGCGTACTAATGTTTTATAAAGAGGTTGCATAATTTCCTTCGATTTATTAGTTATTGTTCTGATTAGTAGACCAGCAGTACGGTTTGCCTTTTTAACAGTATCGTTGATGTGTGGTTCAAAAGATAGTAATGGATCAACTATAACACCAAGATCTTTCTCCGCATTTGTGCTCTTAAGAACCCTTCTGACACCACCATCATTCATAAAATACTCATGCATTGGGTTCTTTTTTCCAAGATGCATCACCTTGCATTTTTGACAATTCATCAGCCACTGATTTCTGGGTTTCGGATTTGAATTTTAGACCCTACATATATACGCCTACATTACATGTCTGAATCAGATAGATATTAGATATTTTGCAGACATCTATATTGTAAAAAACTCGAGACTTTACTGGTGTTGCACTGCCTCCGGGCATTGCAGCCAGTATTGTCCCCACCATCTTTGTATTTACAAATATTCCATATGTGTCTATGACCGAGAGGACGTAAAACACCACTTTCATTCATGTCTGAATCAGTGAAAGATGTGCAAACAAGTAAGTTACTAGTTAGGTAGTACTAGTACAGTAGTACTAGTAGGCTAACCGAGTGTTGAAGACGGGAATACGAGGTCATAAGGAACATTAGTCTTCTTCATTTAAGTTACTATTCAACTTAACCCACTCCCACCCCCTCACTTTTGAGCCAAAACCTGACACAATTCATGCAAACAACAGAATCGCCATTCTCAGATCACGCGGCATTATTTATCCATCAACTCAGTGCTGTTGCTTGCTCATTCTGCAGCAGACTTCCCCCGACCGAGCAAGCGAGAAATCTCGGAGAGCGCAACAGACAATGAGACATTACAATTTAAATTTAGATGCATTTAAACGTGAATAGGTTTCGGAATAGGGTTAGATAGTCAGCACATACCTTCACTGAGTTACAATGGTCTTCATGGCGCGATCGGTTTCCTGGAAGAGTGGATAATTTGCTCAGCATCACACCACTCGATCGCCTCAAGTTCTGCTTTCCTCCATGAAATTTGATTTGACGTCATCGGCTGGTCAGCTTTTCATTGGCTGGCAGATTACAAACACACCTGCACCAGCCGGGCGGAGTAACGTCCCTTTGATTCACTATGTACAAAATTTTACAATGCCTTTGTTTGGATTTCAATTAAAATATCGAGAACAAAAACATTTAAATTCACCAAAGAAATGTTGTTCAAGCTTACTGCAAGGACACTTTAAAATACCATCGCAGAGAGAAGTGTATTTTGTTCAGAGAATGACTGATGATCTGGATGATTCATGGATGGAGGGGAAAGGGAGGGGGGGGGGGGGGGGGGGGGGGGCGGGGGGGGGGGGGGGGGGGGGGGGGCGGGGGAAAAAAGTGGGGAAAGGAAGGTTTTACTATGGCCCCTTGTCCGTCAGTTCAAACTTGGATAAGGTTATCTCTTGGCCGAAACTTCAAAGGGTTGTGCCACCAAAGGTCTAACTTATAGAGTGGGCGGTCTCACTAAGTGGTCTCTCTCTCTCTCTCTGAACGAACGAAAATGGTGTTTTACGTCCTCTTGGTCTGAATCAGACACATATGGGACATTTGTAAATACAAATATGGTGGGAACAATACTGGAGGCAATGCCCGGAGGCAATACGAAACCAGTAAAGTCCCGATTTGTTTTTATTAATACAGATAGCTGTAGCGGTGACCACGCCTCGGTTAAACCTCATCGGCTATGGCACCGCCACAAGTAGTCCTGATCTCTCTCTCTCTCTCTCTCTCTCTCTCTCTCTCTCTCTCTCTCTCTCTCAATGGCAGTAGGAGAAGTAAATGATGGTGGTGTTTTTCATTTATGTCTTTGCTTGTCTGTTTATTTGGTCGGTTCGTTTTCTGTTTTGCTTGTTCTTATTACTGATGTTGATGCTCTGCCTAACATGTTGTTGTTATATTTCTGCTACTGTTGTTGTTTCTGTTGACGATGTTGTTGTTCTTTTCTGTCTTTTCACTATGCCTAAAAGTGATATTAGACAAGAAACTCGGGTGTTCTAAGTGCTGTATGTCTGCTCAAACACACGAGGCGAGAGCTGGGGATCTACCTGATGGTAGATCGAGTAACTTTCCCTGTTTGACCGATTGAATTAGGCAAGATCACTCCCACACACCATAAAATTACTCCCCTTAATTATTTCCGAACAATTCCTAGGCAATTGTACTAAATAGTCTTATATTTCTCTTTTAGGCTATTTGTCATCACTTCTGTCATGCTATTTCCTCTCAGGCCTTGAGCCTTTTCTTCCGGTTAAAGTGGTCTAGAACCTCCCCGGTTCCGTGGCAAAATAGAGACAGAGAGAGATCTTCTTCTTCTTCTTTGCAGTACGCATAGCCACAATCAACCCACTGATTATTATGCCACGGAACCGGGGAGGTTCATCCACATATGCCGGAAGAAAGGGCCAGGAGGCCGAAGATTAAAGAAAGAGGAGAGAGGACAGACAAAAGAAAAAAACGCCTAGCTTGATGGGAATCTGCAGGGGAGGGGAGGGGGAAAGGGAGGGGGGGCTTTTGCTTGGTTGTTAGACTGATGACCCCTGGGTGGGGCCACCAGCCGCAGCAGGCGGGTGTCCTTTCAGTTGAGGAACTTCCAGACTTCCGCTGTGAAGCTCCATTGAGTATTTTATACAGCATGGTGAGTCTGGTGGCTTGTCGGCGTTGCTGCAGTGGATACCATCTGTAGCATGTCGGTAACGCTGGCTGTCCTATGGTAGGAACGACGGAATTAGGTCAAGCCGCAGCGATTTTTCTCGTTGAAAATCCGAACCGCGATTTTGGCTATGTGCCAAACGGTCACTTCCTTTGCTTGTTTTTATTGGTGGTTATTCTTGGCGCTGACCATCCGAGTTTCTTTCTTTCGGGAAGCAGTCGGTTATTCGGGAACGATCTTTTTTTACGCTAAGACGGCCGATCGCGAGAGACAAGCGATCCAATATTTGGGTCCAATTCATTCGTTTATCATTTCTGAACGGTAATTATATAATTCTTTAAAACAAATGCGCAGTTACATTTAATTATTTTTCTACAAGTACACCAAATTTGGTGCATCTAGAATAAATCTCAATGCTGCTCAAGGTCTCCACAAGTCGGGAGGTGTTACGTCGAAGACTGTCTGACATGTTTTCTGTCACGCGCATGTTGATGTTGCGATCTTGTGAGTCGCACAAAAAGCTTAGGCCTAATCTGTCTAATGTTTGGGGTTGATGTTGCCCCTTTGAATAAGCTTTATTTTGGTACCAATGTTTTGTTTATTGGTAAAAAAAAGAAAAAGTTATGGCTGTTTTATTCATCCAAACCTTGATACGGTAAGGGCCGGTAACCTTGATCAACTTTTTCTTATATAGCTCATGTAAAAAAAGCTAACATTTTAAAACGTCGTAACTTTCTCAATTTTCGACCGATTTTGATAATTTGGGTATCATTTTAAAGGTCTTGTCGGGCTCTTTCCAATGACATAAATTTCATTAGGATTTGACAAAAAGTAAATATTTTTTTAAAATTTTATAACCACCCTACCTATGGTATCAGCCCTGCGTTGGATTGCTTCCACCTTGTCTATACTCTTCTGAATGAAGTGGTCCCAGACCGATATGTCTCTTTGTGCGTGTGCGCACGCGTGCATTGCGTGCGTGCATATATGCAAATAATCATATGCACATGCAGTTTAGCATTTTTTAATGTATAATACCAGATTTTGCTTCAAGCACCTATGGGTCGACTAGGACGGAAACTGCAGGTCACGTGACAACAATTACCACACACAAAAATCGACACAAAATGGCGGCCAACATGGATAAGCCGCGTGTACTTGTGCTAGGAGGTAAGCCAATTTACAAGCGCATGATGCGTCAGTTCTACTTTAGCTGTTGTCAGACAATAGCCACAGGCACTTATCTGTAAGTGTCTTTGTCATCACCATTTGCGCTAAAATATTGCAAACAAGCTGGACTCTAAACGGAAGCAGTTTCTTCTGCTCAAGATTTATAATATAAGTGTCGTCTGCACGGAAGTCGAAAGTCGAAAGCTTGAGATGTAGGGCTAATCTAATGAGGAAGAACAAATCTTAAGCTTAGTCGTGTCGCAGTCAAAAGTGTAGCTCGTGCAAATCTGCCGCTCGCTACTATGAGAGTGTGTATTTGCGACATTGAGCATGAACCACAAATTTCACTTTTTTGTAGGGTTAGGCCACTTAGGGTTAGGTAAATGGTTCAAGTAAAGAAAGAGTGAAATTTGTAGCGAGCGGCAGATTTGCACAAGCTACACTTTTGACTGCGACAAGTCGGACTTAGCAACGCAGTAGGTGCTCTGACAGCAGAGAGGCTTCTGAAATCTGATGATTGGTTGATGGTTAGTTTTACATCCAATTAGGTGTTGCCTCTTATGGACAAAAAATCTGATAGTTTTGCCATAATTTTATATGTCCCCCCCCCCCCCCCATGGTTACCCCCTAATCGGAGGCGCCGTGGCTCAGTTGGTTAGAGTCGCCGCTCGTATTCGTAATCCAATTTTTGCGAGTGCGCTGGTTTGAACCCAGCTGTTCACGGTGTTGTGTCCTTGGGAAAGATACTTTATGGTAAAGATAAAGATGTGCACACCTCCCCTCTTACATTTCTCAGCTCTCCCCACATTTTCACACCTGCCTTTCTTACCAAACATTAAGCTGTATCTTATCAACTTTTTGAGCTAATTATCTTTGTTGAATAATTAATTGCAGTCGTGATAAAGGCCATTATCTAATAGGACGATGTAGTGCAGTACACACAACAGCCGCGGAGCATTTGTCACAGTCCTGGTTCATTGGGTTTTTTCCGTCTTGCCTTTATCTTCTACTCTTATTGAATGCATGTGTTTAATTATGTAAATAGATGAAAATGAGTGTTAAATATCGCAAACGATAGAGGATGAAGTACTCAATCTGCAGTAAGAAAGGCAAGACTGAAAAATTGAGAAAAAAACGAGAAATGGAGGAGGGGGGGCGCATCTTTACCTTTACCTACTTTACTCCTATTTCCTGGTCCTTCGGATGAGACCTAAAACCGAGGTCCCGTGTGCGAACGCACGTACAAGATCTTGCGCGCACGTTAAAGCCCATTCCACTATTCTGTATGAGTAGGTCGTGTGTGCCGGTGGAACGGATGACACAAACTCACAAAGCATGCATCCTGTAACATGTATGCGCTTAAATGTAAAAGACCAACTCTCTGTTGACCTACTTCAACTTTTACTGGTAAAGTTAAGCTGCTAATCTTTGAGTCAGTTAATGAGTTATTAATTAGTGTTTTTGTTTTTAATAACAATTTTGAAGGGGGTGGGGGTTAATCACAAATTTACATGATGCCTAATTCTGGGGCTGTTAAGTTTGAACATTACGTGCGTCAGGCTCGTTTTGGAAGCGGTCGGCTCAAACTTGCAGAATTATAGACAATCATGTAAATGTCTGCTTAACCCCACCCCCTTGTTCAACATATCGAAATTATTGATAAAAACAAAAACAGAAACACTAATAACTGACTCAAAGATTGGCAGCATAACTTTACATGTTATTTCCGTAATGTTGAACAGTGCATCTTGATGGTTATTAATTTATTGGTCAGGGCCTGTATTCACGTTGAGATAACATGAGACTTAGCATCATGCTAACTTAGAAGCTCTTCCAAAAGTCCTATTAAATCCTATAGGACATTGGAAGAGCTTCTAAGTTAGCATTATGCTAAGTCTCATGCTATCTCAACGTGAATACAGGCCCAGATCGTCTATAAATTTGCCAACTCATGAGTTAACTTGCAACCTTGTAGCTAAAATTGAGTCTATTCGGCTGAACCATTTGATGTTTTGATCTTTCCGTTTTTCACTATTCGGCACAATTTTAATGCTTATAGTGTCTAGTCTTTATTAAAAAAAACTAAATTTACTAATACTATGGAATGCGGTACTATGTTTTCACCATACTATGTTTTCACCATTCGGCCCAAATATTCAGTGTTTTGACCAAAATCGGTTTAATATTCACCGTTCGGCAATATTTGGCATTATTCTGCACCATTCTGTGTTTATTTGTTATGTGTTGAGGTTTATCTCTGAAGATTTTGTATGGTCATTCTTTGCATACATGTATATATGTCTTCTGTCTTGAAAACAACCCAAACAAAAAAAATGTCTGTTTCCGAGAACATGGCCCCCCAAAATAGGGTAGGTAGGCTTTCAATTTTTTTTTTTTTTTCTTTGCGGTGCAAGATTTTTGAAAGGGCAGAAGAGCCTTTCGCGTACACAGTGTAGTTTTTGATGTTGTCAAACTCTGGGTGTAGATCCCGGAATACTTCTAACAATGTGTACGCTGATGGAAATGTACCAATTGATTTCACTGCATCCGCATGATCGCATTTAGACATAGAAATGGCAATCGCGTGCCTTGCGCCCGCCATTGTGTTGGCGGATGTTGATCACGAAAGTCTGCGCGAGTAACAGTCCTTGACTACGCCGAGTGAGAGTGCAATGGTTGTTTCCCTTGCATCGTCTGCTCAAATTGCTTGCTTTTTTGCTTTTTTTATAAACTCGTCCACAAAAAAAAAGAGTCGGCAGCAAAAACTAGGCTCGGTCGGGTTACCGGAAACAGACTAACCCTAAACAGACTTTTTTTTGCCTAATGATAATCCTAACCCAATTCCTAACTCAGGCAAGACAAACTGTTGCGTCATATTGAAAATTGCAGCAGGATCTTCAACCTGATGAAGTTGGCTGTCTAAGACGACGAAGAATAAATTATCTTAAAATTATACATTAATTATAATTTAGCAACATTTATCCAAACAAGTAAATAACTATAAGTCACAGATTTATTTTAAGTGCTTTTTCAAATTCAAGGTTCATTCTTTTTTGAGAATGATGCTTTGTTTGTCTCACTTTGGTTCTGACCCACGCTTTGCTAGGTGATTGGTATCGTAATCAGCTTTGGTGGAGGGGAGTTAATTAGAAAGAGAGTATTCATCCTTTATTCAATTTTGTTTTTGAAGGTAGACTTCCAGACGCTGAATAATCATGGGCTAATTATTGGTTGCGATTTATAAACATCTTTTAGTTTGAACAGTGAAAGCTTGTTGTGGCATTCATTTAGAATTTACTCTTCTTGATAAGACTTTAGTTTTAAGAGCAATGTATATTTAAAATGAACTTCAGCCTACAGCTAGAGAGAGAGAGAGAGAGAGAACAGAAAGATTGAGAGAGGGAGAGAGACATTGAGACAGACAGGCAGAGAGAGACAGAGAGATTGAGAGATACAGCGATAAAAACAAATGTGCAAAAAAAAGAATAAGAAGAAATCATCAACCAGTGAAAAAATTTGATGAGAGAATGCATGTGCGTGCAAGGGTGTGTGTGTGTGTGGATACTAAACTGAACTTGCTAAATTGCAGTCATTACTTTGGCAAACCCACGTCCATCCTCAGGCGTAGATCAATCGATAAATGTAGTGTTGGCTACATTTTAATTTATGGCCTCTACCTTAATTTATTACTATATATTAGCTGTGTGACTCCGTTATAGTCTCTGGTAGTACAGTGGAACCTCCCTTATTAGACCTCCCATTATAAGACTCCCTCCCATATAAGACCTACTTTTCTGAGACATTGTCCTTCTTTGTAAGTATTAAAATTACCTCCCTTATAAGACCCCTCCCTTATAAGACCTCATTTTGGATGATTTTGTAAGGTTTTATAAGGGAGGTTCCACCGTATTAGCTCAATAACTGTGTGACTCAGTTATAGTCTCTGGTAGTACTGAATCCAAAGGAGCAGCTTGTTTTTATGAACCTGCTGTTCATTAACTCATTCAAGTCGTTCCGGCCATATATGTCCAGAATTAATAGATAGCTGTCAATTTGATGCATTTGCTTCAAGGGAAGTAAATTTGTGTGCACACCATGCCTTGGTCACTTCTAAACTCGCTTCGCTTTCTTAGACCACAATTTTGCCTCTGACTTTACTTTTGTAGCACTTGGTTTGTTATGGGGGAAATCAATCAGTGTAGAGAGTTTTTCTCTCTCTGTAAAGTTTATAAATTTAAAGTCTGGTCTACGACTCCCCTATGTCTAAACCTGAAGTAAAGACCCCTAATCTTCTTTCATTTCTCCTTCTGTTTATGTATGTTTTGTTTGTGTGCATGGCTGGAGTGATTTGTGAGTTTTTAAAAATAATTCAAAATTATTGCGATGCGAATGATTTAACCTGTTACCTTGTGTTGGTCAGTACCACTACCAGTAATATTTTGTTTTGCTCAATGTATCTTGTTGGGATTTGCAGGATTTCTTGCAAGATCTTAATTATAATGGTTTAACATTCATACCCCCCCCCCCCCCCCCCTCCATCATCTTACTTATTCTGAGTTATTTATTTCTCTCACTCTCTCTGTCTCTCAGTCTCTCTCTCTCTCTCTCTCTCTCTCTCTCTCTCTCTCTCTCTCTCTCTCTCTCTCTCTCTCTCTCTCTCTCTCTCTCTCTCTCTCTCTCCTCTCTCTCTCTCTCTCTCTCTCTCTCTCTCTCTCTCTCTCTCTCTCTCTCTCTCTCTCTCTCTCTCTCTCTCTCTCTCTCTCTCTCTCTCACTCTCTCTATCTAAGACCATATTTTATTAGTTTTAGTTAGTTTTAATTTTGTATGATCTATTTGTTTGTGCTAACGGCAAACTTGCATGAAAAATGGCTACTCTATAATGTCAATACTTTTACCGAAGTTGTAAAATAAAGGATAATTATCATGAATTATCATTATCATTCTCTCTCTCTCTCTCTCTCTCTCTCTCTCTCTCTCTCTCTCTCTCTCTCTCTCTCTCTCTCTCTCTCTCTCTCTCTCTCTCTCTCTCTCTCTCTCTCTCTCTCTCTCTCTCTCTCTCTCTCTCTCTCTCTCTCTCTCTCTCTCTCTCTCTCTCTCGCTGTCTCTCTCTCTCTCTCTCTCTCTCTCTCTCTCTCCCCCCCCCCCTCTCTCTCTCTCTCTCTGATCTCTCTTCCTGCCCCCCCCCCCCCCACCTTTCCCCCTCCCCCCAGTCCCCTCCCCCTCCTCCCAGTCCCCTCCTCCTCCTTCCTCCCCTTCCCTCGTCCTCCCCTTTCCTCTTCCCTCCCCCCCCCCCCCCCCCCCCCCCCCTGGACCCTCCATTATACATTAGTCAACATTTTCTTTGTTATAACTTATATATAACAATATACGATGAAGAAGAACACAAAACAACAAGCCTTTTTTTCCCTGAAAATTACGAAATTTCTGGCTTTATTGTCAGTTGATAAAAGCCTTCATCAGCCATTGACCAAGTTAAGAAAGAGAATGGTAACTAGGTGTATGAAAAGACGCAATCGATGATATTAAAGAACAACTGTGACAAAAACTATGATGAAGAAATACAAATGACGTATGTGATGTAACAATATAATTATATTGAACAAGAGGACAAGTGGACTTACCCCTGTATGGCCATATCACCTGGGAACGCAAAAGAAGAAGATATTGATGTGGACAAGGGTCTTTTGTGCGTTACAGTGGATGGATAGGATTATCAGGATAGCACTGACTGGCTACTGGTTTGTAATGCAGTCACCATAATTTAGGAAATGGGTCCTTCGGACAGGGTCCTGGGGTCATCGCACGGTGCGTTTCCTTGCAGCATACAGTGGAACCTCATTTAAATAAGACAGGCCCCCCCGTGGGGATACCGGGGGGTCTTTTGTATAAATAGTTCCCCCACCTTCTGGACGTTCTGTGCTTGTAACTTCCTCTAATCTGTCACTCTTTTTTACTCTGCCTTTTCCCTTTGCTTGCTGTTATCTACTATCTTTCTGCCTAGCCGGTCCATCCATTCTCCTGCCTTTTTTCACGAAACGCTTTCAAAAACTTTTCCTCCAGCCGAAGTCGGACTTGCTGGGCCTAACTATTTGTTAGTTAGGCGCATAACGGCAGCATGACGCATCTGTGCTCATAATTGACAGGAAACTGTCTGAGCGATTGAAGAAGAAGAAGAAGAAATAAGACAGGTCTTCAAAAATAATCCAAAATGAGGTCTTAAATGGGAGGGAGTTGTTTAAGGGAGGTAATTTTAATACTTACAAAGAAGGGCAATGTCTCAGAGAAGTAGGTCTTAAAGATCCACCACGTCACGTGTCAATATCACGGTTTTCACGTGTTTTCCCTCTTATAGCTGGTAAGAAATCTGAAAAAATCTTCCTAGCATAAGAGGGAATGTGACGCATGACGTGGGGGGTCTTTAAAGACCCCCCACGTCACGTGTCAAAATCATGGTTTTCAAGTGTTTTCCCTCTTATGGCTAGTAAGAAATCTTAAGAAATATTCTTAGCATAAGAGAGAATGTGACACGTGAGGTGGGGGGTCTTTAAAAGGGAGGCTCATTTGAATAAGACAGGTCTTCAAAAATCATTCAAAATGAAGTCTTAAATGGGAGGGAGTTGTATAAGGGAGGTAATTTTAATACTTACAAAGAAGGGCAATGTCTCAGAGAAGTAGGTCTTAAAAGGGAAGGAGTCTTAAACTCTTATGTTATAATGGGGGGGTCTTGTAATATAATTAAAAAAAAAAAAAAAAAAAAAGTTATATATAACGGAGGACATTCCACTGTAGTTTCACATAGATGTAACTGAAACCTTAGTTTAAGGCTTTTTTAGCGTTTTGTTTCAAACATAATAAGGGAAGGAGAAAGAAGTTATTCGCTATTTTATGATTTTTGTTCGTATACTCTGCTTTTAAGAAAAAGAGAGAGAGAGAGAGGTCTTAAGAATCAATGACGACAAAACTTATTGACAAAAAGTACAGTGGAACCTCCCTTATAAGACCTCCCATTATAAGACTCCCTCCCATATAAGACCTACTTCTCTGAGACATTGCCCTTCTTTGTATTTAGTACAGTGGAACCCCCCTCAAAGACCTCCCATTATAAGACTCCCTCCCATATAAGACCTACTTCTCTGAGACATTGCTCTTCTTTGTAAGTATCAAAATTACCTCCCTTATAAGAGCTCATTTTGGATAATTTTTGAAGGTCTTAAAGGGAGGTTCCACTGTAGTAAGTTAGTAATTGTTTGTCACTGTCACTTACTTTTTTTGTTTCTCTGTCTCTCATTTTTTCTCTCTCCATCCCTATAAATGCACAGACACGCACGCACGCATACATACACACACACACACACACACACACACACACACACACACACACATTCTCTCTCTCTTTCTCTCTCTCTTTCTCTCTCTCTCTCTCTCTCTCTCTCTCTCTCTCTCTCTCTCTCTCTCTCTCTCTGAGTCCCTCCTCTTCCTTTCTCTTTTTTTTCTCTCTCTCACACCCTTTCTCTCCATCTCTCCCTCTCTCTCTCTCTCTCTCTCTCTCTCTCTCTCTCTCTCTCTCTCTCTCTCTCTCTCTCTCTCTCTCTCTCTCTCTCTCTCTCTCTCTCTCTCTCTCTCTCTCTCTCTCTCTCTCTCTCTCTCTCTTTTCTATTTCAG
This sequence comes from Phymorhynchus buccinoides, assembly GCA_017654935.2. Lineage (NCBI taxonomy): Eukaryota > Metazoa > Mollusca > Gastropoda > Neogastropoda > Raphitomidae > Phymorhynchus > Phymorhynchus buccinoides. The sequence goes on from CM065713.1 coordinate 10,794,630, forward strand.
GATCTCTGTCTCTCCCACCTCTGTCTCTCTTCACCCCTCCCTCACTATTTTATTTTCTCTGACCTGTGCTTCTCTCGGATTGTACCATGTTTTTAGACTATAGTATAGCTATTCCCCAGACTGAAAGTGAAACCCAGGGCTGCGCCGTATTATAGATGCATGGGTGCTCCTTCTTTCAGGATGTCCTGAATTGCAGGATTTTTAAATTGCCTCGAGCTGGTGTTGCCAGATTATGAGAATTTGAGAAACAACGATTTTTTTTAACACACACACAAACAAGCTTGTACAATAAAAAGGGCCTATATATAATTTGCTATATTCAAAGGAATGTAGCCCTTGTACTAGTTTAGAGGGGTGGGGGTGGGGGGAAGGTATGTGTGTGGGTGGATGATTGAATCGTCGTGAATGGATGCAATGTGATGATGTTGTGATGTTTCAGGCACAGGCTTCATTGGTCGAAACTTGGTGCAATATTTGGTCAACAATGATCTCGCTTCAAAGGTCTGTGTGTGTGTACCTGTGTGTATGTGCATGTGTGTGCATATGCGTGTGTGTGTGTGTTTGTGTGTTCATTAGTTGGAACTTGGTGCAATAATTGGTCAAGAATGATCTCGCTTCAAAGGTCTGTGTGTGTGTTGTGTGTGTCTGTCTGTCTGTCTGTCTGTTTATGAGGAGGAGAGAGGGAGGTGGGGAATGAATTACATTCTGTTGTAGCTAAACTTGTATTAATTTGTAATTTACTATTTCAAGTGCAATACCTTGTCAATGAATATGAACAATGATATTGCTTGTTTGTATTTGAGAGGGGGGTGGGGGCCGATTGTGGATGTAAGCGCAGGGCTCCCAGGGACCCCCATTTGGGGGTCTATGAAGCACTAATATTCTAAAGGACCCTCTAAAAGAATGTGCAGGGGGTCCCAGGGATGCACTAGAAAAATTCTTTTTAGCATTCGCAATGCCACTGGGACCCTCTTGTTTTGCGGGACGATTGGGAGCCCTGTAAACGGTAGGTGTGAAGCTTTTAATTTATAATTTATGGAGCTTGGGGAGTTTGAAAATCACTGTGACTAACATATAATGATATTAATAAGTTTGTTCCAAAGCCCGGTAAATTTTGATGTGGGTGTGTTCTAAAGTCCCTTTCTACTCCCACTCACCTCCTCCGAAGTCGGAGTGTGGCTGCTCACATGGAGGGGTAATCAAAAACGGTCACACACGTAATGTTCTCATCCCTAGCTGGTGCATTTGTAACTTGGTGTTCAAGTGCTTCAACTGGGATGATCCCTGGAGTCTTTAAGCCAGGGCACGGCAACAAACAAACAAACAAACTCCCACTCACCAAGAGGATTTTCTGGTTTTCGTGGTTTTGGAACACTAGACCAGGCTTCAAGTTCAACAGCCTTGCTCCACACACCCTCCCCCCCAGATGTCACACAGATACTGGCATGCATAAATACATACTGATACATCCAAAATAAAGCCAAAAAAACAGGCCCAAATCTTCAGACTGAAAGCTTTTTTGATTTCTAGGCACTTCTTCTTCTGCATTCCCAGGCCATATGGCTATAAGGGGTAAGGTACTTATGTGTCTGGTTTTTCAGTTTTCACTGGTCTCCCCGCTGCGCACAGACGACACATTCTGATTTTGGAGGAGCTGAATTAAGGAGAAAAATTATTTGGAGAAGAAGAAGAAGTTGGTGTGTGTGACTTGCATGATGATTGTGAAAAACCAAGGCCATGCCCCTGTCTTGATGGGATCATGAGACTTTTGGCATCACCTATCCCCCCGTGGGGATACCGGGGGGCTCTTTTCTATAATAGTTCCCCCACCTTCTGGAAGTTCTGTGCTTGTAACTTCCTCTAATATGTCACTCTCTTTGACTCTGCCTTTTCCCTTTGCTTTCTATCATCTACTATCTTTCTGACTTAATGGCCCCATTCTCCTGCCTTTTTTCAAAAAAATCTTACAAATAGTTGTTTCTCCATTGAGCTCCTCCGAAATCGGAATGTGTCGGCTGTACGCAGCGGGGAGACCAGTGAAAACTGAAAACCGGACACATACGTACCTTATCCATTATCACCATATGGCCTGGGAACGCAGAAGAAGAAGAAGAAGGCACCACCTATGACTCATGTGACTTAAAAATATAAAAGTGTCGGTTTATAAAATGGGTCAGTCGATATCCAAAATGAGGTCTGTGTGTCTGTCTGCGTGCGTACGTTGTGTGTGAGGGTGTTTGTGTATGTGTGTTGGTGTATGTGGTCAGTCCATGCGGCTCGGTTGCTGTGGCTAACCGAATGGGGTATGAACGAGTTGGCGTCAATAATTGTGTGTGTTTATGTGTGTGTATGCGTGTGTGTGTGTGTGTGTGTGTGTGTGTGTGTGTGTGTGTGTGTGTGTGTGTGAGAGAGAGAGAGAGAGTTGCTTTGTATATGCGCTGTTGCTGGTTGGTGTCACTCTTGAATGTTGTTTTTGTTGTCTGTTGATGAATAATTGATTGTAAAGCGCTTTGGGCTCATCTGAGGTAAAGCACTATATATATATGTACTATTATTATTATTATTATTAATATTATAAGGGAGGGATCTTATAATGGGTGGTTTTATAAGGGAGGTTCCGCTGTGGACCCAATCAATAATTTTTTGTCATGGCTTGAGCTGATATGGCATGTGCCCCCCTCCCTCTCTCTCTATTCTCTCTCTCTCTCTCTCTCTCTCTCTCTCTCTCTCTCTCTCTCTCTCTCTCTCTCTCTCTCTCTCTCTCACTGTTTTGTCTTAAGAACTGAGAGTACTTTTATATGGCCTTGCTATCTTGTTTCCATTTGGTAGATGCAATTATTTTGTGTCTGTTTTTTGTTTTTTTCAGATTCGGGTAGCTGACAAAGTTCCACCGCAAATGGCATGGATGAACCCTGTCCATTTGGTAAGAACTTGCGTGGGAGGGGGGGGTGGGGAGAGAGAGAGGGGGGGGGGGGGGGGGAGGAGAGAGAGATTCATTTAAAAAAAAATTCATTTAGGCCATGGCCCCTGTAATATAGGGGAATGCCATACAAAGCAACAAACAAAACATAAATTATATTTATTATATGATAGTACAACAATTAGAGAGAGAGAGGGGGGTGGGGTGGGGTGGGTGGGATGGTAGAGATTGAGAGGTAGGGAGAGAGAGGGGGGAAGCTAGGTCGGGAAATGGGATGGTGGAGAAGAGTGGGAAGGATGGAGGTAGAGAAAGATTTGTGGTGTGTTTTTGTTGTTGTTGGGGGGGTGGGGGGGGGGGGGGGGGGGTTTGTGCGTGGGGGGGGGGGGGGGGCAGAAAGAAGAGAGAGTCAGAAACTAAGAGTTTATTCTGGTGAGTTGTTGTGGTTGTACCCTGGCATAAAGACTCCAGGGATCATCCCAACAGCCAAAGCACTTGAACACTACATGGTTCAGATGATGAGAACATTACATGCGTGGCCGTTTTTGATTACCCCGCAGCCATATGGGCAGCCACACTCCGACTTCGGAGGATGGAGGGGAGGGGTGGTGGTGGTGGTGAGAAAGAAGAGAGAGTCGGAGACTGAGAAAGAGTTTATGTCTGGTGAGTGAGAGATACCGGTAGAGTGTTGGAGTCCCTCATGTGTGCTTGTGTGTGTGTGTGTGTGAGAGAGAGAGAGAGAGAGAGGGAGATAGAGAGAGGGAGATAGAGAGTATGTCTGGTGAGTGAGAGATACCGGTAGAGTGTTGGAGTCCCTCATGTGTGCTTGTGTGTGTGTGAGAGAGAGAGAGAGAGAGGGAGATAGAGAGAGGGAGATAGAGAGTATGTCTGGTGAGTGAGAGATACCGGTAGAGTGTTGGAGTCCCTCATGTGTGCTTGTGTGTGTGTGTGTGAGAGAGAGAGAGAGAGAGGGAGAGAGAGAGAGGGAGATAGAGAGAGGGAGATTGAGAGAGGGAGATAGAGAGAGGGAGATAGAGAGTATGTCTGGTGAGTGAGAGACACCGGTAGAGTGTTTGAGTCCCTCATGTGTGCTTGTGTGTGTGTGTGTGTGAGAGAGAGACAGAGATAGAGAGAGGGAGATAGAGAGAGAGGGAGATAGAGAGAGGGAGAGAGGGAGAGAGAGAGAGGGAGATAGAGAGAGGGAGAGATAGAGAGAGGGAGATAGAGAGAGAGAGAGAGAGAGACAGAGATAGAGAGAAGAGAGAGAGAGAAGGAGATAGAGAGAGAGAGAGAAGAGAGAGAGAGAGAGAGAGAGAGAGGGAGATAGAGAGAGGGGAAAATAAAGAGGGTGACACAAACAGTGAGAGAAAGACTGTGTTATGTATTATGAATTAATATGAGAGAGACAGAAAGAAAGACGGGGGTGGGGGGTGGGGGTAGGGGTGGGGGGTGAAGGGGGAGATGTGGGAGGGGAAGGGGAGAAGGTGAAACAGGGGGTGAGAGATTTATTTATTTATTGTACCGATGCATAGTGATCGATGCATGTCATAGTAATGGACCTAGTTGTTGTCTTACCCTGGCTTAAAGACTCCAGGGATCATATCAACAGCCGAAGCACTTGAACATTATGGCACAAATGGACCAGCTAGGGGATGAGAACATTACTTGTGTGACCGTTTTTGATTACCCCGCCACGTGGGCAGCCACACTCCGACTTCGATGGATTTTTAGACTGACCAAAGACGGAGTGTGGCTGCCCACGTGGTGGGGTAATCAAAAACGGTCACACACGTAATGTTCTCATCCGTAGCTGGTGCACTTGTACCATAATGTTCAAGTGTTCAAGCGCTTCGGCTGTTGGGGTGATCCCTGGAGTCTTTAAGCCAGGGTAAAAAGCCAACAACAACATTTTTGATGGTATGTTTACAGGCGGTGTTTGAAGATGAACGTGTGGAGTTCAAGCATGCCAACCTCATCAACATGAGTAAGATTCTAACAAAACAATATACCATATTTTTGGGACTATAAGTTATTATTAGGCACACCCTATATTTGTGTGGGCTGCACGTGTGTGTGTGTGTGTGTGCGCCTGTGTGTATGTGCGTGTGTGTGTGCACGCCTATGTGTGTATGTGTGTGTGTGTGTGTGTGCTCCTGTGTGTGTGTGCGCCTGCGTGTATGTGTGTGTGTGCTCCTGTGTGTGTGTGCGCCTGTGTGTATGTGTGTGTGTGTGCTCCTGTGTGTGTGTGCACCTGTATGTGTGTGTGTGATAGTAGATGACAGTAAGCAAAGGAAAAAGGCAGAGTCAAAGAGAGTGGCAGATTAGGGAGGAAGTTACAAGCGCAGAACTTCCAGAAGGTGGGGGAACTATTTTTACAAAAGACACCCCGCCCCCCCAGTATCCCCACGGGGAGAGACTCGTGGAGGGGGTCGGGGGTTGTCCAGCTCCCCGTATGGAGGCACGAGGCATCCACCCACTGCCCCAGTGCTATTCTGAAGGCTTGGGCCAAAATTTGTGAAGAAAGATACCATAAAATGCAGACTATAAGCCGCTACTTTTTTCCTCAACTTTGGCCCATGCGGCCTGTAGACTGATGCGGCTTTGGATTTTCCCCTTCTACATTTATCAGTGCCATTAACCCTTTCACCGCCAATGTCGCATTTATGCACCACAATGGTTTAACACCCGTATCACTAAAAGGCATCAAAGCAGGGCCTGTTACTTCAAGATCTTATTTTCTTAATTTTGGGAGGTAAGGATAGGCCTAATGTTATACATGTCACAGAGGAATCCCCAATATGGCTGGTACCCACGTGTCGTCATATCCGGCCACAAGGAGCGCCATATTATGGGAGACCGCCATCTTAGTCCAGACATTTTTTTGGAAAAATGCCAGATCGATGCTGCGTATTTGGCTGTTCCAATTCAAAACTTATCTAAACTGTATTTATAACATCTGGATGTTTTCTTTACACATTTAGATAACATTTTCACTTTGTTTACACACAAATAAGGACTAAGATGGCGACACTTCCGTTGGAATGGTCGAGATGCGCACGCAGGTGGGTTGGAGCCATTGCAGATATTTTATTTTCTCTACCGAGTTACATTTAATGGTATTTTTTGGCTGAAATATGTCTGGCGGCGAAAGGGTTAAATCTGCTTCCAGACACACTTTCCGGCCTGTTTGGATCTTCATTGTAGCTCTCAAAATTGGGTTTGACTCTGGATTCAAATCCCATGTTTAACCCAATGACTCCCAACCATTCGAACCGGAAATCGATCCCAGTTCCTGAGAGATGGGAATTAACTCCGAACGTCACACCAAATCTTTTCATTAAAAAAATCACCCAGAATAAAGTCTAACTCACATTTAATTTCTGAAAGATGCATATTGAATAGCAATGATGATATTTTCATTCCAAAGCTAACACACTGTCACACAACAAACCATGAATTGGAATTAAAAAAATCCGTAATGGCACTCCGAGCATCGCGCCGAGTCAATACTGCGCACGTCACGTGGAAAAAAGAAAACATTTTGGGGTCACTTCGAAAAATCCGTTCAAAAAGACTAGTGGGTGCTTTCCCTTGCTGTAAGAACCAAAAATGGACCACTGAGAGTCAGGAACAGGAAGAACTAACTTAGTATATTGCATTGTGGGTAGGGTGAAAGTGAAACTACTAGACCGGGCGTTCAGCGGGCGCAATCGGCGCTACGGGAGCCAATGGTAAAGAAAAAATCGGTCAGATCTGGCGTATGTAGCCGTGAGAGGGTTAAAGTGTTTCAGATTACTATATACCAGACCTGTTTACCCCCTACACAAGTCTTCAGTAGTCTGGATAGCTGAAATGAGTAGTTTTTGTGCAAAATGTGTAGTTTTATTCATTAAACCATCAAATAATGTTCACTGACAATGAGTAGTAATCAAGAATTAAAGAGCATTATTTTCAATTTGGAAGAGTAGTAGAGGTCCAATTTAAGTAGTATACTACTCGAAAAGAGTAGAGTAAACAGGTCTGATATACTCCTGTTGAAATATAATTATTTCTAATTCCGTAGCTTTTTTCTTAAGCTTTGTCACCCATTTTGCGTGTGTAATTTTGTGTACGGCTTATACACTGCCGCGGCTTATGTATGAACGAATACTTAATATTCTGTAAATTCAAGAGATGCGGCTACAGGCATCAGAATTGTTAGAGGATCTGCTAATTTCAGAGAATTAAGAATTTCTGACAGAGGATTGGCTTCTCTTGTCAGGGTTTTTTCTTTTTTAGTCAGTGTTATCTTTTCTGCCAAATAGCATTTTAACCCTTTCACCGCCAACGTCGCATTTTTGCACCACAATGATTCACTAAAAGGCATGAAATCAGGGTCTGTTATTCAAAGACCCCGTTCTCTTAATTTTGGGAGGTAAGGATAGGCCTTACTTTAAATATATGTCACAGAGGAATCCCCAATATTACAGACAGATTTTTTTCTCTACCCAGGTAAGTTTAATGGAAAAGATTTGCTGAAAAATGGTTGGCGGTGAAAGGGTTAAAGTGATTTCTCACTATATCAAGCCCTTTTTGGTGATGTTGGGAACTCGTTTCAGTGCTGTCCCTCTACAGTCTAGGGCCTTGATGGCCCTTTTTTTGCTGTTTTCAGACTTCAGACTATTCTGATGCCTGGGCTAATATACAGGTGCGCCTTATTGTCCGGATTTTACGGTGCATCTTCAAGAATATAATACTATTAATAGGGAAACCCCCCATTTAATTCTGTTCTCAGCCTCGGTGGAAAATGCCTTCGCCAGTGATGGCGGACCTTTTGATTTCGTCGTCAACTTGGCGGCGGAGACGAAATACGGACAGAGTGAAGCGGTAAGTTAGGTTGGAGACACCCCCCCCCCCCCCCCTGTGGAGATACCAGGGGAGTCTTGAATAGTTCCCCCACATTCTGGAAGTTCTGTGCTTGTAACTTCCCCTACTCTGTCACTCTCTTTGACTCTGCCTTTTTCGTTTGCTTACTGTCATCTTCTGTCTTTCTGATTGGTCCATTCTGATGCCTTTTTTTCTCAAAAAATCTTCATAATAACTTTTCTCCCTTGAGCTCCTCCAAAATTCTGTGCTTGTAACTTCCCCTACTTTGTCACTCTCTTTGACTCTGCCTTTTCCCTTTTGCTTGCTGTTATCTACTATCTTTCTGCCTTTTTTTTTTTAAAGAAATGCTTTTGAAAAGATTTCCTCCAGCCGAAGTCGGACATGCTGGGCCTAATTATTTCTTACTTAGGCGCATAACGGCAGCATGAAGCATCTGCGCTCATAATTGACAGGAAACTGTCTGAGCGATCGAAGAAGAAGGTTGGAGACTGTGCCTGATGGAAGTGGGGGTGTGGGGTTGGGAGTGGGGGTGGGGTTGAGTGGTCGGAAGTTGGGGTGGGGGTGGGGATGAGTGGTCGGAAATGGGGGTGGGAGTGTGGGTGGGGATGAGTGGTCGGAAGTGGGGGTGGAGTTGAGTGGTGGGGGTGGGGGTGGGGATGAGTGGTCGGAAGTGGGGGTAGAATGAACACTGGTTATAAACTAAAGTGTTTTTAATGTCATCACTTTATGTTCTCCCGAAGACGGAGTGTGGCTGCCCACGTGGCGGGGTAATCAAAACCGGTCACACACCTAATGTTCTCATCCCTAGCTGATGCATTTGCGCCATAGTGTTCAAGTGCTTCGGCTGTTGGGATGATCCCTGGAGTCTATTAGCCAGGGTACGTCAAGTGTATCACGAAGGCATCGTGCGACTCAGCGAAATTGTGCTCAGCTAGCACTCACATGCATGTACAATTAAGATGCTTTATGTCATCAATTAATGTGTGTCGTGTCATAGGTTCGTGTGTAAGATGTCACCGCTTTATGCGCGCAGGTGTATCACGAAGGCATTATGCGACTCACCAAAATTGTGCTCAGCTAGCACTCACATGCATGTACAATTAAGATGCTTTATGTCATCAATTAATGTGTGTCGTGTCATAGGTTCATGTGTAAGATGTCACCGCTTTATGCGCGCAGGTGTGTCACGAAGGCATTGTGCGACTCACCAAAATTGTGCTCAGCTAGCACTCACATGCATGTACAATTAAGATGCTTTATGTCATCAATTAATGTATGTCGTGTCATAGGTTCGTGTGTAAGATGTTATTGCTTTATGCGCGCAGGTGTATCATGAAGGCATCGTGCGACTCAGCGAAAACTGCGCTCAACTGACCTCTCGCTGCGGAGCTAAGAAGTATTTAGAACTCTCCAGCGGACAGGTGGCATCTTCGGAAAAGGTACGTTGCTCAGACCTGTTTACTCATAAGATTTTACCATATTTTGTACACATATTTCACCAAAATATAATAAATATGATGCATGGGACAAACATGGTGAAATGGTGGGGGCAAAAAACGGGGGGATACCGGGGGGTCTTTCGTACAAATAGTTCCCCCACCTTCTGGAAGTTCTGTGCTTGTAACTTCCTCTAATCTGTCACTCTCTTCGACTCTGCCTTTTCCCTTTGCTTACTGTCATCTGCTATCTTTCTATCTTACTGGTCCATTCTCCTGCCTTTTTTCTACATAACGGCAGCATGGCGCATCTACGCTCATGTAACAGGAAACTGTCTGAGCGAACGAAGAAGAAGAAGGTGAAAAAAGTGTATCATTTAGAACTGTATTATACAGTGTATATTTATTGCCTGATTCAGGAAACGGGTGCGCTCTGTGTGTGTGTGTGTTGTTGTAAATTCAAATGGATGATATGCACGCACGCACGCACGCACGCACTTTAAATCCTTTCGTTTTGTAAAAAAAACAAAAACACAGAAACCATTATCGGAAGACTGCAAGAAAGACCCCTGGACCAGTCTGGCTCAACACAAGCTGTTGGTGGAACAGACGTTAGCCAATCAGCATCCAGATCTGCCCTACGTCATTCTTCGCCCCGCCATCGTCTACGGCCCCGGCGACCGGCAAGGGCTGACGCCACGGCTGTTGGTCGGAGCGATTTATGGTTACACCAAGGAAAAGATGAAGGTAATGATGATGTCGACGATGATGATGATGTCGACAGTGATGATGAGGTTGACAGTGATGATGATGATTTCTTGATTTATAGTTACACCAAGGAAAAGATGAAGGTAGTGATGACGATGACTTTGATGATGACGATGTCGACAGTGATGATGTTGATGATGATGTCGACAGTGATGATGATGATGATGATTTCTTGATTTATAGTTACACCAAGGAAAAGATGAAGGTAGTGATGACGAAGACTTTGATGATGACTATGACAATGCGATGATGATGATGATGATGATTTTTTGCTTTACTGGGATTTCTTCTTTTTTTTTCTTCTTCTTCGATCGCTCAGACAGTTTCCTGTCAATTATGAGCGCAGATGCGTCATGCTGCCGTTAACCCTTTCGCCGCCAAAGTCGCATTTTAGCACCACAGTGATTTAACACCTATGTCACTAAAAGTCATCAAATTGGGGTCTATTATCCAAAGACCCTGTTGTCTTAGTTTTGGGAAGTAAGGGTAGACCTTATTTTATATATATGTCACAGAAGAATCCCCAATACTGCAGATGGATTTAGTTCTCTATGATCTACCCAGGTAAATTTAATGGACATTTTTGGCTGAAATATGGCTGGCGGTGAAAGGGTTATGCGCCTAACTAAGAAATGGTTAGGCCCAGCAAATCCCGACTTTGGCTGGAGGAGGGAATGTTGTTGAAAGCGTTTTGTGAAAAAAGGGCAGGGAGAATGGACCGCTGGTAAGGCAGAAAGATAGTAGATGACAGTAAAGCAAAGGGAAAAGGCAGAATCAAAGAGAGTGACAGATTAGAGGAAGTTACAAGCACAGAACTTCCAGAAGGTGGGGGAACTATTTGAACAAAAGACCCCCCAGTATCTCCATGGGGGGGTGAAGGTAATGATGACGACCACTTTGATGATGACGACAATAATAATGATGATGATGATTTCTTGCTTTATGGTTACACCAAGGAAAAGATGAAGGTAATGATGACGACGACTTTGATGATGACGATGTCGACAGTGATGATGATGATGATGATTTTTTCTTGTTTACTGGGATTTCTTCTTTTTCTTCTTCTTCTTACGATCGCTCAGTTTCCTGTCAATTATGAGCACAGATGCGTCATGCTGCCGTTAGGCGCCTAACTAAGAAATGGTTAGGCCCAGCAAGTCCCGACTTCGGCTGGAGGAGGAAATGTTTTTGAAAACATTTTTGTGAAAAAAGGGCTGGGAGAATGGACCGGTAAGGCAGAAGGATACTAGATGACAGTAAGCAAAGGGAAAAGGTAGAGTCAAAGAGAGCGACAGATTAGAGGAAGTTACAAGCACAGAACTTCCAGAAGGTGGGGGAACTATTTATGCAAAAGACCCCCAGGGTAGAAAAGCGGTTATATCGCACTTCTTTTTCAACCAAAGCTTGGGCTTCTTTCTTTCAGCTGCTGTGGACGAAAGATCTGCGTATGAATACGGTGCATGTGCGCGACGTGTGTCGCGCCATCCACTTCCTGTTGGAGCATGGCCGACCGAAGGAAGTGTACCACCTGGTGGACAAAAGCAACACCAGTGAGTTGGTGGAAGGGGGGGGGGGGGGGGGGGGGGGGGGGGGTTTGTGTGGAGGGCACAGCTGTTTCAGGAGGAACATTTTGTTTATCTATTTTTTCAGAAGTTTTTTCAAGCCAACTTTAGTTTACCATAAGTAACTTTTCATACATAACAGTCAAGAAAATGTTGTGGTATGTGACAAAATTAGTTGCATTCAGTGGATATTGCTAGATTGTCACTCACGGGAAATTGTATGCATGTTTGCGATACTAAGTGTATTATTTAAGAACATTTTCTACTAAATATGTTGCATGATACTGCTCAACAACAAAAAGTTTTTGCCATAAATCTGATGGAAGAAATATATTAAGAATACAATGAAGAACATACAGCCCGAATATTTTTACAAACAAATGCTTGATGCAGTTTTTATCTAAGATTTCTAAATTCAGTCTTTTAACTTAATAGCTTGATTTTGTGTGGGATGGAACAGCTGTGAGGGGGGTGTAAGTGTGGGCAGGGTGGGTGGGTGGGGTGGTGGTCAGGGCAGTGTGGAGAGGGTTGGTGGGGGTGATGTATCTTCTTTGTTTAATCGCTTAGAACTCCCCCGTGGGGATACCAGGGGGGGGTCTTTTGCATAAATAGTTCCCCCACCTTTTGGAAGTTCTGCGCTTGTAACTTCCTCTGATCTGTCACTCTCTTTGACTCTGCCTTTTCCCTTTGCTTGCTGTCATCTACTACTATCTCTCTGCCTTGCCGGTCCATTCTCCTGCCTTTTTCACGAAACACTTTCAAAAACATTTCCTCCTCCAGCCGAAGTCAGACTTGCTGGGCCTAACTGTTTCTTAGTTAGGCAGCATGACGCATCTGCGCTCATAATTGACAGGAAACTGTCTGAGCGATCGAAGAAGAAGAAGAAGATCGCTTATAATAATTGTGACCCAGCACCACGAAAGGGGACATTAAGTCGCTGGGCTAGTTTCTCGCAACAGGCTTGCAAAGTCAAAAATCTCATTTTTGTTGTTGTCAATTTTGAGTTAATGGGTATTTTCGTGCTCTCTTTCATATTTATATTATAAAGGACAATTTTTGGTATTGTCTCTTTTTTTCCACAAAAGTGCTTTGAAATGAGTAGGTTGGTGCATTTTCTTCAGCTAGGCTAAACTTAAAACTGGGCCTCTGTCTCTCTTCGTCTCTCTCTCTCTCTCTCTCTCTCTCTCTCTCTCTCTCTCTCTCTCTCTCTCTCTCTCTCTCTCTCTCTCTCTCTCTCTCTCTCTCTCTCTCTCTCTCTCTCTCTCTGTCTGTCTGTCTGTCTCTGCCTATCTCTGTCTGTCTCTCTGTCTCTGTCTTACAGTTTACAGTTCAGGGCAAGATACGTCATTTGATGAAATACATTTTCAACATAACAATTTCATGGATTACAGTGAAATTAAACTGTGTAACAGTCTCTCTCTCTCTCTCTCTCTCTCTCTCTCTCTCTCTCTCTCTCTCTCTCTCTCTCTCTCTCTCTCTCTCTCTCTCTCTCTCTCTCTCTCTCTCCAGGGCTGGGTGTAAAAAAGTATGTATGCTTATCTCATTACCCTGTAAATAAAATTTTGTTCGTTCTCTCTCTCTATCTGTCTGCTGTCTCTCTCTCTCTCTCTCTCTCTCTCTCTCTCTCTCTCTCTCTCTCTCTCTCTCTCTCTCTCTCTCTCTCTCTCTCTGTCTATGTCTCTCTCTCTCTTTCTCTTGCTCACTCTCTCACTCACAGGGCAAGATATGCCAGTTGGTGTCAGTCTGAAGTTTTCAATATGGATTATGATTTAATGACTGATTTCTTTTTGTGTATAATAATACTAATAATACTGAACATTTATATAGCGCTTTACTCCCTTTGCAGGGAGCTTAAGGTATGCTCACGGTGTGTGTTTGTGTGTGTTTCTACAGCTCAGGGCAAGATATGCCAGCTGGTGTCAGAAGTGTTCAACATACATTATGACTTTATGGGATCCATCTTTTCTACTATGGCAAGGGTACGTTCTCTCTCTCTCTCTCTCTCTCTCTCTCTCCTCTCTCTCTCTCTCTCTCTCTCTCTCTCTCTCTCTCTCTCTCTCTCTCTCTCTCTCTCTCTCTCTCTCTCTCTCTCTCTCTCTCTCTCTCTCTCTCTCTCTCTCTCTCTCTCTCTCTCTCTCTCTCTCTCTCTCTCTCTCTCTCTCTCTCTCTCTCTCTCTCTCTCTCTCTCTCTCTCTCTCTCTCTCTCTCTCTCTCTCTCTCTCTCTCTCTCTCTCTCTCTCTCTCTCTCTCTCTCTCTCTCTCTCTCTCTCTCTCTCTCTTCTCTCTCTCTCTCTCTCTCTCTTTGTGTCTCTCCTCTCTCTTGTCTCTCTCTCTCTCTCTCTCTCTCTCTCTCTCTCTCTCTCTCTCTCTCTCTCTCTCTCTCCTCTCCTCTCTCTCTCTCTCTCTCTCTTAGAAAGATAGTAGATGACAGTAAGCAAAGGGAAAAGGCAGAGTCAAAGAGAGAGACAGATGAGAGAAAGCTACAAGCACAGAACTTCCAGAAGGTGGTGGAACTATTTCTACAAAAGACTTGGGTATCCCCATGGGGGGGGGGGGGGGGGGGGGTCAGAAAGAAGAAGAAAAATCTGTTTAACGTCCTCCAGTCTGAAACAGTCACATAATATGGGACATTAGTAGATCTAAAGATGGCGGGAACGATCCTGGAGGCAATGCCCGGAGGCAGTGCAACACCAGGAAAGTCCAGAATTTTTAACAATACAGATATTATTGTTCAATAAACAAACCAGAGACCCTGATTGTACGCCTTTTATGTGTGTTTTTGTGTGTCTGTGGTTATTTTGCAATTATGCACTTTTTGCATGCATGCCCCCCGTGGGGATACCGGAGGGTCTTTCGTAAAAAATAGTTCCCCCACCTTCTGGAAGCTCTGTGCTTGTAACTTCCTCTAATCTGCCACTCTCTTTGACTCTGCCTTTTCCCTTTGCTTACTGTCGTCTACTATCTTTCTGACTTATTGGCCCCATTCTCCTGCCTTTTTTCCAAAAAAATATTCCAAACAATTTTTCTCATTTGAGCTCCTCCGAAATCGGAATGTGTCGGCTGTCAGCTTAATTGGTTTATGTGAATAACATGTGCTTTTATGCATGTATTTTATGTCTTAGTTTATTATATAATGTCCCGCCAGTTTTACATTTAAGTGCACGCTGAAAAAAGATTTTCTTCATTGAAGACAATAAATACATTTGATTGATTGATTGATTGATTGAGGAGACCAGTGAAAACTGAAAACCGGACACATATGTACCTTACGTATGTCCTGGGAACGCAGAAGAAGAAGAAGCATGCGCGCGTGTTGATGCCTGTTCCTTGTGTGCCCTTCAGGTCAACATGTCTTCCGTGGTGGAGGACATCAACGACAAGCACATGGGGCCCTGGGCGGACGCCTGTCAACACGACAACATCGTCAACACCCCTCTGACTCCTTTCATCGACCAGGTAATCCCTTAGTCCTAATTATTACCGTAAAAGCTGGACTATAAGACCCGCATCCCCTAAATTAACTCACTCGGGACGAATGAGCCGGATCTGGCTCATGGCTCGCACAACCATTTAGGACGAATGAGCCGGATCCGGCTCATAAGAGTTTTCAAGAGGTTTTGATTTCTGGCATGCAACCAGCTTTCCAGTGCGACGTCATAACCTATTTTCAGTTTGCTTTGACCTTGCCTCTCTTGAAATCAACCAATCATTGCAGACTTTACATTCAGCTTTGGTTGTAGAGGGGGGTCAAAGATCGGAATGTGACATTTTCCTTCTTTCTATGTGTTTGCTGTTTTCGTCAATAGGAGACAAACGACGAAGGTATGGAATGTTAGTAATCTTATCTGAAAATATCAGTCCATAACTTTTCATAGCTTTTTTGTGGTGATGGGTTTTCGAACCTAGTCGAATGGCCCGTCCTAAACGGTTGTAAGGGGAAGCAACCGGCCAGTGCCGAGTGAGTTAACAAAATATTACCGTATTTTACAGACTATAAGGCGATACGTTTTCCCCAGACTGAGACCCCTGCGCCTTATAATATGACTACTAAAACAGTAAGAAACTAATATAACAAAATCTGAATTTTGTGTCAAATTTGGGGGGTGTGCCTTATAATCAGGTGCGCCTTATAGTCCGAAAATGCAGTAGGTATTTATTTGCATATAAGCCGCACCAGTTTATAAGCCGCAGAGAAAACTATGCGCACACACCAACACAAATATATAGAAATTCTCCTATCAGAACATGAGTATTTAATGTCCTCGAGACACTTTGAACAGGAGGTGTGAATCTATTGATGACCAAGACCAGTTTTGAGTCTAAAGAAGCTCAAAATAGGCTGAAGAATGTGGCCAGAAACAGATTTAACCCCTTGACTGCCAGAGAAAATTAAAGAAAAAATAATCGGGCAAATCATGCCATGAAAAAGACAACTGAGAGGCAAAATGGTCTGGTGATATTATTCTCTTGACTGCTATAGCAAAAGCCAGCATATCAGGGTTATTCCTTTTCATCTGATAACATCATCAGTGATGTCCTCAGGTCAGTACGTGATACGTTGGTGGCAGTCAAGGGGTTAATCATACTGATAAGTGAAAGGGACAAACACATGGCGGGTGCGGGGCACAGGTAGCGAAGGGGTTAATCGTTCAATCCTTTATTTCTTGTTCTTCAATTCGAACTGTTAAGTTGCACTACATGTATCCTTACATTTTCTGAAGATTCAACAAGCATCATCATTTGGAGGGTTCCAAATTGGAACAATTAGAATTCCAGTATGTGTGTTCTGATTTAGTTTTATTTTATTCTGTTCTGTCAACAAACATTTTCATTTGGACGGTTTCAAATTGGAACAGCTAAGGTTCCATAATTGGTTCTCCAATTTAGTCAAGCATGTGTTGGGATTCCCTTATGGGTATTCTGATTTAGTCTTTTTTTGTTCTGTTCCGTTAACAGGAATTGCTGTACAACAAACACCTTCATTTGGACGGGTCCAAATTGGAACAGCTAGGATTCCACTACGAGTATCCCGATTTGCAGGCGTCCAGTCTGCGACAGGTAGTTTCTATTTTTAGTTTTTATGGCGAAACGTTAATATAAAAAAAATACAGTGGAACCTCCCTTATAAGACTCCCTCCCACATAAGACCTACTTCTCTGAGACATTGCCCTTCTTTGTAAGTATTAAAATTACCTCTCTTATAAGACCCCTCCCTTATAAGGCCTCATTTTGATGATTTTTGAAGGTCTTATAAGTGAGGTTCCAATGTATTTTTAATTTTACCAGAAACTGAACTTCAGTTGTTTTTTAATTCATCCCCCCAAAAAATGACCACAAGCGATTTGGAGCGTTTTGAACTTAGTTGTTCTATCTTGGAAGTTTGCAAAGGCAATGTACAGTCGACCCCCTCACGAACGGCCCTCTGAATTACGACCTCCCCTCTTTTACGACTGAAATATGAATGACGGATTGTTTTTCTTCTAAACTTGCCTCCTCATTTACGACTCCCCCTCTAACGCGTTTTGCGACCGTAAATCTTGTTGATTTTACGACCGATGCAACACATTCTGACAATTATCAGTCGCAAAAACGATGATATCTATCCTTCTCGGCCTCAGTTCGAGCCGACACACAGCTGGGGTACCACTGTTGTTAGGTCAATCTCGGTAAAAACGAACCGTTCTCATGCCGAAATTGAAGAATTTAATCAGCGATATCACGATCTGACCACTAAATGTCACCACTTTTATGCACATGTGTCATCACTGAGCAGTTTATGATCAAAGTTTGAACTGAAACGGTCGCGATCGTGTCGATCTTTACAAACTCTGTGCACACGTAGGCCTAAATGCGAAGTCAACTCCCAAGTTGAAACTAGGTGATCGGTCACACTCCATAAGTTGGAACTCAGTGAATGGTCTCACTTTACAAAAAATAAGTTGAAAAGCAGCTCCTTTCCGTTATCAAACTGATAAATCAGCGTTAGTGCGTGCACTGAAACACTCACTGAATGCAAACAACGCACAAAATCCGATAAATGAAAGCAGCTGGCGTATTATCGTTTGCCGTGATTTTGTATTTGCGGTGTGTGCGGCGCCATTTTGTCAGCCGAGTTGTATGCGCGGTAAAAGTTCCGTGTGTGCAAACTGTGATTGAAAATGGCGAAAATTAGGTCTGTACTGTTGTTATGTGTAGTTTGTGTGTGAGTGCAACACGGGCCGCGAGCACACTTTCTGTTTTCGCTCGTTTTCGTATATTAGCTAGACCGCGATGTTTCATTCAAGAATGACGGAGAAAGCATGTTTTAGTTCTAGTGTATGCATGTGCTGTGCGTCATATACGGTGTAGTGAGTCACTGAGTGCATTGTTTTGGTCACCCCTGATTTAAGACCCCCCTCTTTTACGACCGATTTTCCGCGATTTTTTGAAGGTCTTAAAAGAGGGGGTCGACTGTAATAATTTGACAAAGCCAGGCATGGGAATTGTCCGCTGATTTCCACGAGAATTTTTTTTTTTAGGGCAAAGTTTTTGTTACTAAATACTTCAATTTTTATGATAATATTATATTTTAACGCTGTAAAAATGAGGAGGGGGGATTTTCAGAGTTTTTTGTCTCTGACAATTCCCATGCCTGCAAAGCTCATCAGACTCAAGCTGTCTCTGTCTCTCATTTTAACTGTCTGTCTGTCTCGTTATGTCTCTCTCTTAAGTTGCCCCCCCCCCCTGAATCGTCCGACGGGGCTCTGCCCTTGTACCCTGCCGGGGCCATGGGTCCCTGGACCCCTGCCTTTCAGGTTTTTTTCATTTTGGAGAGTCGCACCCATGCGAGTTACGCAAGAGAGTATAGAATGAGCTCTATACTGAAATAGTATTTAACCCTTTCACCGCCAATGTCGTATTTTTGCACCACAATGATCTAACACCCATGTTATTAAAACTCTTGAAATCAGGGTCTATTATTCAATGATATTGTGTTCCTAAATTTGAGCAGTAAGGGTTGACCCATTTCTAAATGTGTCACAGAGAAATCCCACAATATTGCAGACTAAATCTTTTCTGTAGCCAAGTAAGTTTAATGGAAAATTTTGGCTCAAAGATGGCTGGTGGTGAAAGGGTTAAAATGTTGTTTTTTAAATCATAAATGACATCTCCAGTGGTATTTTACTTTTTTATGTTTGTCTTTGTGGGATGCCTTGTGCTATATCTATCACACATAGGATTTGATTCACAGACCTGTTTACCTTTACAATTTTGCCGTAATTTTTACGAAAGAAAAGTCAAATTACGATAATTACGGCGACGAAAAATACTTTTTTTTTTAAACACCACTACAGTTGTCAGCCCACACACTGTCACTTGCGATGCTTTTGAAACAATGGGGTGAAAAGTCATTCCGGTTCCCAGCATACAATGCGCATCAATTTCTTTTCATTCTGTTTCAAGATGGCGTCAAAGCGACCGCGTGGTGAGAGTTCTAGGTCAGATGATCCAAAATCTGATGGAAAGACACCAAAGAAAAGGCAAATACATGGTTTAAAAAATGTTTTTAAAGGTCTCCAAGTGCACTACTGCTTGCATATAATCGGGTTTTGTGAAGAAAAAGAATCGGCCACGTGTTGGATTACAGGTGTTTTTTCAAAAATTACTAAGCAAAAAATCAGAAATTACAAATTTGCAAAAATAGGGGTAAACAGGTCTGGATTCAAATATTGCGTCATTTTTTTGCACTTCAGATCTTGAGTTTTTCCCTTAAGGTCAAGCGTGAGTGACTGTTAGGCCGTGTACACACATAAGCGGATATTCCATGCGGAAACCCGTGCGCAATCCCTAAATAAGTGAGACAAAGAAGGGAAAAGATTTGCGCATGTGTCCGAATTTCCCCTATATGCATAAACTTTTATCCTTCTTTCTTCCACTTATTTAGGGTTTTCTGTACGGAACTTACTTAATGTAAAGCCGGCCTTTGTGTTACAAATTTTATTTTCTTCGATACAATTTTTAAAACTTTTCTTGCAGTTCATCTCTTTTGTTCTTGTGGTTGGTTTTTGTTTGTTTTACTTGTTGTTTTGATTGGAATTGCATTTGGGGCCAGCGTGCGCTCAATCACGTGCGCATGTGTGCGCAAGTATCAGGCCATTTCCCCCCCTGGACATTTGCCCCCCGGCTATTTGCCCCCCTGTCCATTTGCCCCCCGGTCACTTGCACCCTGGTACTTTTCCCCCCCGGACATTTGCCCCCTGGCTATTTGCCCCCTTGTCCATTTGCCCCCCGGTCACTTGCACCCTGGTACTTTTTCCCCCCCCCGGACATTTGCCCCCTGGCTATTTGCCCCCCTGTCCATTTGCCCCCCGGTCACTTGCACCCTGGTACTTTTCCCCCCCGGACATTTGCCCCCTGGCTATTTGCCCCCCGGTCACTTGCACCCTGGTACTTTTCCCCCCCGGACATTTGCCCCCCGGCTATTTGCCCCCCGGTCACTTGCACCCTGGTACTTTTTCCCCCCCCGGACATTTGACCCCTGGCTATTTGCCCCCCTGTCCATTTGCCCCCTGGTCACTTGCCCGCTGGTACTTTTGCCCCCCATTCAAGGCGGACATTTCCCCCCCTGGACACGCCCCGTCCCCACTCTGTGTGTGTGTGGCCTATGTCTCTTTCTACCTGTCCTTCCGTCTGTCTGTCTCTCTGTCTGTCTGTCTGTCTCTCTCTTTCTCACTCTCTCATACTTGCCCCCCGAGTGTGTGCACACACACACACACACAGAGTGGGGGGGGGGGATGTCCAGGGGGGAAATGTCCGCCGTGAATGGGGGGCAAGTGTCCGGGGGGCAAAAGTACCAGGGGGCAAGTGACCGGGGGGGGGGGGCAATTGGTCTGGGGGGGAAATGGCAGGGAGGAAGTGTCCGGGGGGGGGGGGGGGGGGGGGGGGGGGGGGGGGGGGAAGTGGCCTAGACCCATGTACGCATTTACACACACTCAAGACACGCACAGACACAGATGCAGCTATGCGTAAATGTTACGTACATGCACGCGTACGAATGTGTGGATGTGAGTGCATGCTGACTCTGTTTTGCTGTCTCTTGCTTGGACAATCTTTTTTTTATTTTTATTTTTTATTTTTTGGGGTTTTTTTTTTTGCTTGGACATTCTTTGTTGTTGTTGTCGTACCCTGGCTCAAAGACTCCTGGGATCATCCTAATAACTGAAGCACTTTAACACTATGGTACGAATGCACTGTCAGCTAAGGGTGAGAACATTACAGTGTGCGACCGTTTTTTTTTATTACCCCGCCACGCGCGCAGCCACACTCAGACTTCGGGGGATTTTGGAGACTGATGATGTTATGCTAGGAGCTTGCCATGGCTAAAGACAATCCCCACATAACTATGCAGAGCATAACAACATTTTGATGTAGCCTTGGTGTTCTAGCCTGTGTCACTTGGTCTGACATAGCCTTAAGCCTAGGCGGGGGACGTTTTTTATTCTTTCTCTCCACCCACCCAAATACACACATACACACACACACACACACATACACACACACATGCTTGCACGCAGGCTGACACAAGCCACACTCGCATGCAAAAACACACACACACACACACACACACACACACACACACACACACACACACACACACACACACACACACACATGCTTGCACGCAGGCTGACACAAGCCACACTCGCATGCAAACACACACACACACACACACACACACACACACACACACATGCTTGCATGCAGGCTGACACAAGCCACACTCGCATGCAAACACACACACACACACACGCACACGCACACACACACACACACACACACACACACACACCACACACACACATACTTGCACGCAGGCTGACACAAGCCACACTCGCATGCAAACACACGCACACACACACACACACGCACACGCACACACACACACACACACACACACACACATCCACACACACATACTTGCACGCAGGCTGACACAAGCCACACTCGCATGCAAACACACACACTCTCTCTCTCTCTCTCTCTCTCTCTCTCTCTCTCTCTCTCTCTCTCTCTCTCTCTTTTATTAAACTTGTTTTGGTTGTACTTAAGTTTATTATTTTCATGTTCCTATACCACTTTTGGTGAGTCTATTGTTTGATATTTGTTCGGTTGTGTGTGTGTGTCTATTGTGTGTGTGTGTGTGTGTTGCGTCCGTGGTCTAATCTCCAAACTTTAACGTTGGCATTTTCTCGGGAAATAGAAGGCATACATTGTTCAAATTTTGCACACATATAGATGTCTATGCAATCTTTCAAACAATAATGATTTAAATAATTAAATACTTAAAACAACACTGTAAACAGATAACAAATAGATAACATTTTAGATTAGTGGGTTAGAGAGTATTCAACAGGCAACATGAGTTAAGAAACTCATCAACACTGAAAGCCTCGATAGCTCATTGGTAGAGTGTCTGTCTGTCATGCCAATGGTTCCGGGTCCGATTCTCGGCACGGGCACTTTTTTTTATTATAATTTTTTTAGTTGTATCCATTAACGATAGTTTTATTTGTACTTTAAAATTTTATTGGCAATCTTGTACTTTAGACACCCCCCTCAATCTTTGTTTGTTGTTGTCCCACATGTTCCTGTTCGAGTGAGCCTTGAAGGCTTTGCCTCTTGTTTAAAAAAAAAAATCTTCCCAATAATTTTTCTCCTTTGAGCTCCTCCGAAATCGGAATGTGTTGGCTGTACGCAGCGGGGGGGGGGGGAGAGATCAGTGAAAAGTGAAAAAACAGCCACATACGTACCTTACCCATTATGGCCATATGGCCTGGGAACGCAGAAGAAAGAAGAAATAGTTCATGATTATTTATTAACCCCAGGTTTGGGCCTGTGATAAATTGAAAATAAATGCGTTTAAAACATAGTGGGTTTCATTCAGTCTGCGTGACTCTTCTTTTTTTCTCTACCCCAACACTTACAGATTCTGGAAGACTACGTCCGAATGGGTCTCTTCCCCAAATGCCTGCTCACGGGAGACGCGCGCTACGTTGCCCCCGACAACCATCACCAGGGGGGCGACCACGATGATGACGATGATGACGACAGCGGCGTCGGCCAATGATAATCCGTCTAATTTTAGCAACATCCGCACGTCGCCCCATTAGCTCGTAAACCGCTGTGCGTTTTTTTGACGTTCTTGATCATCCGTCGCGTCTCAACCGACAAGAAGGGAGTGACTCATTTTTTCAGAGTGCGCGCGCGTTGCTTTAACCCTTTCGCTGCCAGCCATTTTTCAGGCAAAAAATACCATTAACCCTTTCATCACCACTGTCGCCTCTTGGCACCGCAACGATTTAACACCCATGTCACTGAAAGGCATCAATAGAGGGTCTGGTATCCAGTGACCTTATGTTCTTAATTTTGGGAGGTAAGGGCAGGCCCTATGTTATGAACGCCGCAGAGGAATCGTCAGCATTGCAGACGAAATCTTTTCTCTACCCGGGTAAGTTTAATGGTAAAGTCTGGCTGAGGAATGGCTAGCGTTGAAAGAGTTAAGCTTAACTGGGTAGAGAAAACAATTGTCTGCAATATTGGGAATTCCTCTGTGACGTGTATATGTGATGCAGTACGCGAATACCCAGCTAAAGTCGGCCAGTCACAAGAGAGAGAAAGAGAGAGAGAGAGAAAGAGAGAGATATTTGATTGATTCAAAATAAACTATTAGACATAGATGAATTCTGTTTTTTGCCTGTTAATCTGTAGTCTCTGGCCTTTATGAAAATATGAATAAGTCAAAAGTGATCATTTATGACATTAGCCTGGTTTTCCTGTGCTGCATCACATATATACATTAGGCCTATCCTTACCTCCCAAAATTAAGAAAATACGGTCTTCAGATAACAGGTCCGGATTGGATGCCTTTTAGTGACATGGGTGTTAAACCATTGAGGTGCATAAATGCGACATTGGCGGTTGAAAGGGTTAACGGCAGAAACGGTGACCAAAGCTCTAAAAGACGAACAAACGCATGGCAGGGTGTTTGAGCAGCGAATGTCTTTGCATTTGGTGGGAGTGAGTATGTGTTAGAGTGATGTCTCGGGGGTGAATATAATAATTTATTATATTCGCCTATGGTGCTAGAGGAGTTAGTTAATCACTTACCACCCAGATTTTACGGATTTTAAGGCGCATCATATTGTTTGTTGGTTTACCCTGGCTAAAAGACTCCAGGGATCATCCCGACAGCAGAAGCACTTGACCACTGTTTTAGGTATTAGGTACTTTATAGTCACAGAGGCGTCCCAAGACACATTCCCCAAATATTTTACATCTTCTGTGGTTATTATAGTTTGTTTTTGTTGCGTGTGTTGTTGTTTTTACTATACAGACAAACCTCTATTTTAAGACTTCCAAAATGTCCGCAATACAGACAGACCTCTATTTTAAGACTTCCAAAATGTCCACAATACAGACAAACCTCTATTTTAAGACTTCCAAAATGTCCACAATACAGACAAACCTCTATTTTAAGACTTCC
Organism: Phymorhynchus buccinoides; assembly: GCA_017654935.2. Classification (NCBI taxonomy): domain Eukaryota; kingdom Metazoa; phylum Mollusca; class Gastropoda; order Neogastropoda; family Raphitomidae; genus Phymorhynchus; species Phymorhynchus buccinoides. The sequence continues at coordinate 10,818,702 of CM065713.1, forward strand.
AAAATGTCCACAATACAGACAAACCTCTATTTTAAGACTTCCAAAATGTCCACAATACAGACAAACCTCTATTTTAAGACTTCCAAAATGTCCACAATACAGACAAACCTCTATTTTAAGACTTCCAAAATGTCCACAATACAGACAAACCTCTATTTTAAGACTTCCAAAATGTCCACAATACAGACAAACCTCTATTTTAAGACTTCCAAAATGTCCGGAAAAATCGGTCGTAAATTGGAGGGGTCGTATGACGGAGGTTTTCACTGGCAGCCGTAGAAAGAAAAAGTTCAGCACAGTTCATACTCTCTTCTTCATGCACACATACAATGACGTATTAAAACTGGATTTGGGTCTTTCCAACTCCATAGGATTGTGCAATCGATGTATTACAGTTTCACTTCGCCGACTTCTGTTAATCACCTCCACTCTCGTCCAAAGTCAGTGGTTTTCTTTTTCAAAGTCAGTGGTTTTCATGCTTTTCCTACGCTTTCCGCCATCTTTTCTACATCAAGGGAAGCGACTCCGCTTTCAGGCCCTTGACCGTGGTTGTTTCCCTTTGCTCGAAGTCTATGCAGACGACAACAACGGTCGTAAAAACCAACAAAATGGCGGTCGTAAGTCGCGTTTTAGAGGAAGTCGTTTAAGAGAGGTCGTTTACATAGTAAAATGCATCCGTGCCAACAAATCCGGTCTCAAATGAGAGGTGGTCGCTTAACAGAGGGTCGTAAAATAGGGGTTTGTCTGTATTGTCAGTCATGTTATAAGGTGCAGGGGGTCTTCTTCTTCGATCGCTCAGACAGTTTCCTGTCAATTACGAGCGCAGGTCGCTCATGCTGCCGTTATGCGCCTTAGTTAACTAAGAAATAGTTAGGCCCAACAAGTCCGACTTCGGCTGGAGGAAATCTTTTTTGAAAGTGTTTCTTGGAGAGAAAAAAAGGCAGGAGAATGGACTGGTCAGGCAGAAAGATACACGGGTGTAACTATTATTAGGTATTAGGTACTTTATAGTCACAGAGGCGTCTCTGTGAAATTCGGGTTGCTCCCACCTGGAGAGCGCGTCGCAGCCAGAGGCGCGCCACCCAATTTTTTTTTTTTTTTTTTTTTTTGCATGCGATTTTTGTCACTGATGAGGGGGGGGGGGGGGGGTGTAAATTTTTACCAAATGACAACTTTTTCGTTGCCACTGGGTTTAACGTATGCTAAGTGCATGGGCACACGGGACCTCGGTTTATCGTCTCATCCGAAAGACTCCACGTTCAGACCGTTAAGGCCTAGTGCAGAATGAGAGGGAAAAAATCCCCTGTACCCAGGTTCGAACTCGGGTTTACTTGACACGAAGCGAACGCGATACCACTGTGCCACTCTATTCCTGGTATCGGGGTTCATAGCAGTTGGGAAGGTTTGCAGAAAATAGACTTCATTTTCAAGGCCCATGAAAGTTTGTGAAAAATGAAAAACCAAGACTAGTGTCTTTGAAAGTTTGTGAATTTTGATCTACTGTCAAATCTTCATCAATCTGCCTTCGAAATCGCCCAGGACCATAATTTTGAATCATCGTGCCCAGATTTTTTTTTATAATTATGAAATAAAATGAATACTTTGCATACGATCGGTGTGACTTACTTTCGATTTTTAGCCGGAAATGACGCGAGCTGCTTCCCTTTAAAGTTTAAAGATATCCGGGTCTTTACGCGTACCGCGCAAAATGCTGGGCAAATGTGTCTTCAGTGAGCTTTGGCTCGAAAATTCTGCATATAAAGTATGGCTGCGAAATGATGCAACCAACAAGCGCTCAGCATATTGTGCGGCTTGCCGAAAAACCTTCGATGTGAGATCAATGGATGAAGGAGGAGTCATCAGCCATAGTAAAATGGGTTTTGAAAACCCTACGGTTGGGCTTTGAAAGTTTGTGAAAATTAGGATCCTGTTTGGCTATGAACCCTGTGGTATACAAGGGTTTCCTGTTTTTGAATTTTACCAGAATAGGAAGTTCCTTTTTTTTTTAAATTTGTCAAGCAAGATCTTTGTGTATCTACTGTATTTTTGAAACACTTTTATAAAATAAGCATTTGTATAAATTGTGGAAAAAGCAAGCTAAAATACCTTCATAAATCTTTTTTTTTCTTCAGCTGCAGGGGGACATTACCCCTGGACCCCAGCCTTTCAGTGTTTTTTTTATTATGTGTAGTTACACCCATGAAGATAGTAGATGACGCAAAGGGAAAAGGCAAGAGTCAAAGAGAGTGACTGATTAGAGGAAGTTACAAGCACAGAACTTCCAGAAGGTGGGGGAACTATTTATACAAAGATCCCCAGTATCCCCACGGGGGGGGAGGGGGGGTTGTGTGTGTGTGCAGGGGGTCTCAGTCTAGAAACAAAAAAAACCTGATCGCCTTATAGTCCGTAAAATACAGTGGTTCGGTCGTTTTTTGAGGGCTTCCTGATTAATAATAAACACACTTCGTTGCCATTCCGTTTTTTCTATACACTTTCAGCCATAAAGATCGGGGAAGGGTTGTTGTTGTTGTTGGCGTACCCTGGCTAAAAGACTCCAGGGATCATCCCAACAGCCGAAGCGCTTGAACACTAAGGTACAAATGCATCAGCTAGGGATGAGAACATTTCATGTGTAGTGACCGTTTTTGAGTACCCCGCCGCGTGGGCAGCCGCTCTCCGACTTCGGGGGGACTTTGGAGACTGATGATGTTATGCTAGTGAGCTTGTCATGGCTTAAAGAGGGGGGGGGGGGGGGGGGCGTGTAGAGACAGAGAGAGAGTTAGAGTTCACAAAAGAAATGTTAAGCGCTGCAAAGTGGGGTTTGGTTTCCATTTTGTTATATTGGGTTATGTTGGTTTTTTACTGTTTTGTTTGAGGGCTTGAAGTTTGTTGGGGTGGGGTGGGGGGGGGGGGTGCTTACCTGCGGCATGCCATATAATAACAATCATATATTATGTGCTATATATAGTTTACAAGACTAAACAAAAAACACCCATCATCATATCATTTGTGGCAAATAGTTTACCACATATATTATTGTGCTATAGTTGACTTTGATATAATAATAAAAAACGTTGTTTTTGTGTCCTAAATGTCTAAATGGTGAACTGTGAACTGGTGAACTTCAGCGTCCAAAATCAGTTAAAGGTGGATTCGGGCGGATGAGTTTTTGCAAGAAACATGTTGAGATCACCAGAAAGACGGCCTTTTCAAGGATTGGAATACTCACTTTGCACTGGTTTCTTATAAACTAAGCCGTCAAAACGGCGATTTCGGCGGAGATGCCGGAGAGAGTAGCCATTTTGGATGGGGTGGGTGGAGGTCACTCATTGTGGTTGAAGTGTTTTCTTTTTTTGTAGTGCATTAAAAAAAAAAAGGAGCTATTTCCTTTGTTGTGAGCGAAATTCCTTTAGATAAACTGCATATATATTATTGTGCTATTGTTTACTTTGATATAAAACGTTTTCGTGTCCTAAATGTCTAACGTAATGTTGGTGAACTTCAGCATCCAAAATCATTAATTAACGTTAGGTTTCGATCCGTGTTCTAAGAGAGAAGAAAATGAAGAGTGCGCGTATAATGTGCTATTTCTTTTTTTTTTAAGGGGTGGGGGATGGTGATGGTAATTTTTGTGTTTGTTATTATACTTACTGTTAATGTGATTTGGGGGGGGGGGGGGGGGGGGGGGGTGTTTCTTGGTTTCTCTCTGACATGACTTTTAAGTTAATGATTTCCAAAAAAGCCACAAAACACCAATGCTTTCAAGCTTTCGAGATTTTTTCATTATCTCTTCATCAGGAAAATGAGTTTTAAAACTGACATGAGAAAAAAAGGTACAGCTAAAAAGTTTATAAAACTTTTCTGTGTCCAATGTCTGTATTTGTGAACCTCAGAAACAAAACCAGTTAACGTTAACTTTATGTATTTTTGTGCTGATTTACTTTTTCTCCCAATGGGGGAGGGACAGTGCCTTATGCAAAGACAGCTGTTTCGATCTGTGAAGATCTCATCAGTTTGCATGATCGGCCTGCAATTTGACTGTCCAGTGGATGTCAACTTGAGCAAGAAGACATTCTACAAGAGAATGGTGTCCTCTTTGCACCAAATCGAAAATCCACAATACAAGCAAACCAGCACAAAGTTATTCTTTTTTTGTGTGAAGTTTATTTTTATTTTTTAAAGATTAGATTAGATTGCGTTAGAAGTTGGGGACATAAACAACATAAAGCTGTTAGACTTTCAAAAGTCCTGTTTATATTTTGATATATTTTAAATTTACACAAGGTAAATAATTATTATGTTGGCCTTTTTTTTTCGTATGATGATAGATGGTGACCACTTCATATATGAACCTTCTTCTTCGTCGAGCAGTTTCTTTTCACATGAGTGCAGATGCGTCGTGCTGCCGTTATGTGCCTAAGAAATAGTTAGGCCCAGCTTGTCCGTTTTCGGCTGGAGAACATCTTTGATGTAAGAGTTTCTTCATCGATCGCTCAAGACAGTTTTCTGTCAATTATGAGAGCAGGTTAGATGCGTCATGCTGCCGTTATACGCCTGGCTGGAGAAAATATTTTTAAGAGTTTCTGGGGGGGGGGGGTGTGGGGGGGGGGGGGGGGGGGAAAGGCAAGACAATGGATGAGTAATAAGTGACTAAGCCAGAAAGATAGATGACAAGGGCAAAGTAAGCAAAGGGAAAAGGCAGAGTCAAAGAGTGTCACTGAACATATATATGATTGATTATGGTGGTTCAACACATAAAGTTAATTACATGCGTGATCTTGGGGTCATGGATTTAATCATGAGTCCTGCGTATTTGACCTTTTAGGAAATGCATTTAAACTTTGAGGTCATATATTTGACCTTGAGTCATGCCTTTGACCTTGAGAAGCAGTTTTAATTTGCTAAGATAAATGTCGTCATGCATGTGCGACTTCTTTAGTTCTGTTTTTAGCTCCTATGTGTGAGAGAGAAAGAGAGAGAGAAAGAGAGAGAGTGTGTGAGTGAGAGAGGAGAGAGAGAGAGAAGAAGAGAGAGAGAATGTGTGTGTGTGCGTGCGTGCTTGGATGCGTTGTGTGTGTGCGCGCGCGCACGTGCGCACGTGCCTGTGGTTTATAATGCTGATTGTAATGTTATGTTTTTGTTATTGTATCTCGATGCCGGCAATATTGTGCGGAAATTGTGTCGTATGAAGTTCCACTTTGTCCTTGCATGCGCACTGTATATTTGAACTGTGCAAATATGAAACAGAGACGGATTTAACAGATAATGGTTTTGTTATACAATTCGAGAGTTTTGCAATCTTGTTAAGTGCTACTGACATTCCTTTCACTTTCTGTCAGGGAATATATTGATTATTTTCCTTCGTTTTGACCCCTCCCCCCCCCCCCCCCTCCCCCCCCCCCCCCCCCCCCCCCTCCATTTATTTGAAAGCTTTATATGTTAAATCAGTCATTTACTTGAATAAAGAAATCTGTTACATACACACACGCACGCACACACACATGCGTACACATGCATATGCACACACACACACACGCGCGTACACATACATATGCACACGCACACATGCGTACACATACATATGCACACACACATACATATACACAGAGAATTGTGCAATTAGTTTATCTATCAAATGCATTTCTGTGTGTGTATGCACAACATGTGCAATGATAGCTTGATTTGAGTTTATCAGAAGTTTTGGGGAATTTTTTTGTTTTATTGATTGTTGAATTGTGTTTTTTTTGGTTTTGCTCAAAAACAAAAAAGTGCTGAATGACTTGAAATCATTTTTTTAATAATGCGTTATCATATCAGTGTGATTCTGTAGAGGTTTGGGTGAGAATGTTTCTTTTATGATGCATTTATATACTAAAGAAAAAAAAGGATTTGTGAGAATGCCATCTTGTTGGGAGGTTTTTAATTGATAATCAGGGCTCCCAGGGATCCCCATTTGGGGGTCTATGAAGCACTAAGCTTCTAAAGGACCCTCTTAAAGAATGTGCAAGGGGTCCCAGGGATGCACTCGAGAAAAATTCTTTTTAGCATTCGCAATGCCACTGGGACCCTCTATGACCCTCTGTACTGGAAGTGAAGGAGTCCCTGGGACCCCTTGTTTTGCGGGATGATTGGGAGCCCTGATGATGATTGGAGAGGGTGTTGTTATTTTGTTTGCTGTCATAATATCGTTTTAAATATGACATTGTTATTGTTGGGAACTTTACTGTCGTAAATAATCATTTTGAATCCATTCTTCCATTTTCTGTGGTGCAAAGTTTGTTGGGGAATGCGGTTGATATATATATATGAAGAATATCGATATGCTCAATACTTTGAATGTTACGGCGTGAATACAAACTATGGTTCTATATTTGTGCCAAAAGGTGTGTCAAATTGGAAACTTGTTGTGTGTGTGTAAAAAGTTACATAGTAATTCTCTGTGTAACGAGGTTCACATACAATTGCAGAATTGTATGTGTGCAGAGAATTGCGTCTAGAATGATAATGTGTGTAAGCAGTTATGTGAAATTGTAAAAGTGTGTGTGGGGGGAAAATGCGTCCTCTGTTATAACGGAGTGTGTAATAAAAAAAAAATTGTCAAATGTAATAACTGTGTGTAAAAAGTGATGTCAACCCGTGTAAAAATGTAAAGACCTGACATCTTTGTGTGCCAAAGAAGGTTATGTCACATACAGATATAAAAACTGTGTGTAAAAAAAATGCAAGCGTTACAAGTTTTGACTTAGTATGCGGAAACTACTGTCATCTCAGCTTGTGGGGAAAAAACAAAACAAGAAAATGTGGGTTATTGGCGAGAACTTTCAAATTTGTTTTTATATTCACTTTTTTTTTTCTTCTCACAAATCCAGGATTGATGCAATACAGTGGTACCCCTCTAATAAGACCTTGAAAGTGCGGTGAAAAAAAAGTCTTATCTGAGGGGTGGTCTTATTAGAGGACCAATCAACTTCCAAGTTGAAACTAGGTGATCGGTCATACTCCATAAGTTGGAACTCAGTGAATCAGAATGGTTTCACTTTACCAAAAAAAGGTTGAAAAGCAGCTCCTTTCCGCTATCAGACTGATAAATCGGCGTTAGTGCGTGCACTGAAACACTCACTGAATGCAAACAACTCACCAAATCCGATAAATGAAAGCAGCTGGCGCATTAGCGTTTGCCGTGATTTTGTATCTGCGGTGTATGCGGCGCCATTTTGTCAACTGAGTTGTATGTGCGGTAAAAGTTCTATGTGTGCAAACTGTGACTAAAAATGAACTGCCAGAGCGTTACTTTGTCATGTTTTGTGTTGTGTTGTGTCGTTGTGCATAATCCAGTATTTAGTAGGACCGTTATGGCGAAGATTAGGTCTGTACTGTTATGTGTAGTTTGTGTGTGAGTGCAACATGGGCCATCGGAGTTGCCATCGGACCCGTTGCCATGACTTTCGATCACGAGTTCGTCTGCTTTTCATCGAGAGATCGATTTGCACGAACTTGACTGCAAAAAGATAAGATTGCGGTCGCATCTCAACCCCTGAAATCGGGTCGTAAGTCGGAACTAAAAAAAAGTCGTATTTGCGGCATAGGATATATAGTGGAATGTGTTCAGGGAAAAACAAATCGGTCGTATGCGAGGAGAAGTCGCATTTGCAAGCGTCTTATTAGAGGGGTACCACTGTACAGGGAAATACCTGTAACTCTGAGCACAATTAATGAGCAACTTAGCTGGCTCTTTTGCCCGCCAGGTGGCATAACGCTCGAGTGGGGCTAATCCTCTCTATATTCTTAGTTGGGGATAAAGAGATAGAGATAGGGAGGAGTCCAACTCTCTCTCTCTCTCTCTCACTACACCCAACTAAGAATATAGCGTGATAAGCCCCTAGTGGTTTGACTGCCCCCCTGGCGGTCAGATAATCGCCATAAGTCGACCATTGATTCACAAAGTTAGTTTAAGCGTTAGGATTTCAATGATTTCATTGTCGGTGCTGGAACCTGAGACAAACTGTTTCCGCCGGGGAGTAAAGGAGGCCATCCACATCGCGGCTTCCATACCCACACTGAACAGGGACAGGGGCAGGGGCAGACACAACTTGCCAGCGGTCTACAACTCCCTTATTCAATCGCACGTCGTGAGTTCATCTCACCAGCGTTTTGACCGAACACCAAGTTTCCAACCTCGGTGTGCTAAGCGCTGACAAAGCCGGACGGACGTCTGGCGAAAGCTACGTATGAGTACAGTGGGACCTCCCTTATAAGACCTCCCATTATAAGACTCCCTTCCACATAAGACCTACTTCTCTGAGACATTGCCCTTCTTTGTAAGTACTAAAATTACCTCCCTATTAAGACCTCTCCCTTATAAGACTTCCCATTATAAGACTCCCTCCTCCCCCGTGGGGATACCGGGGGGTCTTTTGTACAAATAGTTCCCCCACCTTCTGGAAGTTCTGTGCTTGTAACTTCCTCTAATTCCATGTCCTTCTCTTTGACTCTGCCTTTTCCCTTTGCTTGCCGTCATTTGCCATCTTTCTATCTCACTGGTCCTTCCATTCTCCTGCCTTTTTTCTAGAAATTCTTACAAAGATTTCTTTAGCCGAAGTCGGACATGCTGGGCCTAACTATTTCTTAGTTAGGCGCATGACGCATCTACGCTCATATGACAGGAAACTCTGAGCGAAGGAAGAAGACTCCCTCCCACATAAGACCTACTTCTCTGAGACATTGCCCTTCTTTGTAAGTACTAAAATTACCTCCCCCTGAAGACCTCTCCCTTGTAAGACCTTAAAAAATCATCCAAAATGAGGTCTTATAAGGGAGGGGTCTTAATAGGGAGGTAATTTTAGGTTCCACTGTAGTAAATACTTCAGTTGAGAGAAAATGTTTAAAATCTTCTTCATTAGTGATTTCGGTGTTCTGCACAGTTGCTTTTTTCGTTTGGTTGTTTCGGTTGGATTGAGTTTATTTTGGTTGGTGGGTTTTTTGTCTTTTAGTTTGATGTCGTTCAGACCTGTTTACCCTCCTGGTTTTGCCGGAATTATTCCGGGAATTTGCAAAAATTCTGGGTAAAATAATAAATTTCGGGTGAACGCTGAAAATCCTAAAACCATCTATTATTTGTTTCCGTTTGTACGAAAAGACGCAAGGGTTGTAGTTTTGCGCCAAACATGTCGTCAGGCAAGTCAACTGCAGGCGACAAACGCCAGAAATCTTCGACAAACGACAGCAGTGAGGGTGAAACGGCCAAAAGTGAAGCAGAAGTTTTCTCAAAACTATTTGAAAGTGCCAGGAATAACAAGTTCGCGTTTGGGAGACGAGCATGCACACTGTAAGTACTGCAACGTGGACTTCAAAATTTCGCATGGCGGCATAAGCGACATTGTGATGTGAATTCTGGTTGGTTTTTTCTCAAATTCCGGGTTTTTCTGTGGCAAATTCCAGTTGTTCATTATGAGGGTAAACAGGTCTGGTCATTATTATGGGTGCATAATTTCCCCTTGAGATTCATGTTTTGTATGAATGTGGAAACGTGTTGTTGTTATCAGTGATAATAGCTTCAAGTTCAAAGAGGCTTTGTAGCGAAATTTTGAATTTTACATTCATTATGTGCGTAATGAAATGCATGAGGAGTTGGGGAATGGGATTGTTGTTGTTGTTGTCGTACCCTGACTAAAAGATTCCAGGGATCATCCCAACAGCCGAAGAATTTGAACACTATGGTACAAGTCAGTGCATTAGCTAGGGATGAGAACATTATGTGTGTGACCGCTTTTGATTACCCCGCCACGCGAGCAGCCACACTCCGATTTTGGGGGAGGGTTTGTTTGTTTACGTACCCTGGCTAAAAGACTCCAGGGATCATCCCAACAGCCGAAGCACTTGAACACTATGGTACAAATCAATGCATCAGCTAAGGATGAGAACATTACGTGTGTGATCGCTTTTGATTACCCCGCCACACAGGCAGCCACACTCCAACTTCGGGGGAGGATTTGTTTGTTTGTTTACGTACCCTGGCTAAAAGACTCCAGGGATCATCCCAACAGCCGAAGCACTTGAACACTATGGTACAAATCAGTGCATCAGCTAGAGATGGGAACATTATGTGTGTGATCGCTTTTGATTACCCCGCCACACAGGCAGCCACACTCCAACTTCGGGGGAGGATTTGTTTGTTTGGCTAAAAGACTCCAGGGATCATCCTAACAGCCGAAGCACTTGAACACTGTGGTACAAATCAATGCATCAGCTAGGGTTGAGAACATTACGTGTGTGACCGTTTTTGATTACCCCGCCACGTGGGCAGCCACACTCCGACTTCGGGGGAGGATTTGTTTGTCTCCTAAAAATAGTTCCCCCACCTTCTGGAAGTTCTGTGCTTGTAAACTCTAATCTGCCGCTCTCTTTGATTCTGCCTTTTTCCTATGCTTTACTGTCATCTACTATCTTTCTGACTTATTGGCCCATTCTGTGCCTTTTTTGTCAAAAAATCTTCCAAATAATTTGTTCTGTACGCAGCGGGGAGACCAGTGAAAACTGTAAAACCGGACACATACGTACCTTACCCATTGTGGCTGTATGGCCTGGGAACGCAGAAGAAGAACAAGAAGAACATTAAAAAGAAAAAGAAAGTTGTCTCTAAAAATGCTCTGATTTCATTGGTAAAAGTGTACAAGAAAAAGCCTTCAGCATCGAGGTGGAAGGTGTTTTTTTGGGGGGGTTGGGTTCGCCACACTCCGACTTTGGAGGAATGTGACTGATAATATAGTAAGACACCATGACAACAAAATATGGATTTTTTGTAAAATTTGGGGGGTGCGCCTTATAATCAGGTGCGCCTTGTAGTCCGTAAAATACTGTATTTGTGTCAGTTACACAACGGGCTGAAATTGTTAGGTAAGTGCTGTTCAAATAGAGATAGACGATACATGTAGATGATTTTTTGGATTAAAAAAAAGAAACACTGAATTTTTGCTCAAATCTTCTTCTTCTGTGTTCTTGTGCCATAAGGCCACCATGGGTACGTATGTGTCCGTGTTTTCACTGGTCTCCTCGCTGCATTCAGCCGACACATTCCGATTTCGGAGGAGCTCAAAGGAGAAAACTGTATGGAAGATTTTTTTTTTGGGGAAAAAAAGCAGGAGAATGGGCCAAAAGTCAGAAAGATAGTAGATGACACAAAGCAAGGAAAAGGCAGAGTCAAAAGAGAGAGATTAGAGGAAGCTACAAGCACAGAACTTCCAGAAGGTTGGGGAACCATTTGTACGGAAGACCTCCCATTAACCCCACGGGGGTGGGTGGGCTTCAATCATTTTTGTTTTGTTTTTTGAGTGAGAGAAATAGGTTCTGCTTGTTAAGTACAATCATGTATAAGAAGTCCTACATATGTGTCGGTTGCACAATGGACCTAGTTTGTCAGGTAGTGCTGTTTTGATACAGATAGATGGGAGATGATATGTTGAGAAACTGACTGAATTTGTGCTTGAATAGTCTTTTTTTTTTTGAGTGAGAGAAATAAGCCCCGCTTGTTAAATACAATCATGTATAAGGAGTCTTACATATGTGTCGGTTGCACAATGGACCTAGTTTGTCAGGTAGTGCTGTTTTGATACAGATAGATGGGAGATGATATGTTGAGAAACTGACTGAATGTTTGCTTGAATAGTCTTTTTTTTTTGTGAGTGAGAGAAATAAGCCCCGCTTGTTAAATACAATCATGTATAAGGAGTCTTACATATGTGTTAGTTACACAATGGACCTAGTTTGTCAGGTAGTGCTGTTTTGATAGTGCAGTGTAGTGCTGTTTATTGAGGAATTGACTGAATTTTTGCTTGAAGCGTGTTTTTTTGAGTTAGAGAAATAGGTTCCACTTGTTAAATACAATCATGTGTTTAGTATTCAGCGTTAGTTACACAATGGACCTAGTTTGTCAGGTAGTGCTGTTTTGATACAGATAGATGGTCGATGATTTGTAGAGAAACTGACTGCATTTTTGCTTGAATCATTTGTTTTTTGGAGTGAGAGAAATGAGCTCCGCTTGTTATATGCAATCGTGTATAAGGAGTCTTACATATGTGTTAGTTACACAATGGATCTAGTTTGTCAGGTAGTGCTGTTTTGATACAGGTAGATGGGAAATGGTTTATTGAGAAACTGACTGAATTTTTGCTTGAATCATTTGGGTTTTTTGAGTGAGAGAAATGAGCTCTGCTTGTTAAATGCAATCATGTATAAGGAGTCTTACATATGTGTCAGTTTGTCAGGTAGTGCTGTTTTGATGCAGGTAGATGGGAGATGGTTTATTGAGAAACTGACTGAATTTTTGCTTGAATCATTTGGGTTTTTTGAGTGAGAGAAATGAGCTCTGCTTGTTAAATGCAATCATGTATAAGGAGTCTTACATATGTTACACAATGTCAGTTTGTCAGGTAGTGCTGTTTTGATGCAGGTAGATGGGAGATGGTTTATTGAGAAACTGACTGAATTTTTGCTTGAATCATTTGGGTTTTTTGAGTGAGAGAAATGAGCTCTGCTTGTTAAATGCAATCATGTATAAGGAGTCTTACATATGTGTCAGTTTGTCAGGTAGTGCTGTTTTGATGCAGGTAGATGGGAGATGGTTTGTTGAGAGAATGACTGAATTTTTGCTTGAAGCATGTGGGGTTGTTTTTTTAGTGACAGAAATACGCTCCGCTTGTTAAATACAATCATGTATAAGGAGTCTTACATATGTGTTAGTTACACAATGAACCTAGTTTGTCAGGTAGTGCTGTTTTGATACAGGTAGATGGGAGATGGTTTGTTGAGAAACTGACTGAATTTTTGCTTGAAGCATGTGGGGTTGTTTTTTTAGTGACAGAAATACGCTCCGCTTGTTAAATACAATCATGTATAAGGAGTCTTACATATGTGTTAGTTACACAATGAACCTAGTTTGTCAGGTAGTGCTGTTTTGATACAGGTAGATGGGAGATGGTTTATTGAGAAACTGACTGAATTTTTGCTTGAAGCGTGTGGGGTTTTTTTGGAGTGACAGAAATACGCTCCGCTTGTTAAATGCAATCATGTATAAGGAGTCTTACATGCGTGTTAGTTACACAATGGACCTAGTTAGGTAGTGCTGTTTTGATACAGTTGTATACAGATAGATGGTCGATGATTTGTAGAGAAACTGACAGATTTTGTTTTTGGGAGTCATTTTTGTTTTGCTTTGAGTGAGAGAATTAGGCTGTGCTTCTTTGTTGGTTGTTTGTTGTCATACCCTGGCTTAAAGACTCCAGGGATCATCCCAGCAGCCAAAGCACTTGAACACCAAAGCACAAATGCACCAGCTATGGATGAGAACATTTGTGTGTGTGACCGTTTTTGATTACCCCGCCACGTGGGCAGCCACACTCCGACTTCGGAGGAGGCTGGGCATGTTAAATACATGTGTAAGGAGTCCTATATGTGATAGTTACCCAATGGACCTAGTTTGTTTGGTAGTGCTTTTTAAATAGAGATAGATATTGTGATGGTTTTTCAGCCCATCTTTCCCGAGTAGCAGCTGGCTCCTCTGCTATCAGTTCTATAAAGTGTCTAACAACACAAATTTGGCTGACAAATTGTTCAAACCGCTTATCTGTGTTAAACAGCTGTAAATTAACTATATTCGTTGAAAGAAATTGGCTTTCTGAACCGCCTTGGCTTTACTTTTTTTTTAATCTCCAACTCCCCTGAGTCGCAAACTGACTTGATTTTTTTATTTCAAGCGGGATAATTGAAGCAGTATCTCGCATACAGGAGAAAAGTATGGAGAAAAAAACCACGAGACAAAATCGATCATTAAATGCTTGGCCCCGAAAGTAAAAGTAAAACTATGGCAGCATTCAACTGTTTTAAACTTGTATCAATTAGGAGTATGACACATAGGTCATACAAGCGCTTTCAATAAAACTTCAACACGCCATATAACAATGGCGGAAAGTTTACTGATCACACAAAATTGCAATATAGTGGCGGTACCACAGCTGATGAGGTTTAACCGAGGCGTGGTTACTGCTACACCTATCTGTAATGTTAAAAAATCGGGACTTTACTGGTGTTGCACTGCCTCCAGGCATTGCCTCCAGTATTGTTCCCACCATCTACAAATGTCCCATATGTGTCTGTTCCAGACCGAGAGGACGTAAGACACCATTTTTCGTTCTTCATGGCGGAAAGTAGGTAAAATGCACTGGAAGTATTGGGTCTATTTTTAGATTGAATGTTACTTTCACTTTCAGTGCCACTAACGTCACAGCAAAGGAAAAGCTGCAGTCTTGCGACATCGACTTTTATTAAAAATACAAATAAAATTCTAGAAAATCTGCCTTTCTACTTCATTTTGAGCAATTTTTCATGTTCATCTATACAACACAATCAAATTCCAATGTATCTGAGCGTGTTTGGAACTGTGTTTTCAGACACTTTAAAGACACACTGACGCACCACGAGTAAGAACCTTGTTTTTTTCTGGGTAGCTGTGACCCACATGCAATTTCAAATTGAGGCCGCTCTTTAAAATGATGTTTGGCTTTGAATTTTGGGGGCATTTTTATGGGATCCAGACCTGGTCAAAACAAGATTTCTTACCAGCTATAAGAGGGAAAACGCATGAAACCCGTGATTTTGACACGTGATCTGGTGGGTCTTTACGTCATGGATGGATGTGACAAACTGACATACATATGTACTGCTCAATTGAGAATATACTGTAGCTGTGGCAATGTTGGCAAAATGTGTTGATGTCTAATGAGGCTTTTATACTGCCTCTTTGTGACGTGCAAAGGTGATAATTTTATGCGTAGGTGGCGCATGCAATCCAGTACACGAGTCGAGGGCGGAGAATTTTCAGTATAAAGCCGCCTTGTTTTCTCACTGTCATGTAATTAGTCTTCCGTCTCATTCCAAAGTGGAGGGATATTGTAATGGTTCTTGCATGTTTTTTTGTTCTTTTTGTGGTGTTTTGTTTTTTTGTGTCTGCACAATTCCTTGTGAACCACTGGTCAGAATCACTTCAAATTTTGTAGAGTGGTTAAAGATGATGTGCTCCCCCACCCCCCAACCCCCACCCCCCCGCAGCCACACTCCGACTTCGACGAAGGATGTTGGTGGTACAGTGGAACCTCCCTTATAAGACCTCCCATTATAAGACTCCCTCCCATATAAGACCTACTTCTCTGAGACATTGCCCTTCTTTGTAAGTATTAAAATTACCTCCCTTACAAGACCCCTCCCTTATAAGACCTCATTTGGGATGATTTTTTAAGGTCTTATAAGGGAGGGTCCACTGTAGTGTTGTCTAATGACTGTCCCTTGTCTGTATTTGTTACGTTGAAGGAGCCCATGAAGGCTATTACTCAACGGAAAGGGGAGAGCGCTTTGTGAGTTTAAAAACTTGTACTGGCCTGCTGGTATGACAGTGAGTTTAAAGTACTGTCCTGATGGTATGACAGTGAGTTTTAAACTACTGTCCTGATGGTATGACAGTGAGTTTAAAGTACTGTCCTGATGGTATGACAGTGAGCTTAAAGTACTGTCCTGGTGGTATGACATTGAGGTTAAAGTACTGTCCTGATGGTATGACAGTGAGTTTAAAGTACTGTCCTGGTGGTATGACAGTGAGTTTAAAGTACTGTCCTGGTGGTATGACTGAGTTTAAAGTACTGTCCTGATGGTATGACAGTGAGTTTATAAACTACTGTCCTGGTATGACTGTGAGTTTAAAGTACTGTCCTGATGGTATGACAGTGAGTTTATAAACTACTGTCCTGGTATGACTGAGTTTAAAGTACTGTCCTGATGGTATGACAGTGAGCTTAAAGTACTGTCCTGATGGTATGACAGTGAGTTTAAAATACTGTCCTGATGGTATGACAGTGAGTTTAAAGTACTGTCCTGATGGTATGACAGTGAGTTTTAAAGTACTGTCCTGATGGTATGACAGTGAGTTTAAAGTACTGTCCTGATGGTATGACAGTGAGTTTAAAGTACTGTCCTGATGGTATGACAGTGAGGTTAAAGTACTGTCCTGGTGGTATGACAGTGAGTTTAAAGTACTGTCCTGATGGTATGACAGTGAGTTTAAAGTACTGTCCTGATGGTATGACAGTGAGGTTAAAGTAATGTCCTGATGGTATGACAGTGAGTTTTAAACTACTGTCCTGGTATGACTGAGTTTAAAGTACTGTCCTGATGGTATGACAGTGAGCTTAAAGTACTGTCCTGATGGTATGACAGTGAGTTTAAAGTACTGTCCCTGGTATGACAGTGGTATGGTGGTATGACAGTGAGTTTAAAGTAACTGTCCTGATGGTATGACAGTGAGTTTATAAAGTACTGTCCTGGTATGACTGAGTTTAAAGTACTGTCCTGATGGTATGACAGTGAGGTTAAAGTACTGTCCTGATGGTATGACAGTGAGTTTAAAGTACTGTCCTGATGGTATGACATTGAGGTTAAAGTACTGTCCTGATGGTATGACATTGAGGTTAAAGTACTGTCCTGATGGTATGACAGTGAGTTTAAAGTACTGTCCTGATGGTATGACAGTGAGTTTAAAGTACTGTCCTGATGGTATGACAGTGAGGTTAAAGTACTGTCCTGATGGTATGACAGTGAGTTTAAAGTACTGTCCTGATGGTATGACAGTGGGTTTAAAGTACTGTCCTGATGGTATGACAGTGAGTTAAAATTTTACTGACCTGATGGTATGACAGCAAGACAATGGGCCATAGACCTTTCTTTTGCGGAATCTAGGCAAGACCACTCCGGCTAGCGTGCGTAGCGTTCACCGGGGACAATCCCCGACCGGCACAGCTCCTGCCCTTCACTTACCACTACTCTGATCTATGGCCCCCTACTCCCTAATTTAGTCTTTCTTCTTCTTCTTCGTTCGCTCAGACAGTTTCCTGTTATATGAGCGTACATGCGTCATGCTGCCGTTGTGCACCTAACTAAGAAATAGTTAGGCCCAGCATGTCTGACTTCGGCTAGTCTTTCTTTGGAGCAGGCCCCGAAGGTGTACCGCCTGGCGCTGGTGATGCTGCAGTTTGATGATAATTATGTTAATTATGATTTATCCCATCCACCCCCCCACCCCCCATCCTCCAACATCCTGCTCTCTTCTCACTCCCATTCCACTTCCATGATAATTAACTGTTATGTTGATGATCTATATTATATTTTTTTCACTTGAAACAAAAATGAATAAACGTCAAAACTCTAAACTCTGTTGCTGTGACTGTTGTTGTTGTGGTGGTGGTGGTGTATGTAGTGTGCAAGTGGTGTGGTGTGGTGTGGTGTGTGTATGTATAATTGTGTGTGTGTGGTGTGGTGTGTGTGTGTATAATTGTGATGTGGTGTGTGTGTATGTGATGTAATAATAATAATTGTACATTTATATAGCGCTTTACCTCAGATGAGCCCAAAGCACTTTACAATCAATGATTCATCAACAGACAACAAAAACAGCATTCAAGAGTGACACCAACCAGTAACAGCGCATATACAAAGCAACTCTCTCTCTCTCTCTCTCTCTCTCTCTCTCTCTCTCTCTCTCTCTCTCTCTCTCTCTCTCTCTCTCTTCTCTCTCTAACACACGCACACACACACACATTTATCGAAGCCAACTCGTTCATACCCCATTCGGTAAGCCACAGCAACCGAGCCGCATGGACTGACCACATACACCAACACACATACACAAACACCCTCACACAAAAACGTACGCACGCAGACAGACACACGCACACAAACACAGACACACACACACATGCGTGCACACACAACCCACAAAACCAAAACGCACACATTCATGCTCTCTCACACACACACACACACACACATGATGTGTATGTATAGTTGTGGTGTGTGTGTATATAATTGTGGTGTGTGTGTGCCAAATAACAAGCATGGAAATTGACTGACTAAGACGACCATTTTTTACACATGGTGGCTGCAAAAAAACAAAAATAAAAATCGCAAAAGAACTCCTCCAAGAATGGGTTTTCACCTTCTGTCAAAAGCTTGGACAAAAAAATGTGATCCAAATTGGTTACAGTTCCAATCTCCTATAAGACAAAATTAAGATAAACTTTGCTGCATGACACTTTAAATGTACACAATTTCATCAGAATATGTTCATAACTTTAACAGCAACCCTGTCAATATACACACAAAACGAATTAAAAAAAAATGTCCTTGTTAATTTTAATGGGGATAATAAATATTGACTGGAAAAAAAACAAAAACTGAAGGAGAGTCTTTATCTGAATTTCTTCTTCATTGATTGCTCAGACAGTTTCCTGTCAATTAGGGCAGCTGTACAGGCTACTGTTATGCGCCTATCATATCATCGTATCAGTTTAGGCTCTGTAGGCTTTTGAAGCCTTTTGCCCTCTAGATATTTTTCTCAATATTTTTTTTTTTCCTGTCTCCAAAGAAAGAGTTAGGCCCAGCATATAGATCCCTCCTGATGGAGAACATATTTGTCAGAATTTCTTGAGAAAAACCTTGAAAAGGCACGAGAATGGATTGGTTAAGGTCTGTGTACGCGTTAACATTATTGACAAGATATCTCTATTTCCCCATGGCAACGGCCGGTGGCCCTGAAGATGGCCTTTGGGGGAGAAGACTGCTCAGACTGCACCAACGAAACAAGATCAGCGGACTACAGGATCACCTGGACAACCTTCGACTTGTCTCACAATGCTCAAGTCTCGTACCGCCTAACAGATGCCATCACCTGCATCAAGATCAACAACCTACATGGATACTGACTTCAGCATCATGACAAGACATTCTTCAACTCGGATTCCGTCCGAAATGTTCCAGTAACCGGAGGTGATCCTCGACTGTAAGGGGTGTGCAACGTAGTGCCGGAATCATCTACGACGACGTCTGCCACGTCATTAACCCTTTCACTGCCAGCCATATTTCAGGGAAATATTTCCATTAAATGTACCTCGGTCGAGAAAAAAATCCATCTGCAGTATTGGGGATTGTTCTGTGACGTATATAAAATAAGGTCTATCCTTACCTCCCAAAACTAAGACAATAGGGTCTTTGGACAATAGACTCCAATTTGATGCCTTTTAGTTTGTTTTTGTTTGTTTGTCGATCGCCGATCACACTTGGAGTCCAGATCTTGAGACGAAATTGGCGGTCCTCTGCAGGGTGTCCACAGACCCGTGTAGCTTGTCTTGGAGGGGCTCCGGGGTTTTGAGGCACGGAGCCCGGCGCTGCACCTGCCTGGTGGATCCCCACAGGGAGAGCACCATCTCTTTCAATCCTGTCTCCAAGTGTCATAATGGCAGTTGATGCGTGGTGTCGTGGTTTGTCAGAGTGCGCCTTGCGGCCCAACACCTCCGTCTCCAGCACTCAGGCTTTCTGTTAGGGTTACCTCGCCCTTAGCTGATGGTCAAAAGACCTGCCCTGTGAGCACATTGGGCAAGAGGTTTGAACGCGCCTCTTAGTCGCCCTTAGTTGATGGTCAAAAGACCTGCCTGTGAGCACAGGGGGCAAGAGGTTTGAATGTGCCTCTTCGTCGCCCTTAGCTGATGGTCAAAAGACCTGCCCTGTGAGCACAGGGGGCGAGAGGTTTGAATGCGCCTCTTAGTCGCATGATGTTCCTATATGGATGCCTGGGGCATTTTGAGAGGACAGCAGTGCCATCTGCTGACCCACCCCACCTTAATAGGAACACCGCCAGTTGGACCAGAGCAGCTTATTCGTCATGGCAAGCCTGGCTTATATTGCTGCTAGCCTCCATATCTGAAGGCTGTGTCGCTATCCGCCACCTGCTACCCGCTGGGTTGGGGATGGTCGCCCCACTACCTATCTGGAGTTAGTCTGGTCCCAGATGCCTTTTAGTAACATAGGTGTTAAATCACTGTGGTGCTAAAATGCGACATTGGCGGTGAAAGGGTTAATTCCTGTCCCATCAACTCCATCATCATCATCATCACCACCTCACCGAGAACTTTGTCTTCAGGAATATTGTCCTTAAGAGGCTACGCCTAATAGAACGCTAATCTCATCATCATCCAAAGTCGGACTTGCTGGGTCTAACGTTAGGCGCATAACGGCTGCATGACGCATCTGCGCTCATAATTGATAGGAGACTGTCAGAGTGATCGAAGAAGAAGAAATGTGACAATCACCATCCGTGTAAGTGATTGTCCACTTAACTGTTTTAATAATTAATAATAATTTATAATTTAATTCATACGAGAATCCCCCGCGTTGCTAGTGTTCAAGGTCACACATCAAGGTCATGACCTTGACCTTGACCCCCAAAGGCACATTTAGGACCGACTCCTACCCAGAGTGAGTGGCTATGGGCTCAATGGGAAGACTGAAACCACACAGTCGAGTTTCATCCGCTTAACGGATGCGATTCTGAGAGTGTTGCTCTAATTGCAAGACCAACACTGCAGGTGTCTGTAGTTCTCGGGCCTGGTTAACGCCGGGATATCATTATGAAAGGAAGCGTAGAATACAGCCCTGCCATGCAGTCTCAGACCGATACGGAACTCCATAGCATCATCATCATCGTTATCATCGGCCTCATTTTCCATCAATCATAAAATTTTAAAAAAATGTCTCAAATTCTGTGGCTTTGCATGCCCTGCTCTCATGGTGACCTCAGTTTCGGTTTCCAATCCAGTCTATGCCTTGGTGCGTTCGGGTCAAAGTCATGGGGATCAGTGTGTTCTGGGGAGCTGTCGGTGGACGGTCGTGGTGGCCCCCTCGGAGGAGGACCTCACTCACGCTGGCTCCGCGACTAAGAGAATAGTGTCGTCAGTAGGGGGCTTAGTAGGTGGTGTCCTGAACAGGCTCTACTGAACTCCACCGAAGTGACTCAGCAGAAGTGCAGTGTCTCCTCGGTTGGTTGCCTCTTGACGGCCTAACATAGATTCGCTCCCCTTGGACTGCTGGTCTCGGTTTCTGCGACTTGAACAAACCCGGGTGTAGCTGCGAATTGGGATTCGGAACGAGCGGCGTGGGAGCAACGCCACTGTACAGCCCAGAAGATGGGACAGCAAAAAAGAAAAAAAGAAAAAAGAAAAAAAGGCACATTTACAATACCCAGCCAACATTCCCACCTGATTTCATCTTGGGAACTCCATTTTTCCAACCCCCCGATTGTCAGGGTCCAGCAATCTCCTTGACCTTGACATTGACCTTGATTGGTCAACAATATTCGGAAGGAGCATAAGCCAAACCACCTTCATACCAAGTTTCAACATCCTATGTCGATTGGTGCCTGAGATATGGCTTTTTTTCAGTTTTCAAGGTCATACATCAAGGTCATGACCTTGACCTTGACACCAAAAGGCACATCTACAGTACCTAGCCTACATGTACATCAAGTTTCATCTTCCTATCCTTATTCCTTCATGGTGATATGCTGTTATCTTGGGAACTCCATTTTTCCGACCCCCGACTTTCTGGGTCCAACGATCTCCTTGACCTTGACCTTGACCTTGATTGGTGAACAATATTCGGAAGGAGCATAAGCCAAACCACCTTCATACCAAGTTTCAACATCATATGTTGACTGGTGCCCGAGATGTGGCTAAAAATAGAGTTTCAGTTTTCAAGGTCATATGTCAAGG
Source organism: Phymorhynchus buccinoides (assembly GCA_017654935.2). Taxonomy (NCBI): domain Eukaryota; kingdom Metazoa; phylum Mollusca; class Gastropoda; order Neogastropoda; family Raphitomidae; genus Phymorhynchus; species Phymorhynchus buccinoides. Next base: position 10,840,340 of record CM065713.1, read on the forward strand.
TCATGACCTTGACCTTGACCTTGACACCAAAAGGCACATCTACAGTACCTAGTCTACATGCGCATCAAGTTTCATCTTCCTATCTTTATTCCTTCATGGTGATATGCTGTTAACAAACACACACACATACACACACACACACAGCCACTTACACAACAAAAACAATATGACCTTCGCTTCGTAAACTCCGCAGGTTATAAATCATCATATAGTAAAAAGCCAACTGTCCGTGTGTGTGTGCGTGTGTGTGTGTGTGTGTCTGTGTGTCTGTCTGTCTGAAACACGAAGCGGGCCTTATAACTCCGCCGTTTTTCGACCGATTCGCTTCAAATTTGCTGTGAGCCCTAACGGGGCGATGGCAACGGCAACCGAGGCGGCCGTGTCATTTGCGCGCTTCGGCAAATGCGCGAAACGCGCATCCGACGGCCTTTCGGCGCCTGTAGCTCCGGTGTTTCTGGGCCGATTGCCTTCGAATTTGGCAGATAGATGACCGAGGACGGTGACTATCGGTGTGCCAAACCGGAAGCAAATCGGTTCAGAAACGCGCGCGCTATACGCCGCTTCACCTTTTCACGCATAACTCCGCCGTTTCTTAACCGAATTGATTCCAATTTGCTGTCAGGCTTGCTATGGCCCGGACAACGCCTGGCGACAAATTTGAAGAGAATCGGGAGAACGCGTCACTCTCAGAGCAGCGCCAACGGGAAACGGGGCCTTATAACTCCGCCGTTTCTTAACCGAATCGCTTCAAATTTGCTGTACTCAGCGTTACCAGTACTTGCCGTTACCGTTACTAGGTGTTACCAGTATGGTGCATTGCCAGTACTAGGCGTTGCGCTAGTATTTATAATATGCCATATATGCCACTTTCATTTCTCTAGAAGATTACCGAGTATACATGTCAGGGGCGGACCAAATGATTTGTAAAGGGGAGTTTCCACGGGGAGTCCAGGGAGCTGCATAGGGTGTAGTGGCCTTGTGGGGGCAAAGGGGGCAAATCCCAGGACTAAAGATTTTGCGATTTAGTGATTATTAAAGCACAACTTGAGCCATGTTCTTACTTTTTAACATTGGCAAGATGGCAGATTAGGAAAAGATAGTAGTTAGGCAAAGAATGGCGCGTGTGAGGAAAAAACAGGCCTCGGGAGGTGCAGAACATGTGTCGGAAGGAGGTTGCACTTTGGTTGGGGGGGGGGGGGGGGGGGGGGGGGGGGGGGGGGGGGGGGGGGGGGGGAGGATTGCCTGAAGGGGCGTGGCATTAAATTGATTCAGTATTTTTCACCCATAACTGGGTGGTGCAACTTATAATTGTCTCCTTCAATTGCAGCACCCTATTTAGTCCATTCTTTCGGGGTTTTTCAATTAATCGGCCATTATTGTCAAGTGATACATTTTGTCGCTGAACTGTATCGCAAAGCTTTGCATCTGGCTTGCACCAACTGCATAAGAAGGTGCATTTGCCAGAAAGGTATGTCGTAAAAACAAGCGACTGCTATTATTATTATTATTGATCGTTCGTGACATTAATTTATACTCTTTTCTCCTGTACTGAAAATGTTGATACGAATGAGTCGGCAATTTGCGCGTTAAATCAATTAAATGAAATCGATACGGTTTGTTATTGTTTGCACCTTCTTTCTTCTCGTCAGCACCCAAGTTTACGACAAGGCCACGCTACGGCAAATTATTATTGCGCATGCGTAATGCCGCATTGTTGAAATGAGACGGTCTTGCATGTGCTTTTGTTTGGGTGCCACTGTCGCTTTTCCAGTCTGTTTGCATAACGACGGACTGTTAGCCCGTGCGATCGTTTGCCTAAGTGCGGCGAAGGATACCCAACATTCTTGCAAAATTGGGAAGTGGCTCAATCGCACACGAAAATGGAGTGAGTAGAAATAGAAAATGTCAGTGGTGCCGTGTTGCCTGTTGGTCCACGAGCAGAAGCCAGAATGGATCCGACGGCTGCAGTGACATGTAACGCAAAAGGCTCGCTCAAGGGCCCGCTCACCAACATCGAGGATGGCTTGGAACAGTCTGTCAGGTACGGTACTTTGGAAAAATAGTTGAATTTGACGCTGATTTCATGTTGTAAAAGATATTTTTCGTTTCTAGACATGTCTTTGTCTGGCGAGACATCGTCACTGATCGCCCCTTTCGGCCATTGTTGTTTAGCATTTAAATCCGTCGCTTGATTTTTTACATTAATTTTTCGAGGCCTCTACATCGAGATATGCAAACACATGCCAGCTTTTTGACTTATGATAAGCTGTTTGGTGTTTTCGAGAGTGTTGTATGTCTCTAATTTAGCCCGTTTAAGTATAAGTGGGGTTCGAAAGCAGTCACAGCTTGGTCAAAACAAAGTAGGAGTTGTTTCCCTTTGACTGATTCATGATGATGACCTCACCCACTCAGGTCACTCGCTGAGTTCTCTCTCTCTCTCTCTCTCTCTCTCTCTCTCTCTCTCTCTCTCTCTCTCTCTCTCTCTCTCTTTAGCTCGTTCTCTCTCTCTCTCTCTCTCTCTCTCTCTCTCTCTCTCTCTCTCTCTCTCTCTCTCTCTCCTCTCTCTCTCTCTCTCTCTCTCTCTCGTTCTCTCTCTCTCTCTCTCTCTCTCTCTCTCTCTCTCTCTCTCTCTCTCTCTCTCTCTCTCTCTCTCTCTCTCTCTCTCTCTCTCTCTCTCTCTCTCTCTCTCTCTCTCTCTCTCTCTCTCTCCCCCCCCCCTCTCCTTGACCAGTAAAGTTTCCAGTGTTTCTTATGTGTGTGTGTGTCACTGTGTGCTTACAAGTTCAAAGATTTATCAAATTGTCTTCTGTATGTTTTGATCAAACAATGCCCCCCTACTCCCCTTCACCTTTCCCTACCTATCCCTTCCTACCCCCCCCCCCCCCCCCCCCCCAATCCAAGCCCTCCTTCCACACACACACATTCTGTGCCCATCACCTTCTCCGACTGCCCCCTTTCCCCTGCTTTCCCAAAAAAATTCCCTTCCATTTTATATCAACGTCGATCATCCGGGCGGCTATGTTTTTATCTACAGTTTCTGCCTGACCAAAGTCCCCACGTTTTATGCCAACAGAGCCATCAAATTGATGATGGTGGTTGGGAAGAGAATGCAGAAGATTTATTTTTTATGATTTAGGATGTTTTCACTTCCATTTCTTTTTTAAATTGTGTGTGGGGTTGGGTTTTTTAGCTGTCACACAAGTGCATACATGTATAGAAAATGTATAAATTATATAATTATAGAAGTTACTGTGTCATCTCAATCATTAAAAATAAAAAATAAAAATCTCAAATTCTGTGGCTTTGCAAGCCCTGCTCTCATGGTGACCTCAGTTTTGGTTTCTGGTCCAGTCCGTTCGGATCAAAGTCATGTGGATCAGTGTGTTCTGGGGAACTGTCGGTGGATGGTCGTGGTGGCACCTTCGGAGGAGGACCTCACTCACGCTGGCTCCGCGACTAGGATAATAATGTCGTCAGTGGGGGGCTTAGTAGGTGGTGTCCTGAACAGGCTCCACTGAACTCCACCGAAGTGACTCAGCAGCAGTGCAGTATCTCTTCGGTTGGTTGCCTCCTGACGGCCTAACATAGATTCGCTCCTCTTGGACTGGTGGTCTCGGATTCTGCGACCTGAACATGCAGAGATGTGGCTGCGAATTGGGACTCGGAATGAGCGGCGTTGGAGCAACGCTACTGTACAGCCCAGAAGATGGGACAGCAAAAAAAAAAAGGAAAAGAAGTTACTGTGTCTGTTCATTCTGTGTGCTAATGGAAGGGAGGTAACGCTTACTGCATGCAGAGTGCCCACAGCGAGAAAGGGTGGAGGAAGAGTGTAATGGTGTTAAAAAAAAAGTTTTTAAAAAGTGTAAAAGGGGGGGAAGGGAGAGGGCCAAAAATGTGAGCGATGCATGAAATGGGCAAGCACAGCTAGTGTCAGTCACAGGTCAGGTAAGGTCAGATAGGACAACTAGGCCTCGCGGCCTCTCAAGCGTCCTTTCTCTTGATTGTTTTTTTCTTTCTTTAAATTCATTTGGCACAGCTGTGACAGTCATACTGGTATTTTAATTTACTAAGGTTTGGGTCTTTGCCCAGGAGGTTTTTAAATTTGTTAGTATCAGGTGCAAGTTTTGTTTGAGCATGAAGTGCATTCCAAAAAGAATTGTTACTAAGTTAGTCGCTGTGTTACTGAAAAAGTGTCTCCTGATGTTAGTTCTACTGTACTGTGTTAGTATTTTTGATTCATGATTTATAGTCTTTAAAAAAATGGAGATCTGGAACAAGCTTTTACCTTGTGTTTGTTTAATTAATCAACTCATTGTTGCTGTATTTTTTATCACTATTGATTATCACAGAATAGAGAGACTTTGGTTTTAGTTTGTTGTTTCAACTATTCTGTTACAGCGAGCAGACTAAAGAACGGATTGGTACTCTGTTGGTGAGTGGCTATAACTGATATCCATGCTTTCCTTGTCTGTCTGATGTCTGTCTCATGTCTGTCTGTCTGATGTCTGTCTCAGTGTCTTGTCTGTCTGTCTGATGTCTGTCTCAGTGTCTTGTCTGTCTGTCTGATGTCTGTCTCAGTGTCTTGTCTGTCTGTCTGATGTTTGTCTCAGTGTCTTGTCTGTCTGTCTGTCTGTCTGATGTCTGTCTCAGTGTCTTGTCTGTCTGTCTGATGTTTGTCTCAGTGTCTTGTCTGTCTGTCTGATGTCTGATGTTTGTCTCAGTGTCTTGTCTGTCTGTCTGTCTGTCTGATGTTTGTCTCAGTGTCTTGTCTGTCTGTCTGATGTCTGTCTCAGTGTCTTGTCTGTCTGTCTGTCTGTCTGATGTCTGTCTCAGTGTCTTGTCTGTCTGTCTGTCTGTCTGATGTCTGTCTCAGTGTCTTGTCTGTCTGTCTGTCTGTCTGATGTCTGTCTCAGTGTCTTGTCTGTCTGTCTGATGTCTGTCTCAGAAACTGAGACAGACACTATCTCTCTTAAAAAAGGTGGACCCTGATGGATGAGTTTTTGCAAGAAATACTTCAAGATCACCAGAAAGACAGCCTTTTCAAGGGTCGGAACACTCACTTTTCTCCGGTTTCCTAGAAATCAAACCATCAAAATGGTGATTCCTCTTTGGCGGAGATGCCGGAGAGAGTAGCCATTTTGGATGGGGTGGGTTGAGGTCGCTCATTGTGGTTGAAGCGTTTTCTTTTTTTGTAGTGCAGTAAAAAAAGAAAGAAAAAAAAAGGAGCTATTTCCTTTGTTGTGAGCGAAACTCCTGTAGATAAACTGTATAAAATTGTTTAAAAAAATAAATAAAAAGGCGTGTATTGCGAAAAGTTTGTGCAAACACTTTAGTCTAAATGCAGGCGGCCATTAGAAAAGAGACGGCACACGCCTTCTCTTTGGGTGAAAGACGGCTTGATTTCTGGGAAACCAGAGCAAAGTGATTATTGCAATCTTTGTAAAAGGTGTTTTCCTGGTGATCTGGACATGTTTCTTACAAAAATACTCATCCGTCAGGGTGCCCCTTTAAATGTGTGTGCTGTGCATCTGTCAAAATAAAAATAAAAAAATACTTTATTATCTCGTTAAAAGAAATTACAATGTGGTCTCATGCAAGCACAATACAGTCAACCAAGCACACCATATCAATTTGTTTAGAATAAAAACAAAATTAAGAAACAGAACTGACAACGGATCATGCACAGGGCTCCCAATCGTCCCGCAAAACAAGGGGTCCCAGGGACTCCTTCACTTACAGCATAGAGGGTCCTAGAGGTAGGATAGAGGGTCCCAATGGCATTGTGAATGCTAAAAAGATTTTTTTCTAGTGCATCCCGGGGACCCCTTGCACATTCTTTTACTAGTTTTAGAGGGTCCTTTAGAATCTTAGTACTTCATAGACCCCCAAATGGGGGTCCCTGGGATCCCTGATGCATTACAACATTTTGGTGTTTGTGTGTGTGTGTGTGTGTGTCACTGTCACTGTCACTGTCATTGTGTACATGACCCTTTGTGTTTATGTGTGTTACTCTGTGTGTGTGTGTGTTGCTTTGTGTGTGTGTGTGTGTACGACTATGACTGTGCATGTTCAGTCTATGATTGTATGTCATTGTGCATCATGCGTGTGAGTTTGTATGTGTCAGTGTCTGTGTGTGTGTGTGTTTCATTTAACGACTATCCACCACTTTTGTGTGTGTGTGTGTGTGCGCGTGCGCGCATGTGTGTGTGTGCATGCATTCATACATATTTGTATATCACCAAAGACTGTATAGGGGAAGATAAGCATCCGGTCTCTTTTCCCTATATGAGTAGTGAGGACAGAAACACTGGTTATGTCCCTTTTAAACAGGACACATTTTACACGTCGATAGGCCAGTTGAATTATCCGTTCAAATTCCAGTCTGAGTTTTTGGATAGCCTTCACTGTGAAAAGTGTACTGTCCCCACTAACGATAACTCTATCAGCCCGGTTCGCCGAGCTCTTAAGTAATCTATCTTACCCTTTTAGAATATCTTTGATATCACTAAATGAAAACCGTTGGTTGTAATCCAAAAACCATTTAGTGCAAATCCCTTGATCCCTATTCTCGATCATCCAAGGATTGCAGTGACTGATTTCAACTTAACCTCATTCAAGTCGTTTCAGCCATATATGTGCGGAATTAATAGATAGCTGTTATGCATTTGCTTCAAGGGAAGTAAATCTGTGTGCACACCATACCTTGGTCACTTCTAAACTTCGCTCCCTTAGACAACGATTTTGCCTCTGACTTTGCTTTTGTAGTGGTTTGTTGTGGAGAAACCAATTGGTGTGGAGTTTTTCTATGTAAAGTCTATAATTATATAAAAAAAAGTCTGATCTACCACTTCCCTATAAAGTAAAAACCCGTTATCTTCTTTCATTTCTCCTTTTGTTTAAGTATGTTTTGTTTGTGTGCATGGCTGGAGTGATTTGTGAGGTTTTTTTTTAATAATTCAAAATCATTGCGATGCGAGTGAGTTCAGTTAAGCGAGATTAAGTAGAGAGGAAATTTGAGGCAATCGAATATAGGGAAAATGGTTGAGAGAGCAAATTTAACATGAACCACTCTCAGATCTACTCCATTTTAAGCCAAGGACTATGATTTATTTTTATTTATGAAGCAAAAGTGAGCGAGCTCACAAACATTAGTAATGCAAATGTTATGTTATAATTTTTTTAATATTTCAGGAGAGAATCGAGAGTCTATCAGATGTGGAAAAACTCCTTCTTTACCTCAAATTGCCCACTGGGTCTGCTTCTGATGATGTTTTACGACAGTGAGTACTGAGACAAAAAAATGGTCTTCATCATGATCATCATCATCATTATTCTCTTGTTATTGTCATCATCATCATCATCATCACTGCCATCATTCAACTCAGTCCCTGTATTTAGAACTTCAATCAACCCTGTCCCAAATCTTGAGTACATACCTCTGACTAGGGTGCATTTGCACTGGCTCTAGTGCTGCAGCCAAAGGGACAGGTACATGTATTAGGCATTGGGTACTTTATAGCCAGCCACAGAGGCGTCTGTGAAATTCGGGTTGCTCCCACCTGGAGAGCGTGTTGCAGCCAGATTTGCACCACCCAATTAATTTTTTTTAAATTGCATGCGATTTTTGTATGACTGATGAGGAAGGAAAGTGGGGTGGGGTTGTGTGTTAAATTTTGACCAAATGACAACTTTTTCGTTGCTACTGGGTTTAACGTGAAATTTGGATCTGTTATCCAAGTAACTTATGAAGTTACGTTGTTAATTTTGGGATATAAGAAAAGGCCTTACTTGATACATGTCAGGGGGAATTCAATCTTTTTTTTACTCAGGTAAATGTGACAGAACATTTAGGCTGTTAAATGGCTGGCTGTGAAAGAGTTAACGTGTGCTAAGTCAGTGCATAGGCACACAGGACCTCGGTTTATCGTCTCATCCGAAAGGTTCCACGTTCAGACCGTAAGGCCTAGTGCAAAGTGAGAGGAAAAATCCCCTGTACCCAGGTTCAAACTCGGGGGGGGGGTTACTTGACACGAAGCGAATGCGCTACCACTGTGCCACTCTACACAGTGTGTGTGTGTGTGCCTCTGTGTGTTTGTAGGTTGTGTGTTGTTGTTGTTTGTCACATTGTTGTTCTTCAGTTTTCGAACTAGGGGGTTTACTTGACACGAGGCGAATGCGCTACCACTGTGCCACTCTACACAGTGTGTGTGTGTGTGCCTCTGTGTGTTTGTAGGTTGTGTGTTTATCTGTGTGTTGTTGTTTGTCACATTGTTGTTCTTCAGTTTTCGAACTAGGGGGTTTACTTGACACGAGGCGAACACGCTACCACTGTGCCACTCTACACTCTAGAGTGGCCTTTGGGGACCTTCCCCAACACAAGCTGTCCTCAAATCCCTTTTTAGCCGAGAAAGTGGGGATGTACCCTGGGCAAGGCATCTTTGGCGTAATTAATTCCTTGCCCAGTACGCCGGATTAGCAACTGAAAATGGGACAAGATGAGGTTCCCCCACCTTCTGGAAGTAACTTCCTCTAATCTGTCACTCACTTTGACTGCCATTTCCCTTTGCTTACTGTCATCTACTTTCTTTCTGCCTTTCCGGTCCATTCTCCTGCCTTTTTTCACGAAACACTTTCAAAAAGATTTATCCAGCCAAAGTCGGACTTGCTGGCCCTAACCTATTTCTTAGTAAGGCGCATAACGGCAGCATGATGCATCTGCGCTCATAATTGACAGGAAACTTGAGCGATCGAAGATGAGGAAGAAGAAGAAGAAGAAGAGCAGCTTCCCCCACCCCTTGTTATCTGGCAGTCATAGTCAGAAACGACTGACTGGCAAGAAGTTAGTTTAACTTTTTAAGACCCTTATAGCCTGATTCCGCCCATAACATCCATTACTTTCTCCTACCAAACCGTCTAAAACCGCCCCCATACACCCACCTTGTTATGTATTTTGGAGTTAAAACTGCAATATCAAAAAATCTAAAATATCACATAACCAAAAAAACATTGCAAGTTAAACATTCTTCATTTATACACAAACCCTGAACATTTGAAGTCAATCCATCAAGTAGTTATTTTTTAATATTTTTTTAAACAAAGTACCCCATTTTTGTCCCAGTTTACCAACTTTAATTTGGTGGTTACAGGGAGTAGAGTCGTCATTTTAATCGGGGTTACAAGTGTTAAAAAAAAAAAAAATTCTGAATCTGTTTTATGTACCATATTTTTCAGATCATTAGGCACTGCTGTGTATAACTATATAAGGCGAATAGGGCAATTTTCAAGAAAAATCTGAAAAAAATTAAAGTAAAAGGCGCCCTCATTTATAAGGCAATACACACCTCGCAAAAGAAAGTCGAAGTTTGAAGCTCGTACACATCCTGTAAACGCTTACCGACCGCCATTACTGCTGTCATGAACGAGAGTTGGCTCTCTTCTCAAATAATCGAACTTCCGTTTTTGCGACTTCCGGTTGTTGTGTTTGGACTTTCCCTCCCCGCGAAAACTGGTAAAATTATGGCATTTTAAGCTCTACAACGATGCTTTTTGCATCCAATGAAGGGTTATGGCATCTGTTGGACGGTATTTCGGATGATAATACTAATAGGGATTTTGAAGCATTTTATCGTGAGTATTCGTCGTATCGGTGACTCGTTGTCACTTTCGATGTTGTGACTCACAGTAGTACGGCAATCATTGCCTCTCTTCTCACGATTTTGTTCACTAATAGGGCGCCCTCGTTTATTAGGCGCATAGGTCGAAATTGGAGACAAAAATCATCTTATCATGGATCAATCTTGTCACGGGACATCATACGTAATTTGACCAGTTCCAAGAAAATAGAATGGGTCATTTTCCTAAAACAATGGGTCAAAAAGAAAAGAAAGGAAAATTATATCACTTGAGCACAATGAAAGTGAGTATGCAATGCAAAGCAATAAAAGAACAGTTATTTATCAGTGATCGCGCTAGGAATTCTGAAAACCAGTCCCACCAGGGACAATTCCCCCCAACAAAACCAGTCCCAGGGAAACAAAAGCCAGTGAAAACCACACTATCAAAGCCTCTGTTAAACAATTTATCGGTCCTAGCAAAAATTTATCAGTCCCTGGGACTGACAGGTCAAATTTTGTTTCAGTATTTTGGTTTTGCAATCAGTATTTTACTGATAATTACCAGTAAACGCGATCTCTGATTTATAGTATATTCATCAAAGTCAATATGATCACTATGGAATCAGTTGCAGCACAAATCAAAATCATTTAAAGTTACTAACAGACATGAGGTCAACTTAATAAGTCACATGACCTACTGCCTGCAAAAACAATAGGTCATTTCAAAATTGTATATGTCAATGACTGATGACCGGTGCTAAGAATGATCCCTGGCTTACATAGTCCGAAAATTACGGTACAGAGAAATATTATGTGAAGTGTTGTTTCAGGACACCCACGTCATGTCTGTACGCCTCGAATCGGATGGAGCAGGCCCAGGCGTTTACCTGGATCCGAAGCCACCTGGAGGAGGACAGCCACATCTGTGTGCCGAAACACGAGGTGTATGATGACTACAGGTGTGTATGAATGTTGCGTGTGTGTGTGTGTGTGTGTGTGTGTTTAAGATGTGTGTGAGCGTGGGTGTATGAGAGACTAGGCAAGAACTAAGAAGTCTGTGATGATTACAGATGAGTATGCTTCGTGATGGGTGGGGTACATGTACTATATTAGGTATTAGATACTTCATAGTCACAGAGGCGTCTAAGTGAAATTCGGGTTGCTCCCACCTGGAGAGCGCGTTGCAGCTAGAGGCGAGCCACCCAATTAATTTTTTTGGCAGGCAATTTTTGTGACTGATGAGGAAGGATTGGGTGGGGGTGGGGGTAAATTTTGACCAAATGACAACTTTTTCGTTGCCACTGGGTTTGACGTGCGCTAAGTGCATGGGCACATGGGACCTCGGTTTATCGTCTCATCCGAAAGACTCCACGTTCAGACCAGTAAGGCCTAGTGCAAAGTGAGAGGAAAAATCCCCTAAGTACCCAGGTTCGAACTCGGGTTTACTTGACACAAAGCGAACGCGTTACCACTGTGCCACTCTACACCTGAGTGTGTGCGTGTGTGTGTGCGCACGTGTATGTATGTGCGCCTTAGTTTTTAAAAAAAAGCTCTGAATGCAACGAGTACAAACAACTGAACTCTCTGCATCAGCAGCATTTTGCTGTGGTCACATTTTGTTGACGCTAGCATATTTTGACATTCCAACAATTATCATGTAGGGGTGGGTTTGTGTTTGAGTATGTTTGAATGTGTTTGTCTTTGTATGCCCGTGTGCCTGCACGTGAGTTTGTGTTTCCGTACGCACGCGTGTGTACAGATGTGTATGTTTTGTGATGGGTGGTGTACATGTCATATTATGATGTAGTGGTGGCTTTGTGTTTGACTGTGTTCGAATGTGTTTGTTTGCAGTGTGTCAGTGATGTACTGATGATCGAAAAGTGACTTGAGACGTCTTGAGACGAGAGAAATCAATAGGACAATGTCAAATCAAATCAAATCAAATCATCTTTATTATCTCATAACTGAGAAATTGCAGCCTGGCTCTTGCAGAACTTGCCAGAAGTCAATAAGACAAAGTGTGCCGGTGGTAAAAAAAAAATCAGACATTTGTCCTGACAGGGAAGAACACAATACGACATTTTCAATTTAATAGGTCAATGTCCTATGACCAGGACCTCAGGACATCACTGGTCTGTGTGTGCCCGTGTGCCTGTACGCGAGTTTGTGTTTCTGCGCACACCTGTGTGTTTTGTATACTTCGCAGACCCTACTGTGACAGTCACAGCCTGAACCCCTTTGTATTGGAGGCCGATTTCTGCAAAGTGCTATGCATAAAATATATATTGGTTTACACTGGTTGACATTAGCCTGTAGAAAGGGCCAATAGTAAATGAGAGCTTTACTATGAATGATATTCTACAGTATTGGAATATTATGCTACAGCTTAGTCTTTCGTGGAAGACTATGACTCTCGCTCGATGGGGCCCTTTGCACCGGCTCTGGTACTGCTGCAGCCAAAGGGATTGGTTGGCCTTTGGGGACCTTCCCCAACTGCCAACTCTCATCCTCAAATCCCTTTTGGCCAAGAGAGTGGGGATGTACCCCGGGCAAGGCATCTCCGCTATAAACTAATACTCGCCCAGCCCCGCCAGAATATAGTATCTGTCCCCTCTGCTATCTGGCAGTCATCGTCGGAAACGACAGACAGGCAACAACAACAACAACAACATGTTGAGCATATTATGTGTTTGTATTATGCAGACTATATTGTGACAGTCACGGACTAAAGCCGTTGTATCACGCAATTTTTTGGCAAAAGACTGAAATGCTTATAAAATATACTCGTTGTTCATTCATGTATAGATATATATGCATATTAATTATATTTTTCGGACTATAAGACACACCTATATATAAGGCGCACCCCCAAATTTGACCCAAATTTCAGATTTTATTATATTTTCTTACTATTTTATTAGTCATATTATAAGGCGCAGGGGACTGAATCTGGGGAAAAAGTATTGCCTTATAGTCCGAAAAATACGGTGTTATTCATATTACGTACACAATGTACACAGTATGTGTCGGAGTTCGTGTCTGTTCAGTCAACTCCGACTCTGACATCAAGATATTTCCAACGTCATCTACCATGGCGAAATGATTATGTCAAGATTAGTTCTTACGTCATCGTTACTTCTTCTTCTTTTTCTGTGTTCCCAGGCCATATGGCCTAGAATGGGTGAGGTATGTATGTGTCCGGTTTTCAGTTTTCACTGGTCTCCCCGCTGCGTACAGCCGACACATTCCGATTTTGGAGGAGCTCAAAGGGGAAAAATTATTTGGAAGATTATTTTGAAAAAAGGCAGGAGAATGGGGCCAATAAGTCAGAGAAGATAGTAGATGATAGAAAGCAAAGGGAAAAGGCAGAGCCAAAGAGAGTGGCAGATTAGAGGAAGTTACGAGCACAGAACTTCCAGAAAGTAAGGGAACAATTTATACAAAAGACCCCCTGGTATCCCCACGGGGGGTAGATACATATGAATTATTATTCATATTATGTACACATTGTACATAGTATGTGTAGGAGTTCAACTCCGACTCTGACGTCAAGATATTTCCTATGTCATCTACTATGACGAAATGATTATGTCAAGATTACATGGATGCTCCTTCTTTCAGGATGTCCTGAATTGCAGGATTTTTAAATTGCCTAGAGACAGCGTCGCCGGATTATGAGAATTTGAGAAACAACGATTTTTTTACACGCTCACACACACAAACTTGTACAGTAAAAAGGGCTTATATAAGCATTTGCTGTATTCAAAAGAATTTAGCACTTGTACTAGTCTAGAGGGGTTAAAAAAGAGCAGTAAATGTGTGTGTGTGTGTGCGCTGCCCCTGCACTCCGCTGGGGCCGCCCCCTTGCAGGATTTTTTGAAATTTCCCAGGAGCACCCATGTCAGATTAGTTGTGACGTCATCGTCGCAGTGTGTGTTTTTGTGTTGCAGACTGTACTGTGACAGTCACGGACTAAAGCCTCTGTGTCCCGCTGACTTCGGCAAAGTGCTGAAGTGCATCTTCCCCAACGTCAAACCGCGTCGGTTGGGGCAGCGCGGACAGTCGAGATATCCTTTTGCCGTCTGTTTGAACACTTGATGCTAATATCAGAGCTGATTCTAGGGCGCGGGAGTGGTACAATCCCCCCCCCCCCAATCTGTTCCTTTCCGCAATAATCGAGTCTAAGCGCGGGCCGATGCCCGCATATTTGCAGAACTGCCCGCACTTTTTACCGATCGCTGCGGGAATTCCTTCGTCGTCTGCTAAATCCGTCGTCTGCACAAACAGAAAGCATCGAGCAGGAATGAATGATTTTGTGATGGCAAAGTTAAAAAAAAGAAATCCTCTGCCAAACGAGTGTGCAGAAGATGTTGCAGAAACGCCTACACTTTTTCAAAATCCTAGAATCAGCTCTGTAATATAGACTGCTGTTTGGATGATTTTGGTTTTTCAGTGGAAATAAAAAAATGAAACAGACTGCAACGTCACTGGAACATACAGCAAACAAACAACTACACGACAAGTGCAAAGTGACGTTATTTTATTCACAAGAGACAAAACAAAACTACTGGATATTTCGGCGAATGCGCCTTTATCAACACAGACAAGCAATTAAACAGCAAACATCAAATATAGCAAAAGGAGCAAAAAGTAGGCAACAGAAGGAGCAAAAAATAAAAACACACACATCAAGATCAAAATAAAAACAATACTTCCCCTCTACAGTCCAACGTGTAAATGATACAACAAAGTTGAAACCAAAGAGCAAGGCTGTGAACACAAATCAAGGGGGGGGGGGGGGGGGATTGAAGTGAGAGAGGTTGGGGACAGTGAGTACGCAATCACAGATGGTAGAAGTTGGAAATAAGGGTCAGTTGTGTTAGTGGAAATAAAGGGTTAGCTCACTCTACTTCCCCTTGTTCTGTGGGGACACAAAAATTAAACTATGAAGAGTTAGGCATCAATATTTTCAAAAAAAGATTAGTAACACCATGCACTCGTTCGTTCGTCCGTCCCGAAGGATGATGACCATGCTTCAACAGTTCGTCCATGTGAAAAACTAGGATGCTGGATGAGTTCCAATGCGAGCCAGGAAGGATCTCTGACAGTGAGGACAGGAGAAAGAGTTGGGGGGATCTGTCAGGGTTGCAGAGCTGTGACTGTTCAGGCTGATCTTCCGTGCCTCACGCTTTGCTTGCGATGTCTCGATACGGTGCGCCTCAAAGTTGGTGGCTCCCTTTGTTACTGCACCACGCCATGCTGGTCTGTTCTGTGCCAGGGCTTCCCATGAGGAGACATTAACGTTAAAGTTCCATGTACTAAGCGATCGTAAAATATCAGATTCCATACCGCCGTCGTTTGTCTCCTATTGACGAAAACAGGTAACACAGAAAGAAGGAAAATTTCACATTCAGATCTGTGAGCCCCCATTACAACCAAACCTGAATGTAAAGTCTGCAATGATTGGTTGATTTCAAGAGAGGCAAGGTCAAAACAAACTGAAAGTAGGTTATGAGTTGGCGCAGGAAAGCTGGTTACATCCCAAAAATCAAAGAATTCAAAAACCTCGTATCTCAATTTTGGTAGTTTTGAGAAAAATGAAAAAAAACTGTTTTAAAAATTAATCACATGGACCACAATTGATTAACTATGATGAATATATTGTTCAAGACATTGCGTGTTTAGTCCTGCATTTTGTTTACTTTAAAACAAAAAAAATTTAGACTGAAAAAGAATGAAGATACGAGGTTTTTGTCCTTAACTAGATCTGAATTTGGGACTTACAAGTTTTTCTTCTATTTTCACAACCTCATTGACCCCAGATAGAAAGTCGTTAGAGATACGAGCTTTTGGTGGAAGGTGGCGGGGGAAAATTAGAAAGCTGACTATGTATCTAACTCAAACCCCCCCCCAAAATCGAGATATGAGGTTTTTGAATTTCACCGACGATATGTTGCTCTCCAGTGCTCTTCACCCCTACACTCCTTCCCGCTCACTCAGGTCCTCAAACACAAAACTTCTGAAAGTTCCAAAAACAAATCTAAAATCATTTGGTGATCGCAGTTTCAGTTTCAGTGCCCCTGCTGTTTGGAATTCCCTCCCAGTCCATCTCCGCCATGAACCGACTATCTCTAGTTTCCAAGCTAAACTCAAGACTCACTACTTTCAAAGCTCATTCGGTTTGTAAATGTTTCCTTCTTGATCTTGTACCTGGGTGAATGATTGGGTGACAATGTTCTGCGTGACTGCGGGTGTATCAGTGAATGGAAGTGCCTTGAGTATAAAATAATTATAGAAAGGCGCTATTGAAATGCTATCAATTATTATTATTATTATTATGATTTGATATTGACCTTGACTCGGAGTCACGTACTGCTACAGCGGTCTGAGAAAGAAGCTGGATGTTCAGCCCCCCTCCCTCCCCGATCTGGAAGTCAGCCCCAAGAAACCCAAGGTAATGTCATGAAAAATCAACTGAAAACTCGCCTTGGCTTAAAGGGGACATAAAGTCCAAATAGAAGTTGATTTCTATTGCAAGATTATAAGTAAATAAGCTTGTATCTGCAAAAAAAGAAACTCGCCTTGGCTTAAAGGGGACATAAAGTCCAAATAGAAGTTGATTTCTATTGCAAGATTATAAGTAAATAGGCTTGTATCTGCAAAAAATAAATAAATCCATTTTTAGTTAAGATCAGCGTAAAAAAAGCCATTGGAAAGTTCTAGATTGAAGGTTTATGGAGGCCACCATTTTGTGCCAGGTTTTGACGTCACAGACTCTGTTTGCCTTAGACTTTCATAGTCTGTTACCTGATTCACACACACACACATATGAGTGTGCAGGGCGACTTGTTTCTATAAATACATAAATAAAATGACATACTTTGAATAAATTTGATGTAGCTATAAATAGATTTGTCATCTTTCTGTGTCTCCTAACAGCGAGAGGAACTCCAGGAGAACGAAATGATGTCAGCCTCGTGCCAGTTGGTGTGTGAGTGGGCTTGGCAACTGTTGTTTCTATTAAACAAATATTGACATGTTGTTTCTATAAATAGATTTGTCATTTTTTTTGGTGTCTCCTAACAGCGAGAGGAACTCCAGGAAAGCGAAATGATGTCAGCGTCGTGCCAGTTGGTGTGTGAGTGGGCTTGGCAACTGTTGTTTCTATAAATAGACAATGTTGTTTCTTTAAATGGATTTGTCATTTTTGTTGGTGTTTCCTAACAGCGAGAGGAACTCCAGGAGAGCGAAATGATGTCAGCGTTGTGTCAGTTGGTCAGACATGGTAGACCTCTGCGAATCGCGGAAAAACCTCGAAACAATTTGAAACAAAATTATTTTAAAAAATGCATTGAAATGGCATGAAAAAGTGAAAAATTTCACTCATTTATTGAATTTTCTTCGGCCCCCTGGACCTCCGGCCATTTTCCTTGAAAACCACTTTGCCCCCACTACCATGCCTGGTTGGTGTGTAAGTGTGCAGGCCGGGTTTTGTTTCTATAGATCCAGATTTGTTTTGTACAAATGGATTTGTGGTTTCCTAAAATAGATTGGTCATTTGTTTTGGTGTCTCCCAACAGCGAGAGGAACTCCAGGAGAGCGAAATGATGTCAGCGTCGTGCCAGTTGGTGTGTGAGTGGGCGGGCCGACTGTTGTCGAGGACCTTCGGGGGCGTCGGGGAGCTGGCTGAGTTTTTGGTGGGCAATTTGTACGTCAACAGCAAGTCGACGGCTGCTTTTACCGTGCTGGCTGCCCTGCAGGATACCACTGTTAATAACGCTGGTACGTTTATGTGTGTGTGTGAGAGAGAGAGTGTGTGTGTGAGAGAAAGAGTGTGTGTGTGAGAGTGTGTGTGTGAGAGACAGAGAGAGAGAGAATGTGTGTTGTGTGTGTGAGAGAGAGAGGTTTTGTGTGTGAGAGAGAGAGAGTGTGTGTGTGTGTGTGTGTGAGAGAGAGAGAGAGAGAGAGAGAGAGAGAGAGAGAGAGAATGTGTGTTGTGTGTGGGAGATAGAGAGGTTTTGTGTGTGTGTGTGTGAGAGAGAGAGTGTGTATGTGTGTGAGAGTGTGTGAGTGTGATAGAGAGAATATGTGTTGTGTGTGTGAGAGAGAGAGAGGTTCTGCGTGTGTGTGTGTGAGAGAGATAATGTGTGTGTGTGTGTATGTGTGAGAGAGATGTGTGTGTGTGTGACTGAGAGAGAGAGAGAGATAATGTGTGTGTGTGTGTATGTGTGAGAGAGATGTGTGTGTGTGTGACTGAGAGAGAGAGATATCATGTGTGTGTGTGTGTATGTGTGAGAGAGAGAGAGTGTGTGTTAGTGTGTGTGTGTGTATATGTGTGTTACTCTGTGTGTGTGTGTTAGTGTGAGAGAGAGGAGAGAGAGAGAGGGGGTGCTTTTACTGTGCTGGATGCACTGCAAGATACTGCCGTTAATATTGCTGGTAAGTGTTTGTGTGTCACTCTCTGTGTGTGTGTGTGTCACTTTATGTGTGTGTTTGTGTGTCACTTTGTGTGTGTGTGTGTGTGTGTCACTTTGTGTGTGTGTGTGTGACTTTGTGTGTGTGTGTGTGTGACTTTGTGTGTGTGTGTGTGACTTTCTGTGTGTGTGTGTGTGTGTGTGAGGATGCTATGATTGTGTTCTCTGCGTTGCAGGATATTGCAAAATTAAGAACGCGGGTAAGTGTGTGTGTGTGTGTGTGTGTGCACACTAGTGTGTATGTGTGTTTAAATTAAGATACTAGTTGTGACTTTCAGAAGAAAAAAAATCCATGTTTTTTTTTCTGTCATCACCATGTTATCATCTTCATCATATGATTATTATCAATGGCATAATTATCAGCATCATTATATATCATCACCATCATTGTCATCATCACTATCATCAATGTTTTTATCATCACCATTATCGTCATTCATTTGTCAGCATCATCATCATCATCACCATCATGATCATGATCATCATCATCGTTTTCAACGTCATCATCTTTCTCTCTGTTCCTTCAGGCGGATCGGTATGCCCGCTCCTCAGCAGCAGCTCTGGAGGGGACCGCCACCGCGAGACACAACTCCAGCTCCAGCGAAAACTCCAGGAGCGCGAGCTCCTCAAGGAGCAGAAGAAGAAGCTGCAGCAGCAACGCAGCGAAATCCAGCAGCAGCAGCAACTGATGCTTCTTCAACAGCGTGGCGGGAGCACGCCCACCCCCACCCCCACCCCTACCCCGACTCCCTCTCCGCAGCCCTCTCGGGCGTTCAGCAAAACGCCGACGCCTCTGAGGTCGCCGGTAGGGGGCAGGCCCCCGTCGTCTTCGTGTCTCAGGTCGCCCACGCCCACGCTCTCGTTTCGAGGGAGGGGTCCCACCGCGGCCCGCAACATCACCCGGCTGCTGCAGTCGCCTCTGCCGAAGCCTTCCCCCCACCCCTTCCCTCCCACCTCCGCGGCGACGTCGGCTGCAAAGGGGGACGCCTCCTCTTCCTCCTCCTCCCATGCCACGCTGCTGGAAAGGGGCACGGGCTCGGAAGACATTGGAGGGGCTTTGTTGTTGTTGTCGCCGTCTTCGTCCGACGAGAAATCAGCGTGGAATTTACTGCAGAGCCGCCGTACCCCGTCGACCACTTCCGCTCCCTCAATCACCTCCACTACTACTGCTACGACCACCGTCACTACCACCGCTGCAACGGCTTTTAGTGTGATGGCGCACCGCTTGCAGAAACCGGTGGTGTTTTCGAGAACGGAACTCCCGCCGAACGTGGTTGCGTCCCCGAGGAATACCGCAAGTCGCGCGACCGTGACCTCGTCTGTGATTGGCGGGGCTTCGACCAACGCTGCCGCCGCCATCATCGCAGCATCGCATCCGGAGAGCGTCAACAACAACGTCGTCGTCGCCGCAGCGACCACCTGCGTCGGCCAATCGTCTTCCAGCATTTTCACTACCTCCGCTACTACCACCCGCAGTGCCCCGACGGGTTTCAAGACTGTCACCCCGGGAACGGAGTCCGGTAGTGTGAACAGCAGCGAGTCTTTGAGAAGGGTGGAGGGAGGAGGGGTAGGGTTAGGGGGGAGGGAGAGAGGGAGAGGGGGGATTGTTGTTGCGGGGGGTCATCAAGCGGGGGTCACTTCAGTTTGGGGCAGTGTGCTGTCCGGCTCTCTCGCTCAGTCCTACAACTTAACGACTGCGTTGGAAAATCCCGAGTCGTCGACGACGTTGGAAACGGTCGCTATGGAAACCGACGCACCCACCTCTTCTTCTTCTTCCTCGTCCTCCTCTTCGGACCCAGCCTTGTTGCCGGGCAACCTGTCGGCTCGCAGCGCGTTCGTTCCGGTGACCAATCAGAAGCTGTCGTTCACCTTGGTGGCGCCATCTTCTGCGTCCGCCTCTGCATCTTTGCCGGAAAACTCTGGGAACGAAATGATGAAAAACGCGGACAACGGAAACGTAACAACAACAACAACGACGACGACAGTTCAGTCGCAGCCCGACCTCGACCAATACGATCGTCCGGGGGATTCGCTCTCCGGATTCCCGCCGGAGAACAAGGCGTTGGAGAGTGGCGCTGGTGCGGCGGCTTGGGGCGCTCCCCGGTTGGAGAACCTGAATTCGGCTAACAACACCCAAAACGGGAAAAAGGGGAAGAACCGGTTTACGCCGATCCGACCGAAGGCGCCACAGCCCACCCCGCCCCCTTCCTCAAGCAAGGAAACGGCGGCAGATGGGGCGGGGCTTAAGGACCGCGAGAGATGTCGACCCGTGTCGGCTCTGTTGAAGGAGAAGCGGGCGCGGGAGGCTCAGGAAGTCCTGCAGCATCTGGCGTCATCATTCCACCAGCAGGCCACCGCCAGCACCACCACCAACACCTCCGCCTCCGCTTCCTCCTCCAACCTTCCCTCCACCCTCACCCTCCCTGCCGAAGTTTTGGGTCTCTCTGGCGGGGGAGGGGAGAGAGTAGGGGGAGGGGGCGGGGGAGGGAGCGAAGTTGTCATCATCCTCACCTCGCCTTCTTCAAACGCTGCGGCTGCGCAAAGGGGCGGAGCTAACGCCAATAAAGGCGGGGCTAATCCCAAGCCGGGAGCCAATCAACAACAGTCGCAGCAGCAGCAGCTGCGACCAGGGGAAGAGAAAGGGTGGCGGGGGGCTGGGGGGGGTTGTGTGGCGCGAAGCATGTCGGACATTCTCATCGCCAACCCCAACTTCTTGCCGCAGTCGGTGGCTCCGCCTACTTCCTCTACGATCAGCGGAAGCAGCTCCGAGGCGACCGACAAAGCTCGCTTGGTGGCGGCAGAATCGGTTCACGCGGCAATGATCGCGAGACGTCGGAAAGACTCGGCGGAGAACTGGGAAGCCGTCAACGCAGCCGCCGACGAGGAAGTCACGCGTCACATGACCAACCCCGCCCGGGCATCGCCCCCGCATCTGCCGCACGACCGTGCGGGAACCCCCGCGACTCCCACCCAGGCGACGACGACGAAGAGAGTCCAGTCCGCCACGCCTACCGGTATCTTGCGCAACGCCAAAACCCCCACCCCCACCCCTATGCACGTCCCTCGTTCCACCCCCACCCCCGTCCCCATGCTCAGTCCTACGAGTTACAACACCGCCCTCAACGCGGGAAGCAGGAAAAGGAAGTTGGACGGCACTGGAGAAGGGGAGAGCGCTTTGTACGTCAAGCGGCCAGCCTCACGCGCCGCTGTTGTTGCGCATGAATTCCCCGCCCCTGACGACGATCCGACGATCACCGACGACCTGGCTACGGAGACGAAGACGAACCCTCTACGCGGCAACATCGACGACGATGACGTTTTCATCCTCGATGCCCCTCCTTCTTCTGCTACTGCGACCTTCGCTCAAGGTCAGAGGTCGATTCACTGGGTCAGGCCGGAGGTCGCCAGGGGTCGCGGCGACTTGCGTAGAAGCGAGGTGGTTTCGCCCTACCCCCGCCCGCACTCTTCCACCCCCCTCCACATGCAAATGGACCGGCCCGTCTCCCACGGCGGGCCCGGCGGTCAGGCCGGTCAAACGGAGACGGTGTTTCGATGTCAGAGCACGGGAGTCGGGTTGAGGGAAAGCGTGTCGCGCTCTCTGAGCACGGGGATCCCGACCGACGAAGGGACCTACTTCGGAAATCCGTCGCTTCTCTTCGCCGAAGACCCCCCCCTCCCGCCAGGCTCCCACATCGCCGGGAAGCTCAACCTGGAAAGCATGGAGAGTGATGCGCTCTTGGACTCGGAGACGGAGCCTTCCCAGCTTCCCTTGCTTCTTTCCCAGCACCACCACCACCACCACCAACAGGCCCCGGAGGGGCGGGGGGGAATCGGGGAGGAGCTGAAGCAGGCGCTGCTGAGAGAGAAGCAGATGCTGGATGCGAGGTTCCAGTCGTTTTTGAGCAAGCTGCAGTCCATGGATTCGAAAACCTCGGATTTGGCTTTGCTGGGGATGGGTGGTTCCTCGTCGTCCTTGGCGGCAGAGAGGAGTCTGGGAGTTGTTGCGGAAAGTGGGAACATGGCGATGGTTCAACAAAAGGGGGGTAACTCGGTCACGTTTAATTTGCCTCCTTCTTACTCGGAAGCCGCAGGGATCCGCTTCGCTACAGAAACGACGACGACGACGACGAACCCAGAAACTGGAGCTCACGTGATGAGCTTCCTCGGTCCTCAACAGACCGGGTTCGCATCTTCAAGTCCGGGCGCGTTCGGGCCTGGTGTGAGCGCACCCTTAGAAAATATGTCTGAGGTGCGCACGCACTCTTCAGACCATTCGCAAATGCCTGGGGGGTACTCTGAGGGGGGGCTCCTCTCTCCGGCTAGCGGGCAGCTACTGGCGGACAGCTTTTTGGCGCAGGCGTACCCGGGAACGGTACACATGCACTCTAACAGCGGCGAGAGTTTGAGCCTGAACACCGCGAGAGCAACGGAGAGTGAAAAAGATGGCGTGAGCAACATTTTCTCCGAAGACAGCTTGAACCTGTCTTCGTTTAACTTACAGGGCTCCTCTTTAGCTGCAGACGCTGGCATGACTTCGCAGAATTTTTTGCTAGACAACAGCAGTACATTCGGCCTGGACTCTTCTTCCGGTTTGGGCGTAGACGCAACTTTGTTGAGCGTGAACACTCACATGGACTCGACCAGTTCCGGTCTCATGGGCATGGAAAGTGTAGGGGCAGATTCGAACCAGCAGGCTTTAGATCAGGAGACGCTGAGCTTGGCCGCCGATCATTTGGTTCAGTTGGTTCAAGGGTGGGTGTCTTCTAAGGATGGGTTCCCCTCACCCCCTGCCCCTTCCCCTAACCGCAGCTACCCCCACCTTTCCTCTCGTTCGTCTTCCAGTTCTCATTCTCTACAGCAGGGGATGAACATTTTGTCTTCTAGGCTTCAACCTGCGCAGAATCTCCCCACCGTAGTTTCTTCTTCTTCTTCCATGTCGCAAACTGTGCAGGGCCCATCTGTTGCTGTCTCCTCCGCCTCGCAGGGCCTCTCGGTTGTCTCTTCCTCCTCGCAGACTTTGCAGGGCTTCATGAACGTTTCTCCTCCTTCTTCTTCTTCCTCCACCGCACAAGGCTCCAGCGTTGTCTCCCCTCCCACCTTGCAGAACCTCATCACCGTGTCTTCCACTTCGCAACCCGTGCCGGGCCTCACGGTCATCTCCACTCCCACCTCTCAAACCTCGCAGGGCCTCACGTATTCCGCTGCCTCCCAAACCGCACCACCACCGCCACAAACGCTTACGAGGAGCAAAGGGGGGAATTCTGGGTCCGTTTCTGGTCGCCGGCAGTCCAAAGCTTCGTTGAAGGCTCAGTCGAAGGCGACGGGTTTCGATAATTCGGTGTGGGCGAATGTCCCGCAAGTCGTTCGCTCAGAGAGTTCTTCCAGCGGCAGAAACGATGGGAAAGAGACTGCGATCTCTTCTCTGTCTCGGCCCACTAAAGGTTTAGCAGCAGCAGAATCTCTGGCCTCCGCAAAAATTGCTCAGAATCCAACCCCTTCCGCTCAGCAACCCAAAGTGCGAAGCTCTCAAGCCCCGCCCCCGAACACCTTGCTGGCCTTGTTGAAGAGTCCCGTGCTGTCCGCCATCTCTACGACGACGGGGAGTGGCGTCACGTCAGCTGCTGCTAGTCGGATGTGGGCGCGGAAAGCCGCTACCACCACCATCACCACGATGACTACTACTACTACCACTACCCCCACCTCTCTCTCTCTCCCCGCCCTCTCCTCGTTTACTGTGAGTAATCAAGAAGGGGACAGCACCCAGGCTTTGTCGTCATCGTCATCTGTCACCTGCACGTCTCTCTCCACCATTCCCTCCACCACTACCACCGTCTTCGCCATCCCTCCAGTCTCCTTCGTCGCCTCGGCGTCCAGTTTGCCGACGGTGTTGCCGGTACTGCCGGCGGCAACGGCACTCAGCTTGCAAAGCGGCGCGCCTTCCGTTCCGATGCTGCTACAACAGCAGCAGCCGTTGGTCGTCGAAAGGAGCGGGACGAGAGTCGCGCAAATTTCTTCCAGCGCCTCCGCTGCTCCTCCTTTTCCCACACAGCAGCAGCAGCAGATGTTGGCATCTTCTTCTTCTTCTTCTTCCATTCAGGAGAAGGCTGAAGAGTTCGGTGGGGAGCTGCCCCTGGACGTGGCTGACTTTGTGACCGAGCACCGCCTGAAAAAGGAGCTTCAACAGCAACGGCAGCAGCTGCACAAACAGCTTCTCTTGCAGCAACGGAAACGGCAGGTACTGGGAGGAGGAGGCGAAGGCAACAAAGAGAAACTGCTCGCCTCCTCCTCCTCCTCCTCCTCCTCCGCCCCGCTCTTGACTGAGAAAGAGCTAACGGCTTTGCTGCTGAATCAGACGCCTAGTAGCGCCACCGCTGTTCAACAAGAAGGGGAGAGCATTAGACTCGCGGCAGCAGCGGCTAGAATGCCCATTTTGCAGTGGAGCCCCGATTTGAAAAATGCTGTCACGACAGCGACCGCAGGTTTAACTCTGACGCTGACCTGTGAGCAGAGCAGAAACGCTTTCCCGGTCCCGTCGAATCCCGCGCCCAAACAGCGCCTGAGCGAAAGCGGGTCTTCTTCTTCTTCGGCTGCGGCTGTGGCTGCGGCTGTGTTAAAAAAGCAGGTGTTGTTGCAAAGAAGTGCGTCCCTTCCTCACGCCTCTGCCGCCTCCCCGACCCCTGAACTGTCCTCTCTTTTGACCCCCGTTCCCGTCTCCAGTCCTTCTTCGTCGTCTCTGGATGCCGCGACCTTGACCCAGACGCGACAAGCTGGGGGGCCGTCGCAGAACGGCGCTTTGTCAAGGTCGTCGACGACGACGACAAACGCCCCTGGGTTGACGGCGCCCGTCCAGGAGAAGGCGAGCTCCTTCAGCTCGTTCATCCCTATCCAGGGGTCGCCGCTGTCCCGCGGCGTGGGGTCACGACCTCTGCGGCCGGCCTTGACGGTGCCGCTGACCGGCGGGGCGGTGTCGTCCGGTTCCCTCCCTCTGGTCGGCGTCGAGTTGGCCCAGAACGAGGCTGCAGCCTCAGCCTCGATCGTGACCCGACCCTTGACCTCCAGCCCTCGACCGGGCACGGCGGCCTACAGCGCGCCTTCTTCCCGCCCGGGGGTTAGTCCCGGGCCCTCCCCTACCCCCCCCACCTCCTCTCAAGCCTTCTCCCCCTCCCCCACACCCGCCTCGTCTTCTTCTTCCTCTTCTACCCAGCGTTCGTCTCAAGGGGTGTTGCAGCAGCTGCTTTCGGCTCGAGGCGCCCCGCCCTCGTACGCGCAGACACTGCAGCAGAGGCTGCTCGCCGGGACCCTTCGCTCCGTCGTGGTGGCCCAGGGAAGCGTGGGACTGACCCCCGGGAAACCCATGGAGGGTCAGGGTCAGGGTCAGGGTCAGCACCAAGGTTTGGCTCCGACCAGCCGGAGTGCCGCCGATTCTCCGTCAATGTCGAGTCTGCTAGCAGAGGACGCGAAACCCGCGGCGAAGGCGTTGGTGCATCACATCCCGTGCCCCCCACCCACTCCCAGCCCCCCTAGCGGAGCAGGAGGCAAGGACGCTAGTCCTGCTTCGGCCGTTTCCGATCGAAGCCCCGCCCCTCGTGTAGGAGGGGGAGAGAGAAGCCCCGCCTCCAGCTCGATCGACAGAAGCCCCGCCCCCAGTTACAAGGACCGAAGCCCCGCCTCCTCCTCCTCCACGGCCCGAAGCCCCGCCCCCTCCCGCTCCGAAAGAAGCCCTGCCTCTTCAGTCAAAGACCGAAGCCCGGCCGCTTACCTGCCCAGAGACCGAAGCCCGGCTTCGTCGTCCGGCGCTGTCAGTCAAGGGGAAAGAAGCCCCGCCTCCTCCTCCTCCGTTCACGAGAAAACCATGGAGAAACCCTCAGCGAGAGGCGGTAGGAGAGCGTCGGCACAGAGAAGGGACAGTGGCGGGAGGTCCCGGGCCTCGAAAACTCTGCCAGGGGGGGGCGCTGCGTTGACCCCGGACGGGAGAGTAGGAAGCGGCGCTCGGAACGCGTCCAACCCGTCGTCTCCGGGCGATGCGAGCGACTACTCGCGGCCGTTCTCACACCAGCTGCAGCTGCTGAAGCAGCAAGTGCTGTGCGAGCGGGTCCAAGGAGGGGGCGGAGCCGGAGTGAGTGACGTTCCCGCCTCCTCCCCGGCGGCTTTGTCCCCGCCGGGAGGAGGGGGGGGCGCTCCGCGGGGTGGGGGAGGGGGTGGGGGCTTCACTCCCGGGGCGCTGTCTGTGGCCGTCTCCTCTCCAGCCACCCCGGGAAGCCTTTCCTCCTCCTGCCCCTCCCCGGCTTCCCATGGTCAGGGGTCGGCGGGGGTCGCCGCGGCGGACGTTTTCTTCTCGCTGCCCCCGGCCTCCCCCGCAGCCCCGTCGCCGAGGGT
Source organism: Phymorhynchus buccinoides (assembly GCA_017654935.2). Classification (NCBI taxonomy): domain Eukaryota; kingdom Metazoa; phylum Mollusca; class Gastropoda; order Neogastropoda; family Raphitomidae; genus Phymorhynchus; species Phymorhynchus buccinoides. The sequence goes on from CM065713.1 coordinate 10,866,804, forward strand.
TCTGCACGCGTTCAGCCCTCAGCAGCTGTCGTCGTCCTCGTCGCCGTCCTCGTCGTCGATTTACTTCAGCCTGCCGGACATGAACTACATGGGAAGCGCCCCGAACATCGACCTGAGCCAGCTTTTTCCCGCCGCCTCCTCCTCCTCCTCCGCCAAAACCTCCCCTGTTTCGTCTCTCTCCACCACCACCACCACCACCTCCACCCTCCCTTCCGTTTCTACCTCTTCCTTTTCCACTACCACCACCACCACCATCCTCGCCTCTGGTTCGGTCATGGTAGGGGGGGGGACGACTCGCTCCACCGAAGAAGGAGACGGGGGTGGAGGGGGTTGCAGGTTGATGATGATGTCGGGGGGTGGGGTTCGGGTCGCGGAACAACTGCTAGTGGGGGCGGGCGGTTCGATGATGGAAGAGCCGAGTCTAGTTGGGGTGGGGGGAAGAGGAGTAGGGGTAGTGGTGGGGGCAGGGGGGGAAGCGATGATGGAGGAGGACGAGGGGGGGACTTTATCGGGGGGGGGTGCCTCAGGGGCTGGAAGAGCGCGGCCTGCTGTCGGGGGGGGGGAGGGTTGCAGTCGCTGGATGAGCTCCAATCCACGCTGGAGATTCTACAAGGGATGGACAGTCACTACTTCAGTAGTAGTATTAGTGGGGGTGGGGGGGGTCAAGGTCACGACCTTCTGCACAACGTCCTGGGACATTTGACCTCCGACCTCGAGTCTTCTGGAGGGAGGGGAGAAGGAGGGGAAGGGGGAGAGATGGGGTGTTGATGTGGGGTTGGGGTGTGTGTAGCAGATCTGACAACAATTAAAATAAAACAAATCTGGTGCTTTGCTTCGCTCGTGGTGGTGCGCTGAAACACAAAATTTGTGGAATTCTCTCATAAATTTTTTGTTTGTGGAATTTGTTCTCATGTGGAATTTTCTCATAATTGTGTTGGGAATTCTCTCTCTGTCTTTTGACAGTGCTTAAAAACAAAATGTTGAAAGTGTTTTTTCTTCCCCTTTATTGTGTGAGAAACAACACCCGCTCCAAAGTTGGGTTTTTTGGTGGTATAGACTTATTATCATTATTTATTGGTTTATTTCATTCATTGTGGAAGTGAAGTTTTCTTCTTTTTTTGTGTTTGTTGTGAGCTAATTTTCTTTTTTTGACATACGAGTATTTGGGGGTATTTTTTTTTATTTTATTTTTACTAGAAGTCCCTTTTTTTGTGTGTGTGCGAAACATCCAAGCATATCATGTGCATGATTTTTTTTTTTTTGGTGTTGCTTTTTCTGACACTCTGTCTTTGTGAGTGTGCGAGCAAAGGGGAATTTAACAACAAACAACAAAAGACAATAACCAAAATCCATTCCGGGCTCTAGATTGAGAAGAATCACACCAAAAAAACACCAAAAAAACCACCACCACAAAACACATACCAAGCAGCCCCCCAAACTTCCCGAGTGTTTCTCTTTTTTTTTTTCTTTTTTTTTTTTAAAATTACACCAGTGAAAAAGTCGATTTTGTTCTTTCTTCGAAACAAATATATTGTCAGTTCTAGTCTTATTTATGTAAATGTGTATTATTACAGTATGTCATACATGTGTGTATTTCTTTTTCATGGTGTGTAATTTAGAAGAAAAAAGTTTACACGACGACAAAAAAAACTTACAGATTTTGTGGACGTTTGAGAATATGGTTTGGGTATTGATTCTTGTGTGTAAAACTAATTGAAAATAGCAATTTGAAAGGAAAATTGATATTGAGTGGTGACTTGGAAATGTGTGGGTGGTTTTTTTCCTCGTTTGTAAACCTGGATTTTTTTATTTTTTTTCAAATTTAGAACTGGTTCTTCTTCTTCTTCTTCTTCGATTGCTCAGACAGTTTCCTGTCAGTTATGAGTGCAGATGCGTCATGCTGCCGTTATGCGCCTAACTAAGAAACAGTCAGGCCCAGCAAGTCCGACTTCGGCTGGAGGAGGGAATGTTTTTGAAAGCGTTTCGTGGAGAAAAAAAGGCACAGGAGAATGGACCCGGTAAGAGCTAGAAAGATAGTAGATGACAGCAAGCAAAGGGGAAAAGGCAGAGTCAAAGAGAGTGACAGATTAGAGGAAATTACAAGCACATAACTTCCAGAAGGTGGGGGGACTATTTATACAAAAGACCCCCCGGTATCCCCCCGGGGGGGGGGGGGGGGGGGGGGGGGGGGGGGGGGGGGGGGGGGGGGGGGGGGGGGGGGGGGGGGAAGAACTGGTTCCAAAATGGATAAAGGGGTCAGAGAAAAAAGGGAGAGGGGGGTAGCACAGGAATGGGGATTTTAAAAAAATAATTGTTATTATTTGTTATCCATTGTACATGTTTATTTGAATGATGGTGTAAAGAATGTTGTGATGTGGTACGGCAATCATTTTGATATTGATTTTTTTTGTTTTTGTCAACAAAAGTCGTTTGTGTGTAGACACGTTTTGATGATCGAGTGGATAATGATCAACAGCATTTTTGTTAATCGTCGTTATTGTTGTTTTTCCGTCTATGTCTGTCATTCTGTCTGTCTCTTTTGAAAAAGACTCATATTATGTATTCCCCTCTCTCTCTCTTCCCTCGTTTTTGTTAGGCTTTGTCTGTGTGTGTGTGTATGTTTATGTCAGTTGCCCTCTCTCTCTCCCCCCCCCCCCCCCCTCATTTTTGTTAGGCTTTCAGACCTGCCATTTACCCCTAGCCGAAACTCCGATATTTTGAGAGCCGTCAAGCAACGATTTTTTTTATGAACAAGACTGTGCGAATAGGCACAGTGCTATCTGAGCGCGCCAAAATCGGTCAAGGTTACTGTTCCGAGATGAAGAAGTAATAAGGGCAAATTGCTTGGATATTCATCACTGAATTTTGATTGGTCAAAAATAGCGTAAGGGTGATCTCTTCCTTTGAAGATGGCGGAAAGATTAGACGAAAGCGACTGTGTTGTGACTGAAAAAGTGAAAAAAAGACAATAGAAAATGGAAAGACAATTATAACAGTGACTATCCATGTTTTGTGAAGTCAGTGAAAGGAGCTGAGTATGCTTTCTGCAGGTTGTGCAGAGCTAATAATTGTTTAAACTCTGAGGGTGCTCACGCACTCGCAAAACACACAAAGACGAAGAAATTTGTTGTTGAATGCAGTAATCATAAGAGACGATGACATGCATTTCCATGCTTTCTGGGGTACTTCTCTGCTCACTAATTATTAAAAAGTCTTCAGCTTCAGGGGGTGTTGCCCCTTGGCCCCCAACAGGGCGTTGCCCCTGTACCCCACTGGGGGCCTACGCCGGCCCCCAGACCCCCGCCCCTCTTTTTCGTTTCTAAAATGTGGCAGGTCTGGGCTTTGTCTGTGTGTGTGTTTATGTCGTTGCCCCTCTCTCTCTCCCCCCCCCCCCCTCATTTTTGTTAGGGCTTTGTCTGTGTGTATGTTTATGTCGGTTGCTCTCTCTCTCTCTACCCCCCCCCCCCCCTCATTTTTGTTAGGCTTTGTCTGTGTGTATGTTTATGTCACTCATTTTTGTTAGGCTTTGTCTGTGTGTATGTTTATGTCTGCTCTCTCTCTCTCTCTCTCTCTCTCTCTCTCTCTCTCTCTCTCTTTTCTGACTCTCAGTGCCTGCCTGCCCGTCTGTCTCTCTCCCCCTATGCATGTATGTGTGTATATGTAATATGGTTCAAGTTTCCATTATACCATGAAACAAGAAGAAAACCTCCCAGTATTGTAACACAATTATGCATAAAGCAGAGAAAGGCAAGCAAACAAAAAAGGTCAAAAATCAAAATGTTAATCTTTTTTTTTTTTTAAAGAAAGAGAGAGGGAATATATGTGTTTGTGTAGATACTTTTTTTTTGGGGGGGTGGGGTAGGAGGGGGAGAAAGCATTCATGTTATAGACTTATACACTACAATTTTCGTTGATTTATTTTTTAATTGTTTTTAATGGTTACATGTTTAGATGCAAATCATTCCTTTGATTTAAGAATGTGCATGTGTGGATATTGGTATGCAATAATGTGTGTGTGTGTGTAGGTTTGTGTTGGATTTTTGTTGCGGTTTCATTTATAAGTTTATTTAACTTTTATTGTTTGTTTGGCTAACTGTTTGTCATCTCTCTCTGTCTCTCTCTCTCTCTCTCTCTCTCTGTCCCTCTCTCTGTCTGTCTCTCACTCTCTCTCTTTCTCTGTTTCACTCACTGTCTGTGGTCTGTTTCTCACTTTGAAGCTTGTATGCTTATTCTTTTGTAACATGTTGTTTTTTTAACCATGTCAACGCCAGCCATTCCTCAGCCAAAATGTACCATTGAACTTAGCCGGGTAGAGAAAATATTTTGTCTGCAATATTGGGGATTCGGATGGAAGTTCAGTTTAACGTCGCGTATCGGCTTTCGCCATGTACGACGGGCTGAACAAACCAACCAGGGTATAAACAAAAATTTATGTTCCTGAATCACTGTCTTAGCCAAAAGGCCGAGAAGCGATCAGGACGATATAATTTGGGGATTCCTCTATGACGTACATAAAATAGGGCCTGCCCTTACCTCCCAAAATGAAGAAAATAAGGTCATTGGTTAACAGACCCTCATTTGATGCCTTTCAGTGACATGGGTGTTAAATCATTGTGGTGCCAAGAGGCGACAGTGGCGATGAAAGTGTTTGTTAATACTGTCTCTCTGTGTTTCTCTCTCTCTCTGTCTCTCTCTTTCTCTCTATGAAGCATGTGTCTGTCTGTGTGTGTGTGTGTGTGTGTGCGCCTACGTGGTTGTGTATGTGTGTGCGCATGCTGCACACGCAAGAGTGAGAGAGCAGAGATGTGATTATTTTAATATGTAAAAATCTGCGTGGGAGTAGAATACCAATAGTGCATGACATTTTTTTAATTTTAAATATTATATTATTATGTATATTTTGTTTGTTCAAAACTTGTGCCATGGAAAGGGTTTACGGGAAAAGTACACACAAAACCTTGTGAAACTGGATTTCGATTGCGTAATGTTCAATAATTTATTACAACTTGTTTTTGTTGCGTGGTGTGTACGATTACCCATAGTATTTATGGCGATGATTTTGGAGGATTTCATACCAATAAGCACTATCATTCTCTTCGGTTAACTCACTCGGGACTAGCTGATTTGCTTCCCCTTATTCCCTGGGGACTGGGCATTTTTGGTATTTGGTATATTCTAGTCACAGAGACTTATCTCTGTGAAATTCGGGCTGCTCTCCCCCGGAGAGCGAGTCGTCGCAAGTGCAACGCCTACCCAATTTTTTTTTTTTTTTAAATTTTGCGGGGCGGGGGCACAGGGTGAGGCACACTTGGAAAACCTAGCTATCAATTCGGCCATACCAGGCAGCAGGATTTCTCCCTGCTCTTACCGACTTTCAACTGCCGTGGGATTTTTACGTGCGTAAAGCGCACGGCTCGTTCGTCCCGAGTGAGTTAAATGCTGAAGCGTACTACAGTGGAACCTCCCTTATAAGACTCCCTCCCACATAAGACCTACTTCTCTGAGACATTGCCCTTCTTTTGTAAGTGTTAAAAGTACCTCCCTTATAAGGCCCCTCCCTTATAAGGCCTCATTTTGGATGATTTTTGAAGGTCGTATAAGGGAGGTTTTACTGTATCTCTCTTCTTTGTTTCATTCATGAAAGTACCTTTTGGCTTTTAACCAGAAGAATAAATTAAAAAAAGTACCAGTACCCTTTTGCCTTGTTTAACCCTTTTGCCTTGTTTAACCCTTTTTTTATGTGCCATCTTTTTGTTTATTTTACTGAAACACGTGTAAAGCTTGTTACATTATTTGTTTTATATAGTTGTTTTTTTCTTATTTGATAAAAACAATTTTTTTTGTAAATACGATTCCCGGCGCCCCTTTTTTTTTTAAGATGGAAGTTCAGTTCAACGTCGCGTATCGGCTTTCGCCATGTACGACGGGCTGAACAAACCAACCAAGGTATAAACAAAAAATTATGTTCCTGAATCACTGTCTTAGCCAAAAGGCAGAGAAGCGATCAGAATATTAAAAAAAAAAATTGTGTTTTTTTTGTAAGTGTTATCTCAATATTTTATGACAGCCTCCCCCCCCCCCTCCCTCCTCTCGTCCCCTTACTACTGTGAGCATGCCTTGCAGGATTTTAGCAATTTCCCAGGAGCTTCCATGGACCCCTCCCTTATAAGACCTCATTTTCATGGGTGCTCCTGCTTTCAGGATGTCCTGAAATGCAGGATTTTTGTTTGTGGCTCAAGCCACAAACCTATAACTCACTTTGTCTGTCGGTCGGTCCAAAATTGTCGCACTTCAAATCGAGGCTACACTTCAAATTGAGGCCGCTCTTTAAAATGATGTATTTTAAAAGCGTACAAAATAATAAACATACGTAATACAGACACTACAACAGACACGACGAGTATGCGGTGCTTCTTTCGATGAGCATAAGTAGGATACATAGTTTTAAATGTTTTCCAAAAGATATAAAAAGTTACGAAATGGTGCAGAGATAACATTCTGGTTTACAGATTAAAATTATTGAAAAGCCAGGGGAGGTGACTCATGATTGGAGTGGTAAAAATAGACCGCGTGCCATAAACTATTGCGATTTCGCGCTTGTTTTTTATTGCCTGTCCAAGCCAGCGTCGCCGGATTATGAGAATTCGAGAGGCAACAAATTTCCTGTTTTGTCGGTTTCTCTCATGTGCAGAATATAAAATAAGCGAACACAGATACATATTTACATGAGAGAGAGAAAATGGAGTTTTACGTCCTCTTGGTCTGAATCAGACCCATATGGGACATTTGTAAATACAAATATGGTGGGAACAATACTGGAGGCAATGCCCGGAGGCAGTACGAAACCAGTAAAGTCCCGATTTTTAAAATTAATACTGATAGCTGTAGCGGTGACCACGCCTCGGTTAAACCTCATCGGCTATGGCACCGCCACATGTAGTATTCGATTCAAAAACATATTTACATGCCTTTGCCAGAAACTTTATATTTTTAAGATTGTTTTAAGTCACGTTGTTAACTGGGCGGCCCCTGGAACCCTGCCTTGCAGGATGTTTGAAATTTCCCAGGAGCACCCATGCATTTTGGATGATTTTTGAAGGTCTTATACGTACAGTGGAACCTCCCTTATAAGACCTCCCCCTCTTATCTTCTGTCTCTCTCTCTATATATATTTCTCTCTCTCTCTCTTTCTTTCTCTCTCTCTCTCTCTCTCTCTCTCTCTCTCTTTTCCCCCACTTATCTTCACTATGGAGCTCATAACAGTCTAAGCACTTTGGTTAAGGGTGCTACAAACATCTCTCTCTCTCTCTCTCTCTCTCTCTCTCTCTCTCTTTCACACACACACACACACACACACACACCAACACTATTCTTATCCCCCCTCTCCACTCTAGCCCCCACCCCCACCCCCCTCTGTCCTCTACTCTTTCCCTTTGAATTTCAAGGTTGCCGTTGTTTTCTCAAGTCATATCGCATTTAAAAAAAAAAATCAATTGATGTCAGAATGAGGCTTCATACTACTTCTTGCCGACATGAAAGGGCGATAATTTTAGGCCCGAACTGCCGATGCCCCCTGGTGACGAGTCAGGAGCAGATAATTTTCCGTGGCTATATACTACTAGTTCCTGACAGGCAAGGGCGATAATCTTAAGTAGGTGGCGTTCGCATCACAGGGCACAAGCCTCATTGTTTGTTTGTTTTTAATAATTATTTGATACTGTATCATTTTTTTCCCCAGTAAGTTCTTTTCTAGTCTTCCTTGGTAACCCACCTATGCCCCCCACCCCCCTTCCAGTACCTCTTCTCTGCACAGTGAAGAAATGTGTGTGTGTGTGTGTTTGCATGTATGGCTCTGTGTGTGTGTGTGTGCATGTTTGGCTTGTGTGGCTCTGTGTGTGTATGTGTGTGTGTTTGGCTCTGTGTGTGTGTTTGCATGTTTGGCTCTTGTGTGTGTGTGTGCATGTTTGGCTTGTGTGGCTCTGTGTGTGTGTGTGTGTGTTTGGCTCTTGTGTGTGTGTGTGTGTGTTTGGCTCTTGTGTGTGTGTGTGCATGTTTGGCTCTCTGTGTGTGTATGTGTGTGTGTGTGCATGTTTGGCTCTGTCAAGTCAAAATGATCTTTATTGACGATAAAAGAATAAGCTTGATAAAAGTTTTTTGCATCCTGATAAAGCTTTTTGTTTGTCTATGTGTGTGTGTGTGTGTGTGTGCATGTTTGGCTCTGTGTGTGTGTGTGTGTGTGTGTGCATGTTTGGCTCTGTGTGTGTGTGTGTGTGTGTGTGTGTGCATGTTTGGCTCTGTGTGTGTGTGTGCATGTTTAGCTCTGTGTGTGTGCGTGCATGTTTGGCTCTGTGTGTGTGCGTGCATGTTTGGCTCTGTGTGTGTGTGTGTGTGTGTGCGTGTGCATGCATGTTTGGCTCTGTGTGTGTGTGTGTGTGCATGTTTGGCTCTGTGTGTGTGATGCTTGGGAAAGGGGGGGGGGGGGGGGGTGAGGGGAAGAACAAGAATATCATCAAGTCTATGGGTTTGGTTATTTATTGGAGTGTATGCGATTTTGTGTGTGTGCATATATGTGTTTGTACATATGTGTGTGAAACATTGAAATCCAAGTTTGATTTTGGCATCAATTGTGAAAAAACACAAACAAACCAGAATGAATTTTTTTTTAAATTTCATGACAGTTTGATTTGATTGTGTGTGTGTGTGCAATTCTAAAAATGTTATGTACACTATGTGAATAAGATATATATAAGACAATGTGCAATTGAATGATTTTTTTTGTCTTTAAATATATCTGTGAAAAGTTGTGGTGGCTGTTAAATCATTCAGCTTTGTTTAATCTTTTTTCTTTTTTTTTAAATTTTTAAATCTTTGAATTTGGGGGAGGTGTGGTTGGGGGTTTTCGGGGGGGGGGGGGGGGGCTGCTGTTTTAAGGGGTTTTTTTCCTGTTTGCATGTTATGTGTTTTGGTAGGAATTGCGACTCTAGACGATGCGCTTGTACGGGTTTGATGCGGAAAGTCTGATCTCCAAATTGGAACGTATACATAGAAGGTGGATGCGTATTTGTGTTTGGGGAATCTTTTTAACGATTTATTTCGCATAATTTTTTTTTTTAATTCCTTTTTCATTCTTGCTTTGTTCTGATCTGTTAATTTTTTTAAAATTTTTTTTTTCCGAGTCTCCCGATTTCTTTCTGTATGCCTCTACGCCCTCTTGTGGGCAGAATCTTCATACAAAAATCAAACTTCCGTTTTGAGATGAACGGGTTTGTCATTGAATTATAGCATGACATTTTGTTCGCTTGTTTGACATACAATTGTGCTTTTTAGGTCTTTAGGGTGCTTTACGTACTGTGTTTCTGTTCTCGGGAGGAATGAACGTTTATTGAATAAGATAATAAATAAATGTCGCTGGTCGAGTTGGGCACACATTTTGACAAACTATGACATACATAATTATGCAATCTCTTGGGGCAGTGGGTGGATGCCTCGTGCCTCCATACGGGGAGCTGGATGACCCCGCCCCCTCCACGAGTCTCTCCTCGTGGGAAGTCTTTCGTAAAAATAGTTCCCCCACCTTCTGGAAGTTCTGTGCTTGTAACTTCCTCTTGTCTCTCACTCTCTTCTACTCTGCCTTTTCCCTTTGCTTTCTATCATCTACTGTCTTTCTGACTTATTGGCCCCATTCTCCTGCCTTTTTTTCTCTCCAAAAAACATCTTCCAATCTTTGAGCTCCTCCGAAATCGGAATGTGTCGGCTGTACGCAGCGGGGAGACCAGTGAAAACTGAAAACTGGACACATACGTACCTTACCCATTATGGCCTGGGAACGCAGAAGAAAAAGAAGAGGATGCAATCTCTCTCTCATATGCTATGGTTTTGTTTGTGTGTGTGTGTGTGTGTGTATTTCACTCCCACAACAAGGTTGGTTCCCTCCCCCCCTGTTACAAAGATCATGCAACCACCATAATTTATTTTTCTCTGTTTGTGTAAATCTGTGTTTTTGTGGGATTTTGTTTGTTTATTGTAAGGCACATGAATGAGTGACAGTAAAACATTCGGTAAAGGTTAAGATGTGCCACCCCCCCCTGCATTTCTCGGTTAATTGAACCATACATAAAGCTGTATTTTAGGAACATTTTTAGCTAATAACCTTTTTGGAATACTAAAGCCCTCTAGCCCTAAACCTAACCCTACCCCCCACTATGTACTGCACACCGCGATTTGTCACAGTTGTGGTCGTTGCGTTTTTCCGTCTGATAGGGTGGGGGGTAGGGCTAGGGTTAGGGCTAGGGTTAGTATTCCAAAAAGGTTATTAGCTAAAAATGTTCCTAAAATACAGCTTTATGTATGGTAAGAAAGGCAATAACGGAAAAATAGAATTAACCAAAATAACAAGTTTCATTGTTAGAACTCTGAATCTTCTCATTCCTGAAGTGGCGGTGACCCCATTAAAAATGATGTTCAATGTGTGTTTGTGTGTGTACACAGGATGGGTGGGGGAGGTGTTAGAATTGCAGGTGTGGCGTTCTCAAAATGGATTTGTTCTCAACATGTCTGCGAATGTGCAAAATTATTTTTTGTGAATTTGACGGTTTCAGGTTAGGGGTAGGTTTAGGATCAATTTAGTGTCGAATACACAGAAGGCGCAAAACGGCAGCATGACGCATCTGCGCTCATAATTGACAGGAAACTGTCTGAGCGATCGAAAAAGAAGAATATTCATCAAGGACAATCTTTGTTATAGTCTCTAAATACTTCAAAAAGTGCTTTAAAATAAGTAGGTTGATGCATTTTCTTCTGCTAGGCTAAACTTAAGGACTGTGATTTCTCAAAATGGCCGACAGTTGCCCTACCAACTTTAAATGCTCATAACTCTAAAACAAGAATGGTTCTTATATTATTAAAAAGAGAATTGTCTGAAGTTTCTTGCTGTCATTTTCTCAGAATGGTCCATTTGGCACTTAATGTCCCTTTCATGGAACTGGGTCACAATAGACGATTTTCTGAAAAAACTAGGGGAGAGCACTTCGTGAAAAATTGTTTACCTCCATGACTCGGTCAAATACCATAGCGACAATGCAACAATGGCATCGAAGCTTGAAACCGCAGGATGCGAGTCAGCGACTTGCAAACATTTTGTAGAAAAATAAGGGGTGACCAGTTGCTACAAAGTGATAGAACTTGCAAACTGCGACGTAAAAATATAAATGACATCAATGTTTAGAATGACGCACAGTGTTCTAAGTGCTGTGTGTCTCCTCAAACACACGAAGTGAGGGCTGGGGATTTTCCTGATGGCAGAGTAACTTCCCCTGTTTGACCGATTGAATTAGGCAAGATAACTCCTTCACACCATGAAATTACTCCCCTTAATTATTTCCGAACAATTCCTATTACGGGTTAGCATGTGAATGTTGTTGTTGTGTCTCTGTATAAAAGAAAACATTGGGATGATTAATTTAAATTATGATGGTTGTTAGAAGCTGGTTTTTCACCAGGGCCTGTATTCACGTTGAGACCTAGCATGATGCTAACTTAGAGCGGTGCCATAGCCGATGAGGTTTAACCGAGGCGTGGTTACCGCTACACCTATCTGTATTAATTTTTTAAAATCGGGACTTGACTGGTTTTGTACTGCCTCCGGGCATTGCCTCCAGTATTGTTCCCAACATATTTGTATTTACAAATGTCCCATATGTGTCTGATTCAGACCAAGAGGACGTAAAACACCATTTTCGTAGTTCGTCGTGCTAACTTAGAAGCTCTTCCAATGTCGGAAGAGCTTCTAAGTTAGCATCATGCTAAGTCTCATGCTATCTCAACGTGAATCCTATTGGAAGAGCTTCTAAGTTAGCATGATGCTAAGTCTCATGCTATCTCAACGTGAACCCTATTGGAAGAGCTTCTAAGTTAGCATGATGCTAAGTCTCATGCTATCTCAACGTGAATCCTATTGGAAGAGCTTCTAAGTTAGCATGATGCTAAGTCTCATGCTATCTCAACGTGAATACAGGCCCAGGTTATTCGTCTACAGTATTTTCTTCTTAGTCCTTTCATCATCATCATCTTAGAACTTCAATAATTCCCCTCAGTCTCACTGTGCTTTTGCGTTATTTGGTACAGTGGAACCTCTCTTGTGAGACCTCCCGTTATAAGACTCCCTCCCGCATAAGACCTGTACTTCTCTGAGACATTGCCCTTCTTTGTAAGCAGGGACTATTCTTAGCACCGGTCATCAGTCATTGACTGATCACATTTTGAAATGACCTGTTGTTTTTGGAGGCAAGAGGTTATATGACTTATTATGTTTACTTCGTGTCTGTTACAACTTTAAGGATTTTGATGTGTGATCAGATTGACTTAGAAGTTAGGTGAAACAATAGACTGTAGAAATAGTTGCCCTCTTATTACCTTACATTGCATAGTACTGTACAGTGGTCTCCGCTTTATAAAACCGCGGTTAATAGAGCCAGCCGCTTATTAAAGCCGATTTCTTGCGGTCCGGATTTTTCACTAAATGTTATATATGTATTGAAACAAGCGCGAAATCGCAATAGTTTGTGGCACGCGGTCTATTTTTACCACTCCAATCATGAGTTACCTCCCCTGGATTTTCAATAATTTTAATCTGTAAACCAGAATGTTATCTCTGCACCATTTCGTAACTGTTTATATCTTTTGGAAAACATTTAAAACTATGTATCCTACTTATACTCATCAAAAGAAGCACCGCATACTCGTGTCTGTTGTAGTGTCTGTATTACATGTTTATTATTTTGTACGCTTTTAAAATGCATCATTTTAAAGAGCGGCCAGAAGTGTAGCCTCGATTTGAAGTGCGACAATTTTGTCAAAATGTGCGACAATTTTGGAACGACAGACCGACAGACAAAGTGAGTTATAGGTTTGTGGCTTGAGCCACAAACAAAAAGCCGCTTAATAAAACCACCCCGCCGCTTATTAAAGCCACTTTTCTCAGAGAAATCACATAGTTTGTGACTAAAACTCAACACGATTTTGTTCTTTTTTCTTTTTTTCTTTTTTTTTTTTGGGGGGGGGTATAGAAAATATGTCACTTGTGTCACTCATGTCACTTGTGTCACTCAAGACATATTTATGTGCACGCTCGCGTGTATCACGAAGTAACTGAGTTTAGAAAAGAATGTCAGTCAATAAAAAACGCACGTGTTGAGTTATTAAATAAATTAAATCACTTTACTGTTTTCTGTCGGACTGGCAACTTCAAGCAAGAGGCAAGAATGAATTGAATCAAAATGCTGAAAAGAAAACGCCAAGATTTAACCACAAACGAGAAACTTGACGAAAGAAAGTGTGACTGACGTAAACAAAAGAGAAGCAAAAAAAAAAAAGTGTTCGAAAATGACGTCATCCTGGACCGCCGGTTATTAAATCCGCCGCTTATTAAAGCCATTTTTCGTCGGCCCCAAAATGGCTTTATAAAGCAGCGACCACTGTACTAGCTTTTCTCATGCAAAAAAAAGAAAGAAGAAAAAGGTAAAGATGTGCCACCCCCCATGCATTTCTCGGTTAATTCTATTTTTCCGTTTTTGCCTTTCTTACCATACATAAAGCTGTATTTTAGGAACATTTTTAGCTAATTACCTTTTTGGAATACTAACCCTAACCCTAACCCTACCCCTAAACCTAACCCTACCCCCCACTATGTACTGCAGTACACCGCGATTTGTCACAGTTGTGGTTCGTTGCGTTTTTCCGTCTTATACGGTGGGGGTAGGGTTAGGGTTAGTATTCCAAAAAGGTTATTAGCTAAAAATGTTCCTAAAATACAGCTTTATGTATGGTAAGAAAGGCAATAACGGAAAAATACAATTAACCGAGATAGGTAGGGGGGGTGGCACATCTTGACCTTTACCAGAAAGAATTAAAATGCTTTTATCTCGTCAGTGTTGGAACATGCAGGCTGTGAAACTATGTGATTGATTGTAACAGAGTGTCCTAGAAAACAGTTTTTGTTTCGCTCAAGTTGTTATTTCCTTTCATTTGTTTATTTTTTTTTTTAAACATGACATCGTTTTATGAAAATGACCTGTTATATTTTTTTCGAAGTGGTCAAAAATTTACCTATGATGTCCTGTGACAAGATTGATCCCTGTGTAAGTATTAAAATTACCTCCCTTATAAGACCCCTCCCTTGTGAGACCTCATTTGGGACGATTTTTGAAGGTCTTATAAGGGAGGTTCTACTGTATTGAATTGCAGCCACCGAATAAGTGTTGCCCACCCCCCACCCCCTTTCTTTTATGAAATGTGTGTGTGAGGGGGAGGTTGGTGTGTATGTGTGTGTGTGGGGGGGGGGGGGGGAGATATATGAGGGATAGAGCGTCGCTAATCGCGAATACACAACTGTTACTATACTCTATTCACGATGGCGACGGATAGTGGGGGTGGGGACTTCTGATAGTTTGACTTCTGATAGTTAGTGTGTAATGTATGTGTCAGTTTTCAACCTTGACTTCCAGAGAGTTGAAGAGGCGACTGATATTCTGAATCGGATGGGAAAGGGTTTTTTGTTTTTGTAGTGTTGTTGTTTTTTGGAGTGTGTAATACATGTACAATGTACAGATATTTGTGTGTGTGTGAAATCGTGTGATGTGAAAATTGGTATTATAATTATTATGTATTACATTGTTTGTCAATGATAAAAGGACTTCGGTTTTGTGGTGTCTTGTTTTAATGAAAATAAAGATGTGAACACTTTGTTTTGTGTGTGGGTCTTTGACTTATGTGTGTGTATGTGTGTATATACTATATATATATATATATACTATGTGTGTGTGTGTGTGTGTACTATGTGGAGAGAGAGAGAGAGAGAGAGAGAGAGCGCAATATCTCTGCCATGCACACAAAAGTGAAAAAGTTTACCGGAACACAGTCAATCAAATAATTCAATCAATCAATCAATCATTTTTAATAATGTCCATACACATAGATTGACAGATGTAAGAAAATGTGTCTGTCATATTATGATGAGCAAAATAATTGCTTTGGATAAAATCCAGAACGTACTACTGGTAACTAAAAGAAAATGTCAAAAGGAATAAAAAGAAAATTATCATGAAAGTAAACTTTAAAGCTATAGAATGAATCAAATTAAAGTGGTACATTACATAAAGTATAAGATAAGAAAATTTCAAAGTAAAATTAGTATTTTTAGTACAGTGGAACCTCCCTTATATTTATAAGACCTCCCATTATAAGACTCCCTCCCTTTTAAGACCTGCTTCTCGAAACATTGCTCTTCTTTCTAAGTACAGTGGAACCTCCCTTATAAGACCTTCAAAAATGAGGTCTTATAAGGGAGGTAATTTTAATACTTACAAAGAAGGGCAATGTCTCAGAGAAGTAGGTCTTATGTGGGAGGGAGTCTTATAATGGGAGGTCTTAAGGGAGGTTCCACTATATAACTGAAAATACAACCTAGCATAATTATGCATGGGTGGAACTCCCCCCAAAAAAACCACCTGAAAGGCAGGGGTCCAGGGACCCATGACCCTGGCAGGGTACAGGGGCAGAGCCCCGTTGGACGATTCAGGGGGGCAACTTTACTTAAGAGAGATATAACGAGACAGACAGACAGTTAAAATGATAGACAGAGACAGTTTGAGCGATAAGCCTTGTGAAATTATTACATTGCCTTTGTAAACTTCCAAGATAGAACAACCAAGTTCAAATCGCTTGTGGTCAATTTTTTGTAGTTGATAAATTATTTTAAAAATGGAGTTGTTTCTGGTAAATTTAAAAATAATGAAATCAGTGTAAAAATGAAAGAGTAGCACCTATGCATATGCTAACGACATCCTTGTTAGCACACTTTTATCTAAATGTTTTCATACACGCGTAAGCCTACACACACAAAAAACAAGCGTGGATTCGCAATCGTTTGTGGTACGCTTTTCTTTCTCTTTTACAATATGTGCGACAATTTTGGACCGACCGACCGACCGACAAAGTGAGTTATAGGTTTGTGGCTTGTGCCACAAGCAAAAACCCAACAGCATAAGAAAGTCAGGTCCCATTCTGGTGATGCAAGCAACATGCAAGTCAGGTCCCATTCTGGTGATGAAACCATCTGAAATGAAAACAATAACCTCTTCAGATGAAACACATTGAAATGACGTATTTTTGTAAGGGAACCAGTGAAACGCAAGTCATGTCCTCTTCTGTCAAAACCATGCCCAGATTGCCATGTCTAGTCAGGTCTTCTGATTATAGATATTGAATAAAAGTCATGCCATATTCTGAACAAAACAAATATAATAACAAATCATTTTCCTTTTTGATAAAGCACAAAGAAATAAAGTTCATACCCTCGACTGATAAAACCTTGAAACTAACGTTGGTTTTCCCTTTTGGAAACAAAAATGATGACCTTTGATGAAACACATGGAACTGGGCGCTTCATGCAATTTTCTGATAACACTATCTGAAATGGGAGTGATATCTCTTTAAAAAAGAAAATCTTACATGCTTTCAGATTATATATTTCAAAATGAGTCATGTCTGATTCCAGCAATCTGAAATAAAACTTACAATAAAACAACCGGATATGCCACTCACATCCTTTTCTGAAACTACATTCAAGTCCTTTTGTGGTGAAATAATTAGAAATGAAAGCTACTTCTTTTTAAGATGAGACAATATAAATTAAAATCCTGTCCTTTTCTTAGCAGACTGACTAAAAATCACTTCCTATTCTGATATGAAAGTCGTGTCCTTTTATTATGGAACAGTCATGTCATTGTGCTATGACACACCCTGAAATGAAAATCAAATCCGTTTCTGACACAACACTCTGACATTTCTGTCCTGCTATTTATACATTCAGGGAGATCATTAATAAAAACAGTAAAAAGTACTGGGCCAAGAATACTGCCTTGCGGAATACCACTTACTACTGAAACACTTACCGATTTGGCCTCATTTACTTTAACCACTTGAGTCTTATCAGAGAGAAAACTTCTAGTCGACTTTATATATATAGAAAGTTTCATTATTCAAGCTTAACTGATATTCATGTATAATTCGGGTGAAGTATGTATTACTCTATTTACAGATGAATCGATCCAAACATGAAATGTTGGTCCAATTATCGTAACACAAATAATAATAATAATGACAATTTACATAGCGCTTATTCTCCTAATGGAGGTCTAAGCGCTTCACAAAGAAGTTAACAATCTAAGCAAAAACAGCAACAAAACAACGCACCTATCATAAGGAACAACCCAAAATGAAAACGAAATCACGATATACTACATTTACGTCACCCCCGACCCGTTTCACAATTCCCTAGAACAAATCCAAACCATTACAAATAGCGTTTTCCACACAAAAGGCATTTTCTCGCACTACACAACCCTCCGCCCGCCCCTGCAATCACCATCCCCCTTCATAGACCTCAATCTCTCTCTCTCTCTCTCTCTCTCTCTCTCTCTCTCTCTCTCTCTCTCTCTCTCTCTCTCTCTCTCTCTCTCTCTCTCTCTCTCTCAGCCAGACTTTGTCTGTCTGTGTCTCTCTGTTTGTTTTTATCTCTTCCAGACATTGTTTCTGTCTCTCTGTTAATCTCTGTCTCTGTGTCTCTGTTAATCTCTGTCTCTGTCTGGTTCGTTTCTGTCTCTGTCTGTCTGTCCCTCTCCAGACATGTGTCTCTGTCACTCTCTTTCTCTTTGTCTGTCTCTTTCCAGACTTTGTCACTGTCTGTATCTGCTCTGTCTCTCTGTCTCTCTCTCTCCCTCCCTCTCTCTCTCTCTCTCTCTCTCTCTCTCTCTCTCTCTCTCTCTCTCTCTCTCTCTCTCTCTCTCTCTCTCTCTCTCTCTCTCTCTCTCTCTCGTTCCTTCTGTCTCTCTGCAGGCTTCGTCTATGTCTCTGTCACTGTCTCTCTCTCTGTCAACCATACATCACCTTTTTTGCCTGTGTCAAGTCATCCTGCTTTTTTTCTCATCAACAGAGCTCTTGAGACTTTCTTTCAAGTTTACGATTATGATATTCTTCAGTTTTCTCTTTTCTTTTTCTTTTTCTTCTTCCAGGGCCTCAAACACCTTCTTCTCCACAATTTCTTCAATCTTCTCTTCCACAACATCAACTTTCAGTTTCGAGTTCAAGGTATCCACTCTAGCAGTCAGCCTAATGATTATTTCCACCATCCAATCAATTGTTGCGTCCATAGCGGTTTGGGGTTCTTTTTGTTCCTCTAGGCATTGGTCACAGACCCACTGAAAGCTAGACTTACCCAACTTAGTGAAAACATCGTCAGAGAGATCCGCACAACTTGGGACACCAAAGTTTACAACAAAAACATTAGATGCTGTCACCGTCGTCGCAGGGATTGTCACATTTTGGACACTGCCACAGCGACAACGATGACACAGACGCTTTTGATACAGACCCTGATGCTGCCCTTCCAGTTCACCATGCCCCCTTAATTACTTGTCTTTTTCCCTTTTCTTATTTTTTGCTCTTTTCGAAAAATCTAAGACTGAACAATCAGTTAAATGTTTTAGGTGATTTGAATATTTTGAATCTAAATGGCGGCGAACGTCAGAAACTGATAGATTAACCCTTTCACCGCCAATGTCGCATTTTTGCACCACAATGATTTAACACCCATGTCGTTAAAACCCTTGAAATCAGGGTCTGTTATTCAATGATATTGTGTTCCTAAATTTGGGCAGTGAGGATTGACCGTATTCTAAATGTGTCGCAGAGAAATCCCACAATATTGCAGATGAAATATTTTCTGTAGCCAAGTAAGTTAAATGGACATATTTTTACTTAAAGATGGCTCGCGGTGAAAGGGTTAACCTCTTCGTCTTTGTTGTAACTGGTATGTTCTATATCAAAGGTTGCCTTTCTTTGTTCCCATGGTGGCATTAGTGGTACAATAGGCATGACTGGGTGTGACGAGGTAATGGGTTAAAAGGCTAAGTCCCTAGGGAAGACTTTAGAAAATTTGCCTTTAGCCCACTTCTCTAGGGTATGGGAGATGAGCAACTTTCCCGGCCCCTTTTCATCTAATAAATTTATATTTGTGCCCGGGTTCTGGCTCGTATGGTTGTAAGAAATACAAGTGGTTGAATTGCTCTAAATGGCAGACAGAGAGAAGTAGGGTTTTACATGAAATTACAAGACTCCCACTCTCATCAGTCTGACCAAAGGGTTCAGGATTATTTGACACTTGTATTTTATTTACTCCCAAAATCTGCATAAGATTATGCAACAATAATAATAAAGCAGCTCAATGGCGCCAAAACAAAATATGGATAAAAAAACAATGAAATCCGAAAGGATTCACAAGACTTTTGTCTTTCTATAAGGTTCGCCCCATGCCGGAAGGGTTACTAATTATCTTCAGTGTCCGTAGGAAAGTTCCAGTGATTGGCGCGGTTTTATAAACTTAGCTCTTGGCAAGTTCTTCCGTAATGATCGGCGAGTGCTGGGGTGGCTGGGCTGGCTCATCAGGTGAGAGTAGCTCCCAGTCGTTCCGGTTACGGCTTCGCGGGATGGCACGGTTCAGGCGTGGTCTCCTCGCGGATTCTGGGTGCGGGGCGTCTTTCCCGTCTTGGTGCTTGTGAGACAGGGATGATCTTCCTGCCCACGATGCCCTGTAGGTGGGCTATTCTGGCTGGGAGAGGTGTTGCTCTAGTCAGTTTCAGCGTCTTGTGTGTAAAACTTTTTCTCACTACGCCAATTATAGCCTTCACTTTCAAACAATGAAAGCCTGTCATTGGTTTATAGCAGTCGACACGTCACAAGATGATGTTCGAAATGTACAGAACAATCACGCGCCTATTACATCCTTATCACGTGCCGACATTCAAATCCTTCTCGTGCTCGGAAAGGCAAAACCGTCTTCAAAGGGAATTGACCGTGGTTGTCACTTTCTCATGATTGGAAAGGACGAGGTGTCTTACAAAGGGAGCCGACTGTTGATATCACTATCTCGTGATGAGACGGTAGATAAGAGGGGGGGGGGGGGTGAAGGGAGATAACCTCTGTAGGGGTTACATGCCGACCGGGGACAAAGAGATAACGCCCTTACGCGGCGTTCGTTTGAAGCAGCCGGGCAATTAACGTGGCGGCTGGTCGAGACATGAAAAGGAGAGGGGGGGAGGGGAGAAGGGGGGGGGGGGGTGTAGATAAGAAATAAAGAAAGCGGGTCGCGCGGGACACTTACGTCACACTGGGATATTATGGATATTTACCTTACTTTTTACTCATAATGTCTTCAATATCATTCTTGATTGGCTGCAGAGATGTTATATTTTTTGCTCTTTTCGGAAAATCTGTCTCTGAATTTAAGAATATTTCACCCCCCGTGGGGATACCGGGGGTCTTTTGTATAAATAGTTCCCCCACCTTCTAGAAGCTATGTGCTTGTAACTTCCTCTAATCTGTCACTCTCTTTGATTCTGCCTTTTCCCTTTGCTTGCTGTCATCTACTATATTTCTGCCTTTCCGACCCATTCTCCTGCCTTTTAGTCAAGAAACACTTTCGAAAACATTTCCTCCTCCAGCCGAAGACGGACATGCTGGGCCTAATTATTTCTTAAGTTAGGCGCATAACGGCAGCATGACGCATCTGCGCCCATAATTGATAGGAAACTGTCTGAGCGATCGAAGAAGAATAAGAAGAATATTTCATCCTTTGTATTATTGTCAACAGAAAGGCCTCTGACTATATATTTTGAAACTGCTCATTTCCGATGTTCCTCTAATGACAATATATTGCTCTCTTTGTATGTTCTAAGCGTGTTAGAGTGCATAGGGACACCAAGCGCTAGTTTGATAGCTTTACTGTCTATGCCTTGTAACTTATTTAAAAGACTATTTGAGGCACTGAACTAAACCTCTTGCCCATAGTAGTAGTAATTTTGGTGTTTTACGTCCTCTCGACCCGGGAAGGCACATATGGGACATGTATATTAGTAGGGTATGTGAAAATAAGGAAAACGACATTTTACAAGACATACAAGGACAAAAACATAAACATTACATATAATTGGGAGGAGGGGATGGAATTCTCTATATGCGCAAGTTAAAATGTTGTTTTGGAATGATTGGGAAACCGAGTTTGTGTTAAAACAGATTGCGAATCGTGATTCTTAATAAAAGAATCTATGTGTTGTATTTTTGTAAAATGTTGTATTTTTTAAAAAAGCTTGTATATCTTGTCTGACCCAAACCGACGAACTTCTGTACATTAAAATTTCAGGGCTACTGGTTTTAAAAGTCAAGAAATATCTTTATTTTATTATTAAAAGCCTAATATGGCCCATAGTTATGTTAAAATTTGTATTTACAAATATTTATTTAACTTATTTACATAAAATTTTTGACTTGAAATTTCAGGTCAAAGGGCAAGGCCCATAAATAGATAAAATTTAAAATATCCTATCGGGGGAGAGAACTCTCTCCCCAATGACTTCCCTGTAGACAAAGGCAGGGGAAATATGTACATCGCGGATAGTTAGTCTTATTGAAAACTGTAGAAATCTTGTGTTTATACTTTTATTTACATAAAGTTCTGGGAACAACAAAAGAGGGGGAGGGAGGGACTTCGGAGGGTCTCAGCACACAGTGGGGGGCGGGACAAGCGGGGGGAGCGGTACGCAGGCCATCCCTGCGTCAGCAGCCCCACCGCAGGCCCACCCCAACACAGGGGAGACCAGCTCGACGAAGTAAAATAAGAATAAAAAAGGTTCCCAGAACATGGGGATTTAGGCCTTGATATTATTTAAAATTTATTATTTCATTCATACAACATTCGTTCAATTATTAATATTTTGGTTTTTGCGGCCCTCTTGCCCATAGGATAGTACTGATCGAACTAGAGATATTGCAAGATGCAGTAATGTTTTGGTATTTTGACTCCATGATTGTTTATTTGTGATTTTTTAAAAGTTGTTGTCTTTTTCTCGCTTTTGAAATCAAATATTCAATATGAACTTTCCAATTTAATTTTGATGTCAAATATAATATACACCTGGATGCTTATAAACAAGAGGGCTTCCATCCAATACTAACTGGGGTAAAGTTTTAGGATGTTCACCATAGAGAGAGAGAGAGAGAGAGAGAGAGAGAGAGAGAGAGAGAGAGAGAGAGAGAGAGAGAGAGAGAGAGAGAGAGAGAGAGAGAGAGAGAGAGAGAGAGAGAGAGAGAGAGAGAGAGAGAGAGAGAGAGTGTGACACGTGAGCTTTAATTAAATGACAAAGGCCAACAGACAGACAACCAGCCAGCTAAGCCAGCCCCTGACCGACAGAGACAATGGTGGCGGCACAGCCGGCAGAGAGAGAGAGAGAGAGAGAGAGAGAGAGAGAGAGAGAGAGAGAGAGAGAGAGAGAGAGAGAGTGTGTGTGTGTGTGTGTGTGTGTGTGTGTGTGTCACTGTGTGTGTGTGTTTTAACTTATCAATAAGTTCACTTTTTTTTTCAATAATAAATTTATGCTTAGGAAATAAATTTATGACAGGAACAACTCAGCACCTTCGGATGTTTCTTTTTCATTATGCTTCTTAGTTGCTCCTGTCAGACACGGCATCATTACGTATTAGGTACTTTATAGTCACAGAGGCGTCTCTGTGAAATTCGGGTTGCTCCCACCTGGAGAGCGCGTCGCAGCCAGAGGCGCGCCACCCAATTTTTTTATATTTTTTTTTGCATGCGATTTATGTGTGACTGATGAGGAAGGAAAGGGGGGGGGGGGGGGGGGGGGGGGGGGGTAAATTTTTACCAAATGACAACTTTTTCGTTGCCACTGGGTTTAACGTATGCTAAGTGCATGGGCACACACGGGACCTCGGTTTATCGTCTCATCCGAAAGACTCCACGTTCAGACCGTAAGGCCTAGTGCAAAGTGAGAGGAAAAAATCCCCTGTACCCAGGTTCGAACTCGGGTTTACTTGACACGAAGCGAACGCGCTACCACTGTGCCACTCTACACCACAGGATAGTGTTGGGGATCTACAGGGAGACCTATTGTGGGCGCTCAACTGAAAAAAAGAAGAAGAAGAAGAAGATAACTAACTGAGAACATTCGCCATGTTTGCTATAATAAGACAACGCTCTTGCTGGTACTATTTTTAGACTTCATCGGCCTGACCATGGTGACGTGGTCTGACACGTCCATCGAATGGAGATCACACGAAAAACACGCAAAGACGAACTGTTCTACAACGCGAGCCGGTCTCTTAGACCACCTGGCAACATTCGAAGTGATTCTCTGCTGATTTTTGACCATGTCGGTGAGTATGACCTTTTTACAGGTTTCTAAAAACTTGAAATCGTAAAGCAGACACCGTGACCCCGCCCCCATTCATTGCCATTGCTAGGAACGACGGAATTAGGTCAAGCCGCAGCGATTTTTCTCGTTGAAAATCCGAACCGCGATTTTGGCTATGTGCCAAACGGTCACTTCCTTTGCTTGTTTTTATTGGTGGTTATTCTTGGCGCTGACCATCCGAGTTTCTTTCTTTCGGGAAGCAGACACCTACTCGGTCATTCGGGAACGATCTTTTTTTTACGCTAAGACGGCCTATCGCGAGAGACAAGCGATCCAATATTTGGGTCCAATTCATTCGTTTATCATTTCTGAACGGTAATTATATAATTCTTTAAAACAAATGCGCAGTTACATTTAATTATTTTTCTACAAGTACACCAAATTTGGTGCATCTAGAATAAATCTCAATGCTGCTCAAGGTCTCCACAAGTCGGGAGGTGTTACGTCGAAGACTGTCGGACATGTTTTCTGTCACGCGCATGTTGATGTTGCGATCTTGTGAGTCGCACAAAAAGCTTAGGCCTAATCTGTCTAATGTTTGGGGTTGATGTTGCCCCTTTGAATAAGCTTTATTTTGGTACCAATGTTTTGTTTATTGGTAAAAAAAAGAAAAAGTTATGGCTGTTTTATTCATCCAAACCTTGATACGGTGAGGGCCGTTAACCTTGATCAACTTTTTCTTATATAGCTCATGTAAAAAAAGCTAACATTTTAAAACGTCGTAACTTTCTCAATTTTCGACCGATTTTGATAATTTGGGTATCATTTTAAAGGTCTTGTCGGGCTCTTTCCAATGACATAAATTTCATTAGGATTTGACAAAAAGTAAATATTTTTTTAAAATTTTATAACCACCCTACCATTGCCAATCATTGCCGCCATTTTTAATAATCAACTCTCATATAAACGTCTATTTCCCTTGTTCGGCTTACGATAAGGGCCTATTATTTGGATTAGGTAGCTAGGGGCTGTTTTCATGACACGGACTACGGAGATCGAGAACGTAATAAAACTAAAAAAGCGGTACGGGGAGATCGTATGACTGCAAAACTCAACAACCAGGAAGTAGACTGCTAAACTCAACCAGGAAGTAGATCCATATTGATCAATGAATGATCATCGTCTTCTTCTTCTGTGGTGGTGGCGACCAACTTTTATTCTCAGAAGTAAGCGGGGATGTGACCATAGGAGAAGAAAGAGAAAGAAGCTCCCCATAGTAACTTATCACATCTATTTCTACTCGATCTATCTTTGCTGAACTTATTACTATATTAGTCCCCGAGCCGCAGTCTGTCCGGTTGTCTGGCTGTCTACCCACCAAAGCGCTCTCTCTCTCTCTCTCTCTCTCTCTCTCTCTCTCTCTCTCTCCCCTCTCCCCCCCCCCCCCCCCCCCCCCCTTCGTTTTTGTTTTCTCTTCTTTTCCTTTGTTTTCTCTCTCTTCGACCTCTTCACCCTTTTCAGTTGAAATAATGGTCAGAACTGACTTTGTTAACTATATTGGAAGAAGAAGAGAGGTTCGGGGAACTATTGTTTCTGTCTGGTCCGTCCGGCGGCGTCCAGCGTGCCTCCGTCCGGCTATTCATCCGTTTTTCTCAAAAACTATTGTCTATCAAAAAAAAAGTATCATCATCAAATTTGGTATACTAGTTGGCCAAGATGCAAGCTATCCACTGATGTATTTAGTTTTACATTAAGGTCAAGGTCGCGCCAGTTACGGGGTTCAAACCCCGAAACACATAATCGCTAATATTTCGCAAAGTTTTGCATGTATTTCAATGCAGTTTTTTTCACAACATTTCTTGATGAATGGTCTATAACACTGTTGTCATGAATTTTTCTGTGCGTGCGTGCGCATGATCGCGCGCGCTCAAATCACGGGTCCGAACCCCAAGGCTGTATATAAAAAACTATTCAGTTACGTGCTGTTTTGATGCGTTTTTATGTAAGTACGTTTTCTTTTGATAGCCGCTTCGCCTGTTCATGGGATAAGCCCACTGTGCCCTAGGCCCTTTGTGTCACAGGCCCGATATGTCCCACTTCTTTCCGGCCGTCCATCCGTCCGTGCGTGTGTCCTGTTTTCAGTTCTCAATGCCAATGGTCTCCCCGCTGTGTGTACAGCCGACACATTCTGATTTCGGAGTAGTGTTGCACTTGTTTTCTTTCTTTTTCGTACTACAGTGGAACCTCCCATTATAAGACTCCATCCCGTATAAGACCTACTTCTCTGAGACATTGCCCTTCTTTGTAAGTATTAAAATTACCTCCCTTGTAAGACCTCTCCCTTATAATATAAGACCCCTCCCTTATAAGACCTCGTTTTGGATGATTTTTGAAGGTCTTATAAGGGAGGTTCCACTGTACCTCCTAAAGTGCCTAAGATTCTGTTGTATTTTTTCTTCTTTCTCTCTTTATCTAGTAAAAAATAAAATAAAATCTGATGAAGGAGGCTAATCAACGGGAAGAAGAAGAAGAAGATCCACCGTCATCATTTTCTCGATTTGGATGCTACAGTCGAAGCTCCTTTGTAAGACCTTCAAAAATAGTCTGAAATGAGGTACATGTAGTAGTTATAAGGGAGGGATCTTTAAGGGAGGTTATTTTGATACTTACAATGTCTCAGAGAAGTAGGTCTTATGTGGGAGGGAGTCTTATAAGGGAGGTTCCACTGTATGTACTTTAGGGGGGGGGGGGGGGGGGGGGGGTTGAACAGATGCAATGTTTTTGCTGCCCAGATGATCAGCAATTGGGTACAGGGTAGGGGAGGGTTGAAGGGCTAAGATGGAGGGAGTTGAGGTAGAAGGGCAGGGGGAGGGTCACTTTAGGGGGTACTGGTACATGAAGTACGAAAAAGAAAGAAAATCTCCAGGAGCCTGCAGATCTAAGTTCAGCTCTTCCTTGTCCAAGTTGTTAGTGTTAAACCGGCAACCGGGGTATAAAAGGAGGGTAGGCGCAACGCGCGCTCAGTTCGTACATGGCGAAAGCCGATACGCGACGTTAAACTGAACTTCCATCCGCGCGCTCAGTATGCGAATCGCTGCAGCCACAGAAGCGGGTTTTCCCCTCTTTTTCCTATATTGTGTGAGACAACAGGCTTCGCTCGCCGAGTCAGATGTGTTGAAATATCGTTACCCGGGTTGATAGGGCTTTAAATAAATATCGACAGTCATGTTGGCTGGTGAAACAGATTTAATTCAGCTTTAAAAAAGTGAAGTGAACCATCTGGTGGATCTTTAATATAGACTTTTTCTCAGAGCAAGGCCCCACTTTCGCCCCCAAACAATCAATTTTGAAGCCCCCACTACTCTGAAACTGGTGGCTGTATATCAAACACTGTCTTACCATATGCATTCTTACCATATGCATATTCATAAGGATCATGCCAAGTATGCGGTGAGTTACATTTTGAAATTACAGTGCAAACTTCCGCTGAAGAAGTACTCGCTGACTCAGACCTGTTTGGAAATCCGAGAGGACACACACACACACATACACACACACACACACACACTCACTTCGTTCATCCATACCTTTTATTTGTTGTCATAAACTTTTTAGAATCCTCCAACAGTTACAGAAGCGTAATCAACTAATACTATGACCATACAATATAGCATCCACACAAAAAGGCAAGCCAAATAGAATGAAAATGCCAGCAGCCGACATGCCACGCCATCTGTCTCTCCACCCATCCATTTATTAATCCATCCATCCATCCATGTACTTATCCATTTTTCTATCCAAGCACTGTATTTTACGGACTACAAGGCGCTCCTAATTATAAGGTGCACTCCCCAAATTATTTTTTTTATTTCAAAAATTATTTGTTGTTATTGTAATTTCTTACTATATTATCAGTCACATTATAAGGCGCAGGGGTCTCAGTATAGGAAAGATGATATTGCTTTATTGTTCGTAAAATATGGTACATTATTATATCTACTTATTCATCCATCCGTCCTCCAGCCCACCCGTCTAATTATAAATAAATCCATCCATCCATTCATCAACATAATTTTCTATTCATCAATCAATCCATGCACTTCCCCATGTACGGTTGACAAACGTGGGGCCTTGCCTCGGTGGACAAAAGTGGTTTCTGAGAATCAGGACCTTGCCCTGGGGAAAAGTCGAGAAAAGCGGTTGGGTTGACAAAAGTGGCTAGCAAGGTGTTGACAAAAGTGGCTAGCAAGGTGTTGACAAATGTGGCTAGCGAGTTGTTGACAAAAGTGGCTTGCCATGTGTCAACAAAAGTGGCTGGCAAGGTGTCGACAAAAGTGGCTAGCG
Organism: Phymorhynchus buccinoides; assembly: GCA_017654935.2. Taxonomy (NCBI): domain Eukaryota; kingdom Metazoa; phylum Mollusca; class Gastropoda; order Neogastropoda; family Raphitomidae; genus Phymorhynchus; species Phymorhynchus buccinoides. The sequence goes on from CM065713.1 coordinate 10,894,406, forward strand.
AGTTGTTGACAAAAGTGGCTTGCCATGTGTCAACAAAAGTGGCTGGCAAGGTGTTGACAAAAGTGGCTAGCAAGGTGTTGACAAAAGTGGCTAGCGAGTTGTTGACAAAAGTGGCTTGCCATGTGTCAACAAAAGTGGCTGGCAAGGTGTCGACAAAAGTGGCTTGCCATGTGGCAACAAAAGTGGCTGGCAAGGTGTTGACAAAAGTGGCTTTTGAGGTGTTGACAAAAGTGGCTTTCAATGTGTTGACAAAAGTGGCTTTCGAGGTGTTGACAAAAGTGGCTTGCCATGTGTCAACAAAAGTGGCTGGCAAGGTGTTGACAAAAGTGGCCAGCGAGTTGTTGACAAAAGTGGCTTGCCATGTGTTGACAAAAGTGGCTAGCGAGGTGTTGACAAAAGTGGTTTTCGAGGTGTCGACAAAAGTGGCTTGCAAGGTATCGATAAAAGTGGCTTTCGTCTAGCGAGTTGTTGACATAAGTGGCTAGCAAGGTGTTGACAAAAGTGGCTAGCAAGGTGTTGACAAAAGTGGCTAGCAAGTTGTTGACATAAGTGGCTAGCAAGGTGTTGACAAAAGTGGCTAGCGAGTTGTGGACAAAAGAGGCTAGCAAGGTGTTGACGAAAGAGGCTAGCAATGTGTTGACAAAAGTGGCTTGCAATGTGTGGACAAAAGTGGCTTGCAAGGTGTTGACAAAAGAGGCTGGCAAGGTGTTGACAAAAGTGGCTAGCAAATTGTCGACAAAATTGGCTAGCAAGGTGTCGACAGAAGTGGCTTTCAAGGTGTCGACAAAAGTGGTTAGAATTGACAAAACCAGAAAGTTGGTAAAAAATGGGCTCAACATTTTACAAAAGGATGATGATGGTTGTCATCTGAATGAAAAGAAAGAGGGCACAAAAAATGTTAGAGACGAAAAAGTGTTGCCAAATGGCATAGGCTTATATGTGTCTTGGCAGTGTTTCTGACCCCCCCCCCCCCCCTCCTTCCGCATTTGACCACCCACACTTCCTCATTCCATAGCACAAGTGGTACATGTTTTGTCTCTGTGTGTTGTTGTTCCCTGGCTTAACGACTCCAGGGATCATCCCAACAGCCAGAGCACTTGAACACTTTGGTACAAATGCATCAGCTAGGGATGAGAACATTACATGTGTGACCGTTTTTGATCACCCCGCCATGTGGGCAGCCACACTCCGACTTGGGGGATTTTAGACTGATGATGTTATGCCGGGAGCTTGTCATGGATTAAGACAATCCCCGCACAACCATTCAGAGCATAACAACATTTTGATGTAGCCTTGGCGTTCTAGCTTATGTTAACTGGTCTGACACAGCCTCATGCCAAGGCAGGTCTCTGTGTGTAATTTCTTGACCTTGACATTTAACCTTGGGGCTATAGTATGAAAGCCATTGGTTGCATACCATTATAACCATAGACATTCTCATCAGAATCACTCAAGGGATGCAGTGTGAGACGGACTTTTTGCAGCTTCTTGACTTTGACCTTGAACATTGACATTTAACCTTGGGGCTGTAGTATGAAAGCCATTGGTTGCATACCCTTATAACCATATACATTCTCATCAGAATCACTCAAGGGATGCAGTGTGAGACGGACTTTTTGCAGCTTCTTGACTTTGACCTTGAACATTGACATTTAACCTTGGGGCTGTAGTATGAAAGCCATTGGTTGCATACCCTTATAACCATATACATTCTCATCAGAATCACTCAAGGGATGCAGTGTGAGACGGACTTTTTGCAGCTTCTTGACTTTGACCTTGAACATTGACATTTAACCTTGGGGCTGTAGTATGAAAGCCATTGGTTGCATACCCTTATAACCATAGACATTCTCATCAGAATCACTCAAGGGATGCAGTGTGAGACGGACTTTTTGCAGCTTCTTGACTTTGACCTTGAACATTGACATTTCTTAACTGGAATCGAAAGCAGAGTGGTTGGTTGCTGCAGGCTGCAAGCTGTTTACTACAGAAAACCAGTATTCTCTATGCATTACCCAAAGGTCGCAAAGAGGAAGGGGGATAATATGCGCAGGGAGGGGAACTATCAGGGGCAAAGGGCATGTCTGCCGCTCAGCGACACCCTTGTTTTGTTTTTTTTGTTTTGTTTTTTTCTTCTCGGAGATGCACTGAGGATGAAAAAGTGATAGGAAAAAATTTCCTGAAACAAACCAAGAAAACCAATGGCAATGGGACAAAATTTCCTGGCTTTTGCAGAAATCAACAGGACACGGTGTGGTATACTTTAATTGGACATTTGCATGGATGCTCCTGCTTTCAGAATGTCCTGAAATGCAGGATTTTTTTTTTATTGCCTGGAGCCGGCGTCACCGGATTATGAGAATCTGAGAAGCAACGAATTTCCTATTTATAAACATTTTGTCGGTTTTCCGCATGTGTAGAATATAAAAGAAATGAACACAGATAAATATTTACATGCCTTTACCAGGAACTTTACATATTTTTTTTATGGATTGTTTAAGTTGAGTTGTTAACTGGGCGGCCATTGGACCCCAGCCTTGCAGGATTTTTGAAATTTCCCAGGAGAACCCATGCGTTTGTACTAACAGGGGGAACACAGTAGGACTTTTCAATTTTTGTAAGACTTTATCCTATGACATGGGCCTCATGACATCCCTGTCAGTGTTCTTCTGTTGTTGTTTTTCTTCTTTTTGCTGTCATCTTTCTGTTCTTTTAAAAAAAATCATTATTGTACAGGATCACTACGTAAAATGCGGACTAAAAGCCGCTACCTTTTCCTCAACTTTGGCCCATGCGGCTTATAGACTGATGCGGCTTATCTGTGGGTTTGTTCCCATTATACATTTATCAGTATGATTAAATCTGTTTCTGGCGGTCACATTCTTCAGACTATTTTGAGCCTCTTTGAGATTCAAAACTGGTTTTGGTAATCAATAGATTCAAATCTCATGTTTAAAGTATTTGTAAGCATTAAATACTCATGTTCTGATAGGAACATTTCTATTTTTGTGCTGCTTTGTGCACATTTTGGAAGTTCAGTTTAACGTCGTGTATCGGCTTTCGCCATGTATGACAGGCTGAACAAACAAACCACGGTATAAACAAAAAATTATATACCTGAATCACTGTCTTAGCCAAAAGGCCGAGAAGCGATCAGTATGATGTAAAAGCACATTTCATTTTCTCTGCGGCTTATAAACTGGTGCGGCTTATGTGTGAATGAATACCTAATATTTTGTCAATTTAAAGGATGCGGCTTATATACAGGTGCGTCTTATAGTTATAGTCCAGTTTTTACGGTATTTTGTTTTTGCATCCTCTGTTTCAGGAGCATGGGGATCGATCCTTCCCAGAGGACGAGCGTCTTTCGTGTTCAGAACAGTGCTCTCAGCCAACTGGATGGGGCCAGCATCCAGCATCAGTGCTTTTTCCATTGGGAGACATCAGCCTCAAAGACGTTATTGAACAGTTTCCAAGGAATGCACAGTTGTTTAGAGAAGCCTTTGAAAAGACCCTGAGCTTTGATTGTCCTGACTGCTTTGTGACCTTGTGCAGAAAACTCGGTGAATATCAAGCAGAAAATGAGTTAGAAATAAGAAGCGATTCAAGATCGGATGATGAGCCCAACCCAGACAGGAGGGACATTTTTAACTTTGCTTACACCCGCGCAGTAACTGAAAGGCCGCATTTCATTGTGAAACTGTGCAATGAAACGATTGAAAAAGAGACTCTGGATGCCAGCGTGAAGGTGAACGAACTCCAGCTTCTCGTAGATATCGTGATTGAGGCAAAATGCTGGTCTCTGCTGGATGTTCTTGGTCAGGTAAAGATAGATGGGCTGGATTCCACATACTCAGGTGTGCTCCTTTTTTTGAGGGATGAATCGAGCTGGGCGGAGGTTGCTCCTGTCTTAGACCTGTGGATCAAAACCGAAAATTTTGGAAACCACATATTTAAGTTGGTGAATTGTGTGCGGGAATGGTTGAAGTCAAAGCCATGTTCAGACAGTGCAGTGTCCAGGGCAAAGCAGTGGTGTGTGGACAATGGTCATGCCAACCTGGCCTTTGTCCTGGCTCTGGTCCCCGAAGACTGGGACATGATGGAAACAGTGGTCACCCTCCCTTCTCTGGACCTTCACTGCAGTACCTTACTGGGAGCCACACAAATGGCCGCAGGTTTGCCGGCATGGCAAAGATGCGAATTGGAGGAAATGGGATTGGACTATGAAGAAGGCGGTTTTTACGGAACTGGGGCAGCCATCCTTGCTCTCTGTCCCATCACCATGGAAATGCTTGATTCAGACTATTTCTCACAATTACAATTGGATACAGATCTGAGTGAGGCATGTGAAGAGTTAGGCCGATGGGACCTGGCACTGGCGATTCGTTGTAATGACATGAACTATGTTTTGGACTGTCATGAGCTTTGTCAAGACCGCACAGTGTTGGACTGGATTTTGAAAAGTCTGTCCTCCTCCATGTATGCTTATGATTTAAGCTCATTAATGTGGGTTTACCTTGCTCTGGGCCTCTTGCCAGGTTGCACAGATGCAGAAAGTCTGAGGGCGGTTTTGCATAAAGCTTTTTCATGTGGAATAGTGGAGGTTGTGGAGGCTTTCTGTAGTCATAACAATCCCTCTGCATACATTCTGGATGTGGAGAACATCACTTTGTTGTGTTCAACTCTGACAGGTGCTTGCAGTAGGAGCCAGATGAAAGAGATGGTCCGTGTGTTGCTGTCTGCAGGTTTGTCGCCTTTCTTAAGAGAAGTGACAGTCATTCCTTCATATAAGTCCATTTATCAAAGAATATTTCCGTCCAAATGTCCGCTGAAGAGTGCTTTCAAGTTCAACCTCCCTAACATTGTGGATCTGACTCTGGATTGCGGAGCGTACTCCAACCAAACTCTGTACTCATATGCCAATGATATGGAGATCCAACAATTAGCAGAAAGCAATGAAGAGTTACAGAGATGCTTTAAACGCGTTCAGGAGGCCGCCTGCACCCCTTCAAGCTTGGAACAGCTGGCTCGGTTGGCCGTGTCGCGCAGTGTCGGCTGTCAGCCAGGACGGTCAGAGAGAATCGACAAGTTACCCCTTCCCCCAATTCTGAAAGACAAAGTCAAATTCAATGACGTCCTTCAGCCAAACTCATAAACAAGGCAGCATTTGATTTCTTATTTAATTCTGCAGTTAAAAGGAAGAAGAAGACTAAAGCCCTCCATGTCTGTATGTTTGGAATCCCTGTCCAAACTTGATAATTCAGAACAGTTTTGTTTTAAGTCAAAGTCAAAATTACTTTATTATCTCAACAAGAGAAACTACAATGTGGTCTCTTTCCCTATCCCCTTCTCATCCCCAACCACTCTTCCCCGTCCTCTTCAATCCCCCCCTCCCACATTGCGTACAAATAATGATGAACAAAAGTAGGTAACACAGAGCCAATGTACTTTTGAGTTCCCCATTCTCCACAACCTGCTCCCTCACACACCATTCGCTCTTTACACCCAACTGCACTCTTCCACAGCCCCCCCCCCCCCCCCCCCCTCTCTCTCTTACTACTGTACCTCTCTCCTTTTTCACACACAGCACAAAGTCTGCTTAGACTATTACATCTCAAACCTCCTACTTCTGAACAGAAAGTGTTGAGTACATGTACCTCAATTGATTACTGGGGTTGGTATGTGTAAAAAGAAGAAGAGGCAAAGTCGTGAATGATCTTGATGTGTCATTCTGAATAATTATCATTTGCTGTTTAACTATTGGACATTCTTAGTTTATTCCTATTCTTTAGTGTTCAACTTCCTATGCATCTAAAACTCAGATCGCGTGCTGCCGCAAACCTGGATGTCCGGCGAAGGTCATTTGCCTCCCCCAGAGTTTGGTTCTGAAGTCTGTCCCTTCAGGCCAGGTCTGTTGCTATATCCCAAAGCAACTCATTAAATGCAGGGATGTTTGGAAAAAAAAGAAGATAATTTGGATTATAGTGTAGTTATCTTGATTTGCTACATTATGAAGCAGTATTTGGAAACAAGATGGTAAGCTTACTGCTTGTTTTGAAGATATTGTACTCTATTCTACTCTACCGCTACTCTACTCTAATAGGGAAAAAATGTTGAAGATAAGGTGATAGTTGTCAAAATAAATGCATACACAGTAAATTTCACAACAAAGTCGAAATTGAAACCCAAAACAAAAGATTTAATCACAGAAACAAAACAAATGTTTAAGTACACTGTACTTTACTGAAAACAAACTTTTGAAGATGAGGTGGGGATAATTTTGAAGATAATTTTGTTACACTTATGCTGAAAAATATTTTGTTACGCTTATGCTGAAAAACAACACTGGTTATTTTTAAGATATGTTTGTACATTTCTATGGCGGGCCAAACGTGGTTTTATTATCTACTCTATTTTAGCCTATTCAATACGAAAAAGAGCTATTTAATACACAAAAACCTATTTAATAGTGTCAATGTAAATATTGAATAGAAATAGTAAATAATCCAAAATATAGAACAACTTATTTCATTACTGCGCTTTTCTATTCAATACTGAGTAAATAATCCAAAATATAGAACAACTTATTTCATTACTGCGCTTTTCTATTCAATACTGTTCTTGTTCTATTGAATAGAAAAGTGAAAAGTATTGAATAGAAAAGTGGAGTAATGAATTAAGAGCTTGTATCTATTCCATACTTTGTAAAAATATTCCATACTTTGTAAAAAATATTCCATACTTTGTAGAAATATTCCATACTTTGTAAAAAATATTCCATAATGTGCTTGTTCTATTGAATAGATTCAAGCTCAGTAGAGTAGAAAATGAAACGCTAAAGTATAAAATGAATTCCAAACCATTCTTTATTCAATATCCCCAAAATCTATTAAATACTTCCAATATCTATTCAATACATCTTGTGTATATAGAGTAGATAATGCTCTTTTCATACCACCATCTCTATCTATTCAATATTATCCGTAAAGTATTATTAAATAGTTTAAATATTAAAGAATTGGTTTTGAATGCAAAACTCATTCTCTACTCTCTCGGCTAGCCAGCTGACGGTTATTGTCAGAGACGCCAAGACTATGTGAGGGCTTTATGCAAATTGTAAGGGTCAAAATAAAGGCGCGCGAAATTGAGAAGCAGACAGCCAGCGGTAGGCAAAGATACTGGAGGCCCACACAACATCAAAATGGCAGAAGAGGGAGATGCATCCTTAGCCGGCTTAGGGATTGAGTTGGACAAGTGCCAACAAGAGCCTCGCCTCTCTCTCTCTAAAACAGGATCCGATTTTTATTATACCCCAAACCTACCTCCCCCCCCCGCCACCCCGTATACCTCTCTCTAACCTCCCCCTCCTCACCCTCACTCTCCCCCCCCCCCCCCCCCCCCACACACACACCCCGTCTGTGCTTTTGTGCACCTGCGAAGAAGCCCCGCCCACTACACGATGCTTGGTTGGGGTGGGGGTTGGAGGGAGGGGGGTATGTGGCTGCAAGAGTTTATTACAGCGCACTGGGCCCACCGAGCGCGCGCGTGTCTTGGTGTTCACGTTTGGATGTAACGCATTGCTAAAGGATTGCCTAATAATAGACTACTAGTAGCTCAAAAAGCTAGTAGAATAGGTGAAGTGCTTCAGGCGGATTGAAGAAGAAGATAATTATGCTTTAAAAACAAAGCAAACGAAACAAAACGATTGAGTGACACTGAAAGACTTACATGCAACCTCATTAATTGTGGCGTTGAACTTGAAGCAAGTCGAATGAAGTGGCAGGGGAGGCCAAGCTCGGAATGATGGTTGGACTCAGTGTTGACCTTCAAGATTTACATAAAGCCCTCACGTACTGACGTAGTGTGACGAGGTAATGGGTTAAAAGGCTAAGTCCCTAGGGAAGACTTTTAGTATGTTAAATTTTCAAAATAGAAAATTTGCCTTTAGCCCACTTCTCTAGGGTATGGGAGATGAGCAACTTTCCCGGCCCCTTTTCATCTAATAAATTTATATTTGTGCCCGGGTTCTGGCTCGTATGATTGTAAGAAATACAAGTGGTTGATTTGCTCTAAATGGCAGACAGAGAGAAGTAGAGTTTTACATGAAATTACAAGACTTCCACTCTCATCAGTCTGACCAAAGGGTTCAGAATTATTTGACACTTGTATTTTATTTACTCACAAAATCTGCATAAGATTATGCAAGAATAATAATAAAGCAGCTCAATGGCGCCAAAACAAAATATGAATGAAAAACAATGAAATCCGAAAGGATTTACAAGACTTTTAGTCTTTCTAGAAGGTTAGCCCCAAGCGAGAAGGGTCACTTAGTGTCCTGGTTTCCAGTTAGTGTTCTTTGGCACTGTCGTAGTAACTTAGCTCATGGCTGTGCTGAAGTTCCTCCGTAGGGATCGGCGAGTGCTGGGTTGGCTGGGCTTGCTCGTCAGGTGAGAGTAGCTCCCAGTCGTTCCGGTTACGGCTTCGCGGGATGGCACGGTTCAGGCGTGGTCTCCTCGCGGATTCTGGGTGCGGGGCGTCTTGGCGGCGTTCCCGTCTTGGTGCTTGTGAGTCAGGGATGATCTTCCTGACCACGATGCCCTGCTGATAATCACAGGAGAAGGTGGATGTAGGTCTCTATGGCTTAAACACAAGGGGCTTCAGTCGGCAGGGAATTAGTGGATCCCAACCGGCTAGAAGGCTGCCCTTGTACAATAGCACTAAGAACACATAATCTGAATTTCAGTTAACAAACTGAGATCAGTAAAACATAAAAGGTGATCAAGCCAACATCACTCTCCATCCAATACCTGGAAAGGAATGGTATCATAAAGTGCAAGATTGCAACCCACAGGCTTCCTACTAAAAATATACAAAAGGGTTAGTAGGCATAAAATCCGGTTCTGGTACCAAAAGAGTTAAAGTCAAAAACACACACACAGATAATCAGTGCACATAAATAGAACAGAATGTTTACCACTTCTTTTCAATAACATATCTACTCTAAACTTGGTATGACCGAATCGCGTCAAATTTTGTGTGAAGGTGTGCCTCCTTAATAGGAAGAGATCGGCGCAAACCATTTTGCCGTCGTGACCTTGACCTTGACGTACGACCTTGAAAACCGAAAATCTATTTTTAGCCATATCTCGGGCACCGATCAACATAGGATGTTGAAACTTGGTATGAAGGTGGTTTGGCTTATGCCCGTTCTGCTGATGGCATACCGATCAAGGTCAAGGTCAAAAAGATCGCTGGAGCCTGAAAATCGGAGGGTCATTTTTTTCTCCTTCTGTCTGTCCCAAGGATATCTTTCGAACGGGTTGACAGAAGCACGTCAAATTTTGTGTGCTGGTGTGTCACCATGAGAGGAAGGCATCAGCGCAAACCATTTTGCCGTCGTGACCTTGACCTTGGCGTACGACCTTGAAAACCGAAAATCTTTCAGGGGCCATAACGCCCACACCGTTAGTGTTAGAGTGTTAGATGTTGAAACTTGGTATGAAGGTACTTTGGCTTATGCCCGTTCTGATGGTGGCATACCAATCAAGGTCCAGGTCACGGTCCGGGAGATCAGTAGGCCTTGAAAGTGGTAGGGGTCTACACATTGGGTTTTAAGCCATATTTTCTACATTGGTACTTGACAGAAGCGCTTCAGATTGTGTGTGGTACTGTATACCCTAGAGAAGAAAACATCCGAGCATAAATTATCACCATGCTGACCTTGACCTTGAAGTGTGACCTTGAAAACCGAAATTTCCTTCTTTGCGCTATATGTTTCTTCTTCAAGCTGTATCTCGTGAACTAGAAGACAGAATCCCTTCCAATTTTGTGTCAGGATGTGACACTCTACGGGGTGTCGCAAGTGCGTGGCATTGCTGGTGACGGACATGTCTGCCGCTCGGCGACGCCCTTGTTTATTTAATTGTTTTATTTGTGCACTGTTCTGTATTGTATTGAAAAGAAGATTGTGTGAAGGTGTGTGATTATATTCAAGATAACGATTTGTACAATGTACTGTATTGTACTGTACTGTATTTAAGATACATTTGTACACTGTACTGTATTGAAAATCTACTGTTGAAGGTATAGTGATCATTTTGAGGATGAATTTGTAACATGTTACTGCACTGAAAATAATTTGCTGAAGATCGGGTGATGATAATTTTCAAGATAAGTTTTTACACTCAAATGAACTGTTGATGATGATGGGATGTCTGGAAGATAAAATAGCGTATATATCAATTAGCGGAAAGAGTTGCACTTAGATTTGGAGTAACATATGTTGTGTTTTTCTTCAGATGCTGGAAGTTTTTCCGAGACGTTTCAAAATCAGAAGATTTGCCTTTAAAGATGTAAAATGGAGTTTGGAAATATTCTTAGGGTAGTTGAGTTAGGTAAGGTATTATGCAGACAATTAATATAAGTTTGGGAACAATTTGAAAACTAAGTCTTGATGCTGCTTTGAACTTTCTTCCCTAAAAATAATCATAATAACAATAGTTTAATTCATTATTTTAAAAGTGACGCCAGTCCCTCGCGAGGCTCCAGCATGATTCTGAGCTCTCTGCAGTTTGTCGAGAAGCGTGTTTGGGAGACCAAAAAACAAAGAATTGCAATAGTCCAGTCTGGACAAAAACAAATGCTGACATGAGCTTTTTGTCCGCATCAATGGTGAGAAAAGGACGGATATGACTGATTCTGCGGAGCTCAAGACAGATGGTCCTGCACAGTAGCTTTATATGGTTCTCCATTGAGAGTACACGATCCAGATGTACCCCAAGATTCCTAACGGACTCAGCAAAACAGATCTCTTCACCAGACAAAACAAAAAGAACTACTGTTTGAGACTGCTTTGAGCTGCCTAGCCGTTTCAACTGGGATAATAATAACACATAGTATTTATATAGTGCCTTTCTTTAGAATTAAACTCAACTACTGGGATGACCTCAGTCTTCCCATCATTCATTTTCAGCTTGTTCACAGTCATCCATTTTTTGACAGATTCTATTGTCTGCTGAAGAGTGACAACAAGCTGGGGAAACTGACAGAGTTGTGCTGACTGATGCAGCTGTGCATCGTCAGCGAACATGTGATGCATAACATCATACTGACTGAGAGGTTGAATGTACATTGTAAATAGCACAGGCCCTAACACAGAACCCTGGGGTACTCCATACTTAAGAGAAACAGATTTTGAAACTTGAGTTAACCTACTAGCAATTGTAATGGCATCCTTGCATGGATAGTCACAGTGTGTTGACAGAGTGCATGTTCAGATTGGTTTTAAAACTGAAAGTTATAAACAAACATATATTTTGTGTGGATCTGCAATCAATGATTGAATTGAATTGAATTATTGATAAACTGTTTAGGCAACATTCACTGCATTTACCTTTCTTTACATCTGACTAGCTACTGACTTTTGGCTTAAGCGCTTCCTTGTATGTATGTATTATAATGTGCTTAAACCAGGTACCTTTTAAGGTACTGCTATTCTTTATCCATTTGAAGTAATTGTCCTGCTTTCTGAGAGTTTTGTTAAATTCAAAAGATGTGCCTTTAAAGATGGATTTGTGGAAACAATTTTATATGTGCCTTTAAGTTAAAAGTTGTAAAATGGATTTTGCAAGCAATTTGAGTTTGGTAGGATGTTAAGCACACAATATAGTTTGGGAACAATGAATACAGTGGAACCTCCCCTTATAAAGACCTCCCATTATGACTCCCTTCCACATAAGACCTGCTTCTCTGAGACATTGCCCTTCTTTGTAAGTATTAAAATTACCTCCCTTATAAGATCTCATTTTTGGATGGTTTTTGAAGGTCTTATAAGGGAGGTTCCACTGTAACACCGATTCTTGATGTTGCTTTTGAACTTTCTTCCCCAGGTAGCAATGATGCTTTCTGGGAGTTTTGTTTTGGTATGAACTTCCCTTTCTCTGTCACTATTTGTTTTAGTTTTGTTTGGGGGGTTTGTGTTTTGTTATCTTCTTCATATTATGTGCGCTCTCAATGCCCAATTTTAAAAGGCAGCAATTTAATGCTCCAAAAAAATAGATGATTTTGACCAAAAAAACAGATGCTTGTGGCAAAAGAAAAGACCATCTAACCCTAACCCTATCCCTAACCACGGAAAGAACCAAGAAATAGAGCAGGAGGGTGTAAATCTACATATTTGCCGAGAAATCGATGTACAAAGCCATGCACTTATACTATTTTTTTGCTTGAACGATTCCTTTTTTTGGTTGATAAATTTTAAGTCATTTTAAAACTTGAATAATAATTTGGGATCCATCCCTAAAACTTGAGGTTCAAACTATATACACTGGCCCACTGGGAGATCAGCGGACGGAGGCCTGGTGGCTGATGTAAATGCCACCTAGGCCGGCCCTGAATGCATCGGGACAGATGTTTCAGTCAGGCTTGTGGGTAGCATGTTCCACTCTGAGCATTCGTGGGAAGAAAGAGTGGTAGAGGACTGGGTGGGCTGTCCTTTCTTGATAACATCTCTGGGCTCCTCTCATTCTGGGGTCGCTGGGGCGCAGATACTGACTTGCATACTGGCTTTGTATGGCACCTACATGTATTTTTTTCCATATTTTTGTATGCCTTTTTTCTGGAAATGTTTTCTGTCACAACTGATGATACATGTCAGTTTCTTTTTTTTCTTCTCTATTTTATTGTATTTTTGCAACTGGGAAGCGAATATTGAGTTTAAGTCTTAACAGCCTTATAGAGATATAACTTAGATGCAATTTTGTTGTGTTTTTTTTTTCGTGCTGAATTCTTGGTTTTTAATATGTGTTGTATGATGTCTTGTGTATTTTTTATGTACACATATACAATACAGTTGAGTAGAAGCAAACTGTTTACTTTTAATTTATGAATAGTGCATTTAAGTGGGTTTTTTAACTATAGAGCTATCTTTATTAGATTCAACTTCCATGTTAACTATTTGTGCCTATTGTGTAGAATTGTCTTCTTCAGTGTATATATCATATAATGCGCTAAGGCCCGAAGTGTAAAAGAACATAAAAACTCGGATACCGCGTAAATGTCAGACTTTTGCTTGCCATACAGTTCCAGAAGAACGCGTTGGGACGCGATTCCGCTATGTCTGGTTCAAAATTTTGCTTTGGAAAGTTGATTTTGAAGGCAAAATGTATGAAATTTTCTGTCGTCTGCGTCGCCCGAGCTGTGTCAGAAATTGCAGAATCTACCTTGGAAAACACGAAGAATGCCGAACCTGTGTTTCGTAACTTCTGCCCTTTTTTCTATCTGTTCATATGTCTTACCATGTTGTTGTTGTTTTCATGTCTAAGTGTGAGTGTGTGTGCTTTCCTGTGTGTGTGTCTCTCTCTCTCTCTCTCTCTCTCTCTCTCTCTCTCTCTCTCTCTCTCTCTCTCTCTCTCTCTCTCTCTCTCTCTCTCTCTCTCTCCAAGTGTAATTTGTGATCTATGGTGTCATTTTTAATGTCAGAAGTTTATTTTGTTCCCTCTATTCCTGGTATAAAAGCATAAATCATGTATGATTTGTCTATTCTACTTAGTGATTTGAATGATGTGTGCCATATTATATACAGAAGATTGTGGCATAGGCCTAAATATTACCCATGTGCCATTTAAATCAATCATTGTACCTTTTCTCGCCTGTGTTATGTTATTTCTGGATATTTACTTTTCTTGAATGCTTTGTAGTAGTAGTATTTGTTACGCAAGTGCTTCATTTTTGGGGGTATATATATTTTTTATTAACCTTTGTTTAGCCTCAGGGCTGAGTGTAAAAAAGTGAATTGTATGCTTATAACCCTTCGACTCCGCCCCCTTTAGCGCTTCGCGATGACAGCTAAACACACTCGCGCTTCGACCCCTTGGTGGAGGTTTCCGAAAAGTAAGGATGGCATGACCTTCCGAGGGTGCCAAGGATGCTTGATGCCAAATTTGGTGTCGATCGGTTGAGAACTGTGGCCATGTATAAAGGACACACAGACACACATACAGATTTCGAAAATATATATAAGATAAGATAATGCGAGCGAAAATGGTGTTTTACGTCCTCTTGGTCTGAATCAGACACATATGGGACATTTGTAAATACAAATATGGTGGGAACAATACTGGAGGCAGTACGAAACCAGTAAAGTCCCGATTTTTTTATTAATACAGATTTAGGTGTAGCGGTAACCACGCCTCGGTTAAACCTCATCGGCTTGGCACCGCTACAAGTATTTAATGATATGGTTAATGAAGATAAGATAATGCCATAGGCATCTTTTTATATATACTACTCAACACTTGCTTTGCATCACTTTTTTGGCAAAAGCTGTCATATATCCCATTGACTTTATCAAATAAAAAATTTATCCATCTCATTGTTTAGCCTCATGGCTGAGTGTAAAAAAGCAAATTGTATGCTTATCTTATAACCCTGATTAAGCAAAATTTCGTTCTCTCTCTCTCTCTCTCTCTCTCTCTCTCCCTCTCTCTCCCTCTCTTTTTTGAAGGATTGCTTTGATGGCTTATGCTACTTTATAATGTTTTTGCTTTACTTATTTGTTGGTCTGTTAGTTTTCTTGTTTAGCCACAGGGCTGAGTGTAAAAAAAGCAATGCTTATCTCATTACCCTGTATAAATAAAATGTGGAAAATTTCTGATTTTTTAAATTTTAAACCATGTAGCAATGTACAACCAATTTTGTTTTGTGTTGGTGGTGGCAGTTTTGCTGTTGTTGTTGGTTGTTTTTGTTGTTGAACTTTGTAATTCGTACATTGACCTGAACATGCATTCTCTCTCTCTCTCTCTCTCTCTCTCTCTCTCTCTCTCTCTCTCTCTCTCTCTCTCTCTCTCTCCATGCTCTCTCTCTCTCTCTCTCTCTCTCTCTCTCTCTCTCTCTCTCTCTCTCTCTCTCTCTCTCTCTCTCTCCATGCATTCTCTCTCTCTCTCTCTCTCTCTCTCTCTCTCTCTCCATGCATTCTCTCTCTCTCTCTCTCTCTCTCTCTCTCTCTCTCTCTCTCTCTCTCTCTCTCTCTCTCTCTCTCTCTCTCTCCATGCATTCTCTCTCTCTCTCCCTCTACTGGCAAGTCAGCCGGCGCATCCTTCGCTGCTGTTTGTTGTTTTCATCTCTTTGCTTTTTGTTCGTGGCTCAAGCCACAAACCTATAACTCACTTTGTCGGTCGGTCGGTCGGTCTGTCTGTCGGTCGGTCTGTCGTTCCAAAATTGTCGCACATTTTGACAAAATTGTCGCACTTCAAATCGAGGCTACACTTCAAAATTAATTGAGGCCGCTCTTTAAAATGATGTATTTTAAAAGCGTACAAAATAATAAACATACGTAATACAGACACTACAACAGATACGACGAGTATGCGGTGCTTCTTTCGATGAGTATAAGTAGGATACATAGTTTTAAATGTTTTCCAAAAGATATCAAAAGTTACGAAAGGGTGCAGAGATAACATTCTGGTTTACAGACTAAAATTATTGAAAAGCCAGGGGAGATGACTCCTGATTGGAGTGGTAAAAATAGACCGCGCGCCACAAACTATTGCGATTTTGCGCTTGTTAGACTATAGTGCAGCGACCAGCCTGCCAAAAAAAGGCCTTGGACTTTGGTTTTGCATTGAAGTGGGGTTTTAATTAACCCTTTCGTCGCCAGCCAATGTTCAGCCCAAAATTTCTGTGAAACTTATCTGGGTAAAGAAACGTTGGTGTCTGCAATACTGTGAATCCCACTGTGACATGTATCGAATAAGGCCTTTCACAATGTCCCCAAATTGACAACATGAGGTTATTGGGTAGCAGATCCTAATTCCATGCCTAGTTTTAGTGACATGGGTGTTAAAACAGTGTGGTGCAGAAATGCAACATCGGCGGCGAAAGGGTTAACTGTCGAGTTATGCATGTTAGTTAGAAAATAATTTCTGTCTTTCTTTCTTTTTTTTCAAACTTTTTTTGAATGATTGAATCAAACACAACACTGCCTGGACTTTTTCGGTTTTTCAAATTCTTTAATGCTATAGTTGCTTCTTCCAGTGTGATTTTGCCTTCTAAAGTTTCCTTATCACAAGCTGATAAAGTGGGAATCTCATCAATAAGTTCTGAAATCTCGACATCTCCCACTTCTTTTTCCGAATAAAGATTTTTATAAAAAATCATGGATTTCTCTAGCTATTTCTTTGCCTTCAGTAATTATGCTACCTTTCTTGTTAAGTTTAGAGATGTATTTGCTAACATAATTTCTTTTTTCTAAACTGCAAAAGTATTTAGTACTTTTTTCACCTTCAGTAATCCAACGTGTTCGAGAACGGAGCAAACCCCTTCCATCCTTTTGTCTCTAAGTGAAATCAATTCAGCTTTATAATGATCTAAGTCATTTTTCTCTGTCTGTTAGTGTTTCTTTCTTTTCTAGGTTTGAAATGCATTCTTCTAATTGTATTTCACGTTCATTTCTCATTCGTTTCACCATTGTGGCATAAGAAATTGTTTTAGCTCGAATTTTCATCAGCAAAGTGTCTAAAAAAAGTTGATCACTAATATGAAATTGAATTTCCTCTTTTGGTATTTGGTCAATATTTTCACGTGAATATGGTGACAGTGCATATTCACTAATAACATTTTTAATTTCGTCCTTAATTTCCTTTGCATAGTCTTTTTCCTTCAAAAGAGAAGAGTTAAATTTCCATAGCGTTGATCTTTTCGGTTCTACTGAAGCCCCCAATTTTAAAGTAATTATTGAATGGTCACTCCTATAACCTGGCATTATATCAGCTTTGACCGATTGATTAAACAATGATTCATTTCTGTCTTTCCGTGTGTGTGGTTTTTGTTGTTGTTGATGTGCGTTGCACAATGCCAATGGACAATAAAGAAACTTATGACTTATCAGGGCCAGACCTAAGTTTTTAAGGGTTGGGAGCTAATTCATCGAAGGTGCGAATCACCAAGACCTCTGGGTGGGACCGGGGGCATGCTCCCTCTGAAAATGTTTAATTCCGAGAAGCATAATAGTGCAATCTGGGCATGAAATAAAGGACTAATGCCATTACTGTTCATACCCCTATTGAAACATGTTTTGAACCATTAAGTACCTATCAACTGGTGGTGGTGCTGATGAGCCATAGGTAGGCCTATAGCCCGCAAGGAAATTTAGCTGCCGCTCGGCAACATGAATTGTTTGTTTTTTGGGGATAAAGGGTGGGGGCTGCAGCCCCCTAAGCCCCCTTCATAGGTCCAGCCCTGCTTATGACTACTGTTTTGTGATGAGTCTACTGTTTTGTGATTCTTAATGCCATGCTGTGTTGTTGTGTTTTTTCATTGTAAAAAAAAAAGAAGATAAATTCTCTTGCTTTTCTCATAATATAATGACAATAACATGATTGACTGATGAAGTGTTTGATTGATTGGTTGATTGATTATATCACATCTGTTTGCTTGGTTGCACTTCTGCGCAGGCTTTAACCCTTTCACCGCCAATGTCGTATTTTTGCACCACAATGGTTTAACACCCATGTCACTAAAAAGCATCAAGTCAGGGCCTGTTATCTGAAGACCCTATTTTCTTAATTTTGGGAGGTAAGGATAGGCCTAATGTTGTACATGTCACAGAGGAATTAGCAATATTGCAGATATTATTTGTTCTCTACCCATGTAAGTTTAATGGTATTTTTGGGCTAGAAAATGGCTGGCAGTGAAAGGGTTAACCAAACCAACACAATTTACAAAACAAGCTAAAACACCAGTTTTAAAAAAAGTCGGAGTGGCGTGGCGGGGTAATCAAAAACGGTCACACACGTAATGTTCTCATCCCTAGCTGGTGCACTTGTACCATAGTGTTCAATTGCTTTGGCTGTTGGGGTGATCCCTGGAATCTTTAAGCCAGGGAACAACAACAACAAGAACAAAAAGACAGACGCAAAGAAGCAAAAATAATTTTATTATGTACAATACCTATACCATTATAGCAAAAGTAAACTGTAGATTCCTCGTGAAGATTCCTGTTCTTTATCGACCTGTTGTAAATGTATACCAGTCTCTCATGTCTGAGTCTAACATCAAGATGGCAGAGTAGGCTGAATAGCTGCTATTGTGGCAGAGTAGGCTACATAGCTGCTATTGTGGCAGAGTAGGCTACATAGCTGCTATTGTGGCAGAGTAGGCTACATAGCTGATATTGTGGCAGAGTAGGCTGCATAGCTGCTATTGTGGCAGAGTAGGCTACATAGCTGCTATTGTGGCAGAGTAGGCTACATAGCTGCTATTGTGGCAGAGTAGGCTACATAGCTGATATTGTGGCAGAGTAGGCTACATAGCTGCTACTGTGGCAGAGTAGGCTACATAGCTGATACTGTGGCCGAGTAGGCTACATAGCTGCTATTATGGCAGAGTAGGCTACATAGCTGCTACTGTGGCAGAGTAGGCTACATAGCTGATACTGTGGCAGAGTAGGCTACATAGCTGCTACTGTGGCGGAGTAGGCTACATAGCTGATATTATGGCAGAGTAGGCTACATAGCTGCTATTGTGGCAGAGTAGGCTACATAGCTGCTATTGTGGCAGAGTAGGCTACATAGCTGATATTGTGGCAGAGTAGGCTACATAGCTGATATTGTGGCAGAGTAGGCTACATAGCTGATATTGTGGCAGAGTAGGCTACATAGCTGCTATTATGGCAGAGTAGGCTACATAGCTGCTATTGTGGCAGAGTAGGCTACATAGCTGATATTGTGGCAGAGTAGGCTACATAGCTGATATTGTGGCAGAGTAGGCTACATAGCTGATATTGTGGCAGAGTAGGCTACATAGCTGCTATTGTGGCAGAGTAGGCTACATAGCTGCTATTGTGGCAGAGTAGGCTACGTAGCTGCTATTATGGCAGAGTAGGCTACATAGCTGCTATTATGGCAGAGTAGGCTACATAGCTGCTATTATGGCAGAGTAGGCTACATAGCTGCTATTGTGGCAGAGTAGGCTACATAGCTGATATTATGGCAGAGTAGGCTACATAGCTGCTATTATGGCAGAGTAGGCTACATAGCTGATACTGTGGCAGAGTAGGCTACATAGCTGCTATTGTGGCAGAGTAGGCTACATAGCTGATATTGTGGCAGAGTAGGCTACATAGCTGCTATTGTGGCAGAGTAGGCTACATAGCTGCTATTGTGGCAGAGTAGGCTACATAGCTGCTATTATGGCAGAGTAGGCTACATAGCTGCTATTGTGGCAGAGTAGGCTACATAGCTGCTATTATGGCAGAGTAGGCTACGTAGCTGCTATTATGGCAGAGTAGGCTACATAGCTGCTACTGTGGCAGAGTAGGCTACCATAACTGCTATTCTGGGGTCCTGGGTTAGATTTTGTTTATTGTAGAAATGATTTACTCAGGGCACCACCCCACTGTCTTGGCCACAAACACTAACACTAGAAACAGATACAAAAACATTACCCTCCGGGAATCTTGTCTGACGGGGTAATAATAATAATAGAATTGATAAAGTGGCTCTGACGTCACGCGCGCTGAATTGTGGGACCGTCCGCCATATTGGAAAGGATAGGACCTTGTAAACAACTCGCCGGCCTGTGTAGCTAGGGTCGTTGTACTTGTAGACTTGTCGTTGTAGCCACTCTAAAAGCAATGCCGAGTGGAGTTCGTTGTTGCATTATCAACTGTCACAATTCTTTTCATGATTATAAAGGCGTCAAGAATAACGATGGACTTTGTTTCCATCGAATTCACAGTGAAAAGCAACGAACAACCAGCTGTCCAAGACGCCTTAAGAAGAAGAAGAATGGCCTGGATAGCCGCTATCAGACGAACCATTAAGTACCGTAAGAACCATTCGACAAGTTTTCACACAGAAAACCTTTCACTGAAGTAAATAAATGCACAAGTGTATGTGTGTGTGTGTGTGTGTCTCTATGTGTGTGTGGGAAGGGAGGGCTAAACATAGAATCTAGAGCAGGTGTATGTAGCCTGTGTGTGTGAGAGGGAGAGAGAGTGTGTGAGAGGGAGAGACCATTTGTATGTGGGAGAGGGGAGTGGGTAGCATTTACACCTAGTATGTCGATGGGTGGAGTGCGGACTAAAATGAGTAAAGTGCCTTTCCCAAGGACACACCACTGTGAACCGAGCTGGGTTTGAAAAAAGCAGCTGGGTTTGAACCCGTGCACTTGCAAACCTTACGGATTACGAGCTAGCGACTCAGACTTACCAACTGAGCTACAGCGGCTCCTCTTACTGTCATAGTGTGTGTGTGTGTGTGTGTGTGTGTGTGTGTGTGTGTGTGTGTGTGTGTGTGACTGAGAAAGTATTGTGCTCTCAGATGTGGGTGATTGAGACATTCTATCTTGCACTCATAGTCATATTAGATGTGGTGATATAGTGAAAGCTTGGCCAACCATTGATTCAGACCAACACTTGGGTTGCTTATTAAATTAACAAGTTCAGGTTGATGAGCAAGAATTGACAAATGAACCATTAATGATTTGGTCTTGAATTTTAATGAAGTTATCTTATTCTGAATCAGCCAATTGAGGATTTGTAATGGACAGAGTCTGATGATCACATTGGTGGTTTTTGTTTGCAACCAAGTAAGCAAAATAGATTGTGAAACCCAATCAAACGCATATACATGTATATGACATTTGGCTTTATCATTCTTCATAGTGATCAAACTATCTAAATACACTTGTGGCTTATTTACTGTATACTAAACAGTGTGCTTGTGCACAATGTGGACCCACTGTGGATGTATGAGTTGTTCACAGTCACACACACAGATATGTGACTGGATATAATGCTACAAATCATAAATACCCAGCAATCCAGTTTATTTGTTTCATGTTTAAACATTTACAAGAAACAGGAATTAATAAATTGTACCAGCATACAGGTTTACAACTCTCTCTCTCTCTCTCTCTCTCTCTCTCTCTCTCTCTCTCTCTCTCTCTCTCTCTCTCTCTCTCTCTCTCTCTCTTCTCTCTCTCTCTCTCTCACAATGTGTGTAGTCCCAGTCACACAATACTCATTGCATATTTATTTTATTTTACTTCATTCAATTCCATAAGTTCTCTTTTTTTGTCTTAAAGTTAAACATCTCAATCATCACTTTAGGAAACCAACTGGCCAGGAAGTAAAGAATGTTCAAATCCCAAACAGATAAACTTCACATAGTCAGAAAATATTTGTTTAAAATGTGTCTTGTTAAAATCTTGTCTTTTGCTGAAATTATAAGAATTGTAAGGCTGCATTTATTTTTTGTTTATTAATCAGTGAAAGTAGTACCACATGCAGTTTTGTAATCTGTACAAGTGCGCGCGCGTGTGTGTGTGTGTGTGTGTGTGTGTGTGTGTGTGTGTGTGTGTGTGAGTACGAGTGTGTGTGTGTCAGTACAACTTTAATAGTTAATCTGACAATAAATTGAGTCCAGTCCTGTGTGTGTTTGTATGTATATGTGTGCGTGCGTGCATGTGACTTGAGTAGTGAAACTGAAAGTAAGGTAGCAAAAGTGTGACCCACATGACATGTTTTGCTAAGTAGTACAAGCAATATATCTGTGGGGGATAGAAATAATGTTCATCATTGTGTTATGTTAAACGGTGAAAGTAATAGCTATAATCAACATTATTATGTTTTGAGGAATAGTTAATGAATGATCTGTAGTGACCTACAAAACAAATGCATTTATTAATGCCTTGGCATGAGGCTGTGTCAGACCAGTTGACATAAGCTAGAACGCCAAGGCTACATCAAAATGTTGTTATGCTCTGAATGGTTGTGCGGGGATTGTCTTAAGCCATGACAAGCTCCTAGCATAACATCATCAGTCTAAAATCCCCCGAAGACGGAGTGTGGCTGCGCACATGGCGGGGTAATCAAAAACGGTCACACGCAATGTTCTCATCCCTAGCTGATGCATTTGTACCTTAGTGTTCATGTGCTTCTCGCTGTTGGGATGATCCCTGGAGTCTTTTAGCCAGGGTAAGCCAACCAACCAACCAAAATGCATTTATTAATTATCATAATGGGTCTTTTTTATTTTAATAAATTATCAATAATTGCTTGATTCTGTACGCTTTGAGTGATCTAAAATTTGACTCTAACATACATGTGTAAATAAGATCACAACAGAAATAATAACAATGAAGTTGCCAAGTATCACAACAAAAGCACACCACTGCATTTGGGCTTGGGTGATACCCTAACTTATAACAACATTCTACCATATTACTCAACAGGATATACCACCAGCTTGAAATAATAGATTAAAACACTCAAATTTGAAGTGATTCTGTACAATCATTGACACAATATTGCCCAAACAGACAAATGTTATTGGGTAGTACCCTAATCCATCACACATTTTGCATTGTTAATCAACAGACACACCAACTTCTGTTTATTAAGCCATGGTCAAATTTTAAGCTGCTGAATCTGTTGACAGTAAAAGTTGATTTCACAAAGGCCCAAGTCTGACACAAATAATCATTTTCTTCATCCTTCAGTTGCACAAGTGACTTTGGGAGCAGAAACGTTTTTTGCTGGATCCACAAAATCCATGCAAAGCTCAGGTGAAGAGCTTGGGGCTACAGCTAAATTACTGGTATTGTTTTTTATTCAGCCTCTGAATGCAAAACACACACACACACACACACACACACACACACACACACACACACACTGGTAAATCATACAAATGAAATGAATGTTATGTTATATAATGGTTACTAACAAAATTGAAATTTCATCTATAAAGGCTTTACAATGATCTTGAAAAATATATCAGAATACAGTGTAAGTGATTTTCACTGTAAAAGATGTCTTGGCTATTATTAAGTATTGGCCCCCCCCCCCCCCCCTTGGCTTGTAAGGCAACACTGTAGCTCTCCTATCTGATCTGACACCCCCCCCCCCCCCCCCCCCAGCTCTTGATTGATCTTAAACGACTAAATGACTTGTCAAGTTGTGATAATTGTAAATATTGTGTGCATGTGCACAGTGTCATACCCCCCACACACAAACACCTCCCACACTCGCTGATAATCATTTTTGTTTTTCTAACTTAATGAATCTAAACGGCCTACCATAATTCTTGTATGGCCGGTACTGAATTGACAGGAAGCACACACACACACACACTTGTCTTGTCTGAATCACTTTTATTTTTAGTGGTAGGATGTTAAACTGAAGAACAACAACACTGTCTCTCAAGAGAGAGAGAGAAAGAGTGTGTGTGTGTATGTGTGTGCGGGGTGGGGTGGGGGTGTGTGTAGCAAACATAACACAAGGACATGGTTTGACATTTTATGATGGATTTTGTTGTTGTAATCTTAGCGATTGTGGGCTTGATTAGCACTACAACTGCTCCGAAATGTCTAACTCTAAGTGCTCACGCAGCAAACAAACTAAAACAAAAGTAGGCCTCACTGACGAGGCCAGAAAAATTGAGAGGTGGAATGATACTGACATCATAACCCCACTCATCTGTCGAATCGTATGGATCAAATCCATTCAAAAGCTTCAACTTATGTAGGTAACGATTTCTAGCATATCCTTCCAACTTTTCGACGTACTTGATCTTCTTTTTTGCCTTGGTTTTCTCCATGATCGCAAGTTAAACTCGGATTGACTGGCAAGTTACGACGCTCTTCGCTCTGCGCATGCGCAATATCATTGCCAGAATGGCGGACGCTTATCCGCGTCTGTAGAAACACGCGTCATCGCTCGTTATCGCCACTTTCCTGCTTAAAAGAAACCGTAGTCTTGTCGGCCTATTTCACATGTTATGACAATCCCATTTAATATCAGTTCACATGCTTACATGGTCAACTTAGGACGCTGATTTCACTGCCAGGAGGCAATCAAACCAGTAGGGGCTTAGCGCATGATATTCTTAGTTGAGGGTAGTGAGACAGAGAGAGAAAGAGGCAGATGAGTCCCTCGTCTCTCTCTCTTTCACTACTCCCAACTAAGAATATCACGCGCTAAGCCCCTACTGGTTTGATTGCCCCCTGGCGGTGAAATGTGCGTCCTAAGCTGCTCATTACGTTGCCAAATATCAGCAAAGTTGCAGTTTATCTAACCCCCTCAGGGGCAGTGGGTGGATGCCTCGTGCCTCCATATGGGGAGCTGGATGACCCCGCCCACTCCACGAGTCTCTCCCCGTGGGGATACCGAGGGGTCTTTCGTAAAAATAGTTCTCCCCCCTTCTGGAAGTTCTGTGCTTGTAACTTTCTCTAATCTGCCACTCTCTTTGACTTATTGGCCCATTCTTCTACATTTTTCTAACAGAGTTCCGAATATTTTTTCTAGTTTGAGCTCCTCCGAAATCGGCTGTACGCAGCGGGGAGACCAGTGAAAACTGAAAAACGGACACATTATCCATTATGGCCATATGGCATGGGAATGCAGAAGAAGAAGAAGCTAACCCCTCATGATCAAGGCCATCAATCTCAATTTTCAATGTGGTTCTTTCTGTTTCATTAGACTAATCCAAACTGATACTACAGTGGAACCTCCTTTATAAGACCTCCCATTATAAGACTCCCTCCCATATAGGGGAAGACGGGGTAAAAAGCGCATGGTCGGGTAAGAAGCCCACCCCAATTATCTCATGAAATAAAGACAATTTCAGTCAAATTTGCCCATGAGACGAATGCTAGACATTAACGCTCGTCTCATGGGCAAAATGAGACTGAAATTTGCTTCATTTCATGAGATAATTGGGGTGGGCTTCTTACCCGCCCATGCGCTTTTTACCCCGTCTTCCCCTAAGACCTACTTCTCTGAAACATTGCCCTTTGCAAGTATTAATATTGGTAAAGGTAAAGATGTGCCACCCCCTTATAAGACCCCTCCCTTACAAGACCTCATTTTGGATGATTTGTGAAGGTCTTATGAGGGAGGTTCCACTGTATACCTGGTTAACCCTAGTCCTCTATTCCTTTCACGAGCAAGGCAGAAAGTTGCTTTTTAAATGACAACATTTTTGGGGGGAGGGGCGATGGGTAGCTAAATCTTCTTCTTCTGATTCACAGACCAACTTCTTCTTCATTCGCTCATACAGTTTCCTGTCATCTGATATGAGCGTAGATGCGTCATGCTGCCGTTATGCGCCTAACTAAGAAATAGATAGGCCCAGCATGTCCGACTTCGGCTGGAGTAAATCTTTGTAAGAATTTAGAAGAAAAAAAAAGGCAGGAGAATGGACCAGTAAGATAGAAAGATAGCAGATGGCAGTAAGCATAGGGAAAAGGCAGAGTCAAAGACTGAGAGTGACAGATTAGAGGATGTTACAAGCACAGAACTTCCAGAAGGTGGGGGAACTATTTATACAAAAAGACCCTCCGGTATCCCCACGAGGAGGGGGGGGGGGGGGGGGGCACAGATCAACGTAGCTTATACAATTTTTACCACTGACAAACACGCAAAATTGTCAGAGACACGCGAGAGCATTGATTCGTTCCTTTTGCTGTAATAAGACAGCTGCGAATTCAGCTGGGAAAGTGACCTCCCTTGAAAGTGTAAAAATACAACTTCCTGTACACGTTCCTCGTGGTGTCAGAAGTGTCGCCGAAAAGAAGAAAGCAACGAACAATTTGATTGTGGTTCTCAGCTACCTCATGGTAAAACTTGACAATGTCGGTAAGTGCAAACTCTTTACTTTGATCGGATTTGCCTATTTATTTCTTAATAAGTAAATGCACATTTGATTAAATAGTAGTAGGGGAAGACGGGGTAAAAAGCGCATGGGCGGGTAAGAAGCCCACCCCAATTATCTCATGAAATAAAGAAAATTTCAGTCAAATTTGCCCATGAGACGAATGCTAGACATTAACGCTCGTCTCATGGGCAAAATGAGAATGAAATTTGCTTCATTTCATGAGATAATTGGGGTGGGCTTCTTACCCGCCCATGCGCTTTTTACCCCGTCTTCCCCTAGTAGTAGTAGTAGTATATTTTAGGTACGTTAGAAATATAATTTGGGTCAAACCGCTGCGATCTTTCCGTCAAGTTTCACCCCGATTTTGCCGAAGTGCAAAACGGTCACTCGCTTCGCCTCGCTCGCTCGCTTTGTATCATCGTTGCTGGCCGTCAGAAGCATGGTCACTCCACAGTAGAGGTCTGTCCCGTCATCCTAGACTCAGTTTATTAGGGAGAACAAGCCGTGAGGCTTTTTAGGAGTCCCATCGGCATCGTATTTTTTAGGTTGAGTGCCAAGGTTTGTACGGATAAAAATGTTCCTATAAAATAAATTGGTATAATCAAAGCTTCTAAATATACTAATAAATTTTGGAAATTCATCAAGACGATTTTTGAAGATGTTAGTATTTGGTGCACATTTTAACTCAAAAGGAAATTCATTCCACATGTTAGCAACTCTGTTACTGAAAACATTTTTTCTAATATTACTTTTTCAGCATTACACCTTTTCATAAATATCTTACCATCAGAATTTCTTGTCAGATTATAGTTTTTATACTGTGATGATTCAAAGAATTGATCCCATGGATGACAAATCAATATGGGATTCACAGTATAAGCTTTAAGCTTGTTGTTGCCGTTATGTTTGTTTAATATTTGTTTAATGTGCATTTGAAAAATCAAAAATAATTTAAGCCAAATCAATATGGCCAATAAATAATTTGTAAGTTTCAATAAGATCCCCCCTAATTCTTCCCTTTAATGAAAACAAATTGAGATACAAAAGTCTATTTTCATAAGACATATTTTTACACTGCTTTACAAGTTTAGTAGCTCTGGTTGAACTTTTTCTATTGATTTTGACTGGTACTTAAATCTTGGGGACCAAATAATATTGCCATACTCTAAGTCTAAATAATAAATGTGGCCTTACTAATGCTTTATATAATTTATTAAAGATATCACAGTTCATACTTATAAATGTTCTTTTGATTAGACCAATCATTTTATTAGCCTTATTAATACAATTTTGAATGTGTGTGTCAAAAGAAAAATCTTTGTCAAAAGTCACTCCAAGGTCCTTTTCATCTTCACATGTTATCACAGAGTATGATACATTGTTTTTGGTCATGATATATTCAATGCTTTTAAAAGTTCTATAGCAAATGAAGTATCTAAAAATACTTAGCGTCACACTCACTACCTTACATCTGTATTGTTTAAAAAAATTGGGACTTTCCTGGAGTTGCACTGCCTCCGGGCAATGCCTCCAGGATCATTCCCAGTCCCACCATCTTTATATCTACTAATGTCCCATTTGTGTGTCTGTCTCTGTGAAACCAGAGGACGTTAAACGGATTTTCATTCAGGTATCTAAAAAATACTTCCAATTATTCCTGACTATGTCAGTGTCACTGTCGTACCTCGTGGGCTCTATTTTCTCCCCAGTTCACTTTCTACCCTATCTTTGCTGAACTTATTTTCTTTCTTTTTCGTACTACCCCTAAAGTGCAGCAGAATCTTCATCGTGATTAAGTTGGCAGAAGAAGAAGATATTATGGCAGTGGCTATTTAACCTCATGTGGCAAAATAGAATTCAGGCTATTTTTCCTTCCCCTCATACTCATAGTCATAGTCATAGTCATACTCTCAGTAACACTGCCTGTCTCTCTCTGTCTTTTTTTTCTGTTTGTCTTTCTCTCTGTGTCTCTGTCTCAGTGTCTGTCTCTCTACATCTCTCTGTGCTGGGAAAATAGAACTCATACTATTTTCCCTCACACTCACCCTTGTCTCTCTCTTTGTCTTATTTTCTGTTCATCTTTCTTTGTGTGTCTCTCGACTCTCTGTCTGTCTGTCTCTCTGCATCTCTTTCTTTGTGTGCCCCTGTCTCTGTCTGTCTCTTTGGCTTTCTCTTTCTCTCTTTCCATGTCTTTGTCTCTGTCTCTCTCTGTGTCTTTACCTCTGTGTTTCTCTCTTTGTCTCCATCCGTCTCTCTCTCTCTCTCTCTCTCTCTCTCTCTCTCTCTCTCTCTCTCTCTCTCTCTCTCTCTCTCTCTCTCTCTTCTGTTTCTGTCTCTGTCTCCCTTTCTGTATTTTTCTCTATCTCAGTATCTGTTTCTGTTTTCATTCTTCTTTGTCTTTCTCTCACTGTGTGACTCTGTCTCTGCCTGTGACCCTGTCTGTCTGTCTGTTTCTCTCTCACTCACTCACTCTCTCTCTCTCTCTCTCTCTCTCTCTCTCTCTCTCTCTCTCTCTCTCTCTCTGTATATCTCCCATTCTCTCTCTCTGCCCCCCTCTTTCTCTCTCTCTCTCTCTCTCTCTCTCTCTCTCTCTCTCTCTCTCTCTCTCTCTCTCAATCTGTGTCTCAGTCTCTCTCTGTCTCTCTACCTTTCTCTCCTTGTGTCTCTGTCTTTGTGTTTTTCGTTCTCTCTCTCTCTCTCTCTCTCTCTCTCTCTCTCTCTCTCTCTCTCTCTCTCTCTCTCTCTCTCTCTGTGTCTCTGTCTATAAAATATGTCTCTGTCTCTTACTGTCTTTCTCTGTCTGTCTGTCTCACTCTCTGTCTCTGTTTCTCTGTGTGTGTGTCTGTCTCTGTCTCTCTATATTTCTCTCTGTTTGTGTCTGCCTGCCTGTCTCTCTCTCTCTCTCTCTGTATGTCTCTGTCTCTGAGAGAGAGTCATAAATGGAGAGAGAGAGACAGTGAGTGAGAGACAGAGCGACAGGACGTAGAGAGAGAGAGACAGAGACATGCAGACAGAGGTAACGTGTTTGCCTCGTGTCAAGTGAACCTGTGTTTGAACCTGGGTAGAGGGGATTTTTCCTCCCACTTTGCACTAGGCCTTTCGGATGAGACGATAAACTGAGGTCCCATGTGCCCATGCACTTAGCACATGTTAAACCCAGTGGCAATGAAAAAGCTATCATTTGGTCAACATTTACCCACATCTTTACAGACAGAGCTAGAGAGAGAGAGAGATAAACCTCCAGACAAACAGAAAAGGATAAAGAGAAAGAGACAAAGTGTGTGAGGGAAAATAGCCTGAGTTCTATTTTCTCTCTTGAGGCAAAATAGGCTGAATTCTATTTTGCCACATGAGGCTAAATAGCCACTGCCAAACATTATTTATGCTGTGAATCTTACAAATTTATATCAGTAGTATAACACAACTGCTAAGCATCCATCGTTATTTCACCAATTGTCAAAAACAAAATCAAGCCAATAAGTAGAGAGCAAAAGGCTATGAAAAGCCTAAAGGTAAGCACATTATCAGGTAGAATTGAATTGAATTGAAACTTTTAATGAGGATAAATGGATAAGCAACAATACTTTTTTTTCACCATGTCCTCGACAAAAACAAGTTAACAACAATTTACAAAGCAATCAAACATTACAAGAAATCAAATATACATAAAATAATACACCTTTTTATATAACAAGAGCATGCACACTTCAGCAACCCTTCCACACTTAACACAAAGCACATGCAAAGAAATGAAAACAAACAAACAAACTGAGAGACAAACAAACAAACAAAAAAGGAAACGAGCAAACTTATTTCAAGTCCAACAAGCCCAAATAGAGCATGATACATGCAGCATTGTGGCCCTATACCCCTCTTCACTCATGCCACATGTCAATGAAGTAGAAACATCCGGAGGTGCTAATGGGACCCAAAGATGCACCAGCCACGCCCGTCCTATCAACGCGAGAGCAGCCCTGCCCCAGCCTTGGAAGTCCGTGTTGTGTTACTGGGGAGCAGGCACACACGGGACATTCCATTAAGTATACAAGGCACATAGCTACTAGCGGCTTGGTGACCATCGGATACGATACAAAGGAGTCCTTGCAAAATGTCCCCATGGGTGTACCAGTCCATTTTTCATGACTGCTGAGCCCACCGGCAAAAGACACCCACTCAGAAACCAGAACGCATCCAACAGCCCCCAAAAAGGCCAGAGGCCAGTGCATCCCTAGACAAAGCCACAGACTCTCGCCTTACGGTCTTATATACCTCCAAAGAGAGTCCCAGAATGGGATCTTATTTTGTTAGGACTTTCCCAAGTCATCCCAAGAGGGAAAAAAATAATGAAGTAGAAACACCCGAAGGTGCTAATGGGACCCAGAGATGCACCAGCCACGCCCGTCCTGTCAATGCGAGAGCAGCCCTGCCCCAGCCTTGGAAGTCCGTGTTGTGTTACTGGGGGGCAGGCACACACGGGACATTCCATTAAGTATACAAGGCACATAGGCACTCATGCCACATGTCAATGATAATTAAGGATGGAAAGTTATAAGCAACAGTAATATGTAATTTGATGATTCCAGACATGATAAGGTCATTTTATTACAAACCATAATTATATAAGCACAAAATGGGACATTTACATTACAATCTTTCAAATATTCATGTCCCCCCGTGGGGATACCGGGGGTAAATAGTTCCCCCACCTTCTGGAAGTTCTGTGCTTGTAACTTCCTCTAATCTGTCACTCTCTTTGAATCTGCCGTTTCCCTCTGCTTGCTGTCATCTACTATCTTTCTGCCTTACCTGGTCCATTCTCCTGCCTTTTTTCACGAAATACTTTCAAAAAGATTTCCTCCAGCCGAAGTCGGACTTGCTGGGCCTAGCTATTTCTTAGTTAGTCGCATAACGGCAGCATGACGCATGTGCGCTCCTAATTCAGTAGTAATTGACAGGAAACTGTCTGAGCGATCAAAGAAGAAGAAGAAGAAGAAATATACATATGTATATTGATGAAAACATCTTTTTAATGTATTTTTGGTTTTCATGTGTTCATGAATATAATTCCACATTTTACCTCCCAAATATTTTAATTTCTTGGTCGGGGCAGAAATATTATTTGTTTGTTCATACACAACTAACTGGGTGTCCAAAGGGAGTCTTGGCGAGGGAAAGGAGGAAGATCTGGATGAAGCCTGTGTGTGTGTGTCTGGATGAAGCCTGTGTGTGTGTGTCTGGATGAAGCCTGTGTTGTGTGTGTCTGGATGAAGCCTGTGTTGTGTGTGTCTGGATGAAGCCTGTGTTGTGTGTGTCTGGATGAAGCCTGTGTGTGTGTCTGGATGAAGCCTGTGTGTGTGTGTCTGGATGAAGCCTGTGTTGTGTGTGTCTGGATGAAGCCTGTGTTGTGTGTGTCTGGATGAAGCCTGTGTGTGTGTGTGTCTGGATGAAGCCTGTGTTGTGTGTGTCTGGATGAAGCCTGTGTGTGTGTGTCTGGATGAAGCCTGTGTGTGTGTGTGTGTGTGTCTGTCTGGATGAAGCCTGTGTGTGTGTGTCTGGATGAAGCCTGTGTGTGTGTGTCTGGATGAAGCCTGTGTGTGTGTGTCTGGATGAAGCCTGTGTGTGTGTGTCTGGATGAAGCCTGTGTTGTGTGTGTCTGGATGAAGCCTGTGTTGTGTGTGTGAAGTCTGGATGAAGCCTGTGTGTGTGTGTGTGATGAAGCCTGTGTGGTGTGTGTCTGGATGAAGCCTGTGTGTGTGTCTGGATGAAGCCTGTGTGTGTGTGTGTCTGGATGAAGCCTGTGTTGTGTGTGTCTGGATGAAGCCTGTGTGTGTGTGTGTCTGGATGAAGCCTGTGTTGTGTGTGTCTGGATGAAGCCTGTGTGTGTGTGTGTCTGGATGAAGCCTGTGTTGTGTGTGTCTGGATGAAGCCTGTGTGTGTGTGTCTGGATGAAGCCTGTGTTGTGTGTGTCTGGATGAAGCCTGTGTGTGTGTGTGTGGTGTGTCTGGATGAAGCCTGTGTGGGTGTGCTTTTTGCTTCTGTTTCTCTCTTCTCCCTCCCACCCACCCCTTACATTGCCTTAGTTGTCGACAGGGCTATAATTTTAATCTTAATCATTTTCTCCCACCCCCTTTTTTAATTTTTTTAATTTCGTTCCTTCCCACACAAAATGCAGCCATTTGATTTCACACTCACTTAACTTTTTCCTTTTTTCCTTTTTCTTCACTCATAACCCCATCCAGCTCTCTAGGTCTCCCTCTCTCTGTCTGTACCTGATATGTGCTCACTTGTTCCCATTTATCACAACACCCTCCCCTCCCTCCCCACCCTTGGCCTTGTCCCTTTTCAGTCCCAAGTCTTCACTCACCTGCCTGTCACCGGCTGAAGAAGAACAACAGTTTGAAAGCTCCCTAATGTCAACTCCATCAGGCCAGATTTACCTCTTTTTTTAAATTTTCTTCATCTCCATTGCTTGAAGACCTGACAGTCACCCTTTTCAACCACTCCCATACTAACTCTTAAGTCTGACATGATTTTGACTGTCACAGCCAATTGCAGGAGGGGAGAGCACAGAGGATGATGGAGATATGAGCTGAACAGACGAGGGACAATTTTGGTGCCCTTGTTGGCGGTTTGCACTGCATGTAGCAAGCTTTATAGAGTTACCATGCATTTCAAGTTTTTCTACTTTATTATGTTTCAGGAACCCAGTGATTGTTCATCCCCAGAGGATGGCTGTACGTGCTCAACTCTGTGTTCTCGGCCATCAGACTGGACCACTCCCAAAGGCAGCCTGTTGCTGAAAGACACCAGCCTCCAAGGCGTCATTGAAAGGTTCTTGGAGACACAAAATAACCGTCAAACGTTATTCAGACAAGCCATTCAAAAAAGCCTGGAGTATGGCTGCTCTGACTGCTTTTTGGCCTTGTGTGAACTATACTGTGAACATCACTCATATCTTTTCGACAGGTGCCGCAAAGGTTTAGAATTTGCATACACCAAAGCAGCAATTGAAAGGCCTCATTTTATTTCCATAATTTGTGAAGAAAGGATTGAAGAAGAAAGCATTGAAGAAGAAAGTGTTGAAGAAGACAGCGTTGAAGAAGAAAGTGCCTATGTCAATGCAGAGTTCAAATTGACAGAACTGAAACTTCTCATTCAGGTTGTTTTGGAGAAGAAATGCTGGGATCTCCTTTCTCCTCTGTTTCAGGCCAAAATAGGTGGTCGCGAATGCCTAGTAGATCTAACTGAAGAAATTGAGCATTGCTTTGACAAGGTTTTGTTTGATGAAACAAGCAGGCTGAGTATCGCCCCGGTGCTAGACATGTACATAAAGAATGCAGATGAATCTTCTTCTTCTTCTGCGTTCCCAATAGATGGATCAATCGTGGAGACAATGGTGGAAGATATGCGAAACCGCTTGAGTTGCAGTAGGCCACGGTGTAGACGTGCAGTGTCCCGAATGAAGAAATGGTGTGTGAGCAATGGTCATGCCAACCTGGCCTTTGTCCTGGCTCTCATCACCAAAGACTGGAACCTGGTTGAACGTGTGCTGCCTTCCGTGGATGTTCACTACACCACTTTGCTGTCAGCTGTCAAAATGGCTGCTATGCCGATAGATGTAGGCGGTTCTTTCTCTGCAGCGGCCACAATCCTGGCAGCCTGTCCTATCACTAAGGAAACACTTAAGTTTTACCATTTCAATCTACTTCACCTCAACAGTGATCTGAGCAAAGCGTGTAAAAAGCAAGGTCGATTGGATCTGGTACTGATAACTCGGTGTGACGATGTGTCCTTTGTACTGAAGAATCACACGCTATGCCCAAACCGTGCTGTGTTGGACTGGATTTTAGAAGAGACTGTCCGCCTCTCTTCAATGTTTGATGAGAATGGACATCTAGATCTTATCGAAGCCCTTGTAAAGGGCTGCACGGCTGATTCCAAAACACCACAGGAAATTTTGCACAAAGCCCTTTCAACAGGACAAACAGACGAGACAAGGGTTTTGCTGAATCATGTGGACATATCTGTGTGCATTCTCAACAAGTGGAACCACAGCTTGTTGTTTTCTACACTGTTAGCTTGTCACTACCGCCCTTACAATGAAAGCTGGGTCAGAAAGACAGTGAGAAAGAATGTGCGACTGTCACTAGCTGCAGGTTTGTCACCATTCCACAGAGAAGTGGCCACTACAGATCTGCCCATCTACCCAGAAGATGACGAGGATGTGCCTGAGCCCAGTTTTCCAGACATCTGCCCACTAAAATGTGCTATCAGAGTAAACCTCCCAGAAATTGTGGACCTCACTCTGGATTGCGGAGCATTCTCCAACAAAACTCTGAATGAAGTCGCCAGTGATGCAGAGATGCAGTCTTGGGCAGACAAGGACGAGAAGTTGAAGGAATGCTTTGAACGAGTTCAGGAGGCTGCCAACACTCCTCCTCGCCTTACGCAGCTGGCTCGGCTGGCGGTGTCCCGCAGCGTTGGATGTCAACCGGGGCGGTCAGAGAGAATCGATCGTTTGCCCCTCCCCACAGTTCTGAAAGACACAGTGAAATTCTATGACGTCTTTCACCCAAACACAAAGAGTGCGAGCATTTGTGAGGAAACTTTACAGTTGAAAATAACTGAAGAGCATCACAGTGCTGAGCTGTCTGATTCTGATTCTGACGAATCTGAAGAATATGATCCTAGGACTATGATGAGTGGATTTTTTTTTATGGATTCAGATTCTGATGAAGTTGGTGAACTTGATGAAAGCCAGGACGAGATCTAGTAGGGAGGGAGTGTGTGTGGGAGTCCAACACCTCAGTCAAAAGCTGAGAATAATGTGAATGTAAAAGAATCATTGAAGGCCTATGCTGGGAAAATAAAATATAAAATTGTGAATTCATGATTGATATTGTTCTTGACAAAAAGTACATGTATGGAATGAAGTACCTGAAATCACTGTCGTTGTGGTAGTTATAGAATTTATTTCTTTTTTTTAGGGTTGGGGGATACTTCTTTTTTTTCAGATAGCTGCCTTGCCTTCTGAACTGTTATGTGTTTAACTGTGTGGAGCTGTTAACATTAGTTGTGTTTTTTTCTTTCTGAGAGTTAAGTGTTTTGATTTTCACTTTGACTCCTCTGTGCCTGTCACTCTCTTTACTTCTTTTTCTTATTGTGTAAACTTACATTTTTCTCCTTTTTTTTCTATGTGTGCCTGTTATTATCATTCTGGCTTGCCAGACAATTCAGCAAGTTTTTACTTGATTCATATAAGCGTTACCCGGTAGTTACTGATTATGCACTATGACGCTATAGAGTTTTGACACTTCCAACACTTTGTGGATGGAGACCTGCTGCAATTCGTTCATGTTTGTAGCACTCAGTCTGTCTGGGCAAATAGACATGTTTGGAAATAATCTTGTGGGAGAATAGAGTAATACTGTGGTTAGCTTGAGCGATCCCCGTATGATTTGGTTAGTCAAAATTGGAAGTACCAAAACATGTGAGAATGCACCTGGTGTTTTCACTAAACACCTGGTTTCTCCGGTGCTACTTTCAAAATGGTTAAACATTGATTCTTGGCATTTTCTTTTCTTTATGAACTCGCAAGGTTCTGATAGTTGAAGACTGATTGGTTTGTGTCCAGAAATGATCACTCGTTCTTTTCTAAATGCTCACAAGTCACTCACACATAGTACAGCAGATGATTGTAATGCCAACCGTTTCATTGTGGGATTACTCTATGTTGCATGCTGTGCCCTATTTTTGTTTCCACAGAAACAAAATTAAGTCTGATTATGCCCTTGTGGGCCAGCCTTCACATGGAGGGGGTGTTCTCGACCAAGCTGTGCCCACCCCTTTTTCTTACTTTTCCTATTTTCTGCCTACCATGTCTTTTACTATCTCTTTTCCCCCCATAAAGTCTCCCGACAAGATCTCCAGTTTTCTATTTCGTCTGATTTCTGTCTCCCCGGATCTTCAATCTGTTCTTTCATCTTTCCTTACAAATCTATCTTTTGATTGTTCCTTTTTCTCTCTGATCTATCGGACAATTTATGACATGCCAGTTTTTTTTTTATTGTTCACTGGCGTCCACACGTGAGACCTTGCGCACTTGAGTGGGCACCTGTTGTCCATTCTGCAGTGCATATTTGCCTATATGACAATTAAATTTTTTTTTTTTTTTACTAGTATGTGTTATCCTTTTTTACTTCTTTTTTTTAAACCTGGATCCAATAAATAGAGTAGAATGGCTCAACGTTTCCAGCACTGTGTGGACTTATGTGCTATAGGGTGCAATGATGGAGGTGTCATGTTATGAACTGTACTGTATGTTTTGTTGTTTACAGGTTATTGAACGTTGGTAAGATACATTGATGAGTGGTTTGTAATAAGTGGTTGAACTTTACGCGGTGACAGTCCTGAGATGACCATATCTGTTGACGGGATATAATGGAAAAAGTAAAATGAAATAATTAGTAAGTCTGATTATCTTGTATTGGAGGTGGTGGTTATTTTGGTAGGAGTTGTGGTTTTCTTTGTGTACAAGTTTGTTATTGGTGTTATCGCTGCAATGTGGTAGGCGTGGACTAGACTGATAAGTAGCTCATGAACGTTGATTTTGATATTAAACTTGTCATTTTTGTAGAGAGTACAAGTTCTTATTCAAAATTATTTTTTCATCCTCTAAAGAATTAGACGCATAGCATGCGTACGCGCATGTGTGTGTGTGTTTAACCTTTTTTGGGGGCGTGTTTTTAACCTTTTGAAACTTTAGATGGAGACCTATTGCAATGTTCTTATCATGTGTCAGTGTGTTCCACTCTGTCTGTCTGGGCAAAATAGACATGTTTGGAAATAATCTTGTGGTAGAAGGGAAGTAATCCTGTGGTTAGTCTGAGCAATCCCCATTCGATTTGGTTAGCCAAAAATAGAGGTACCCAAACACACACATGCTTTTTTTTTTTTTTTTGACCCTCCACTGTCCCCGCCTGTCTTTTTTTCTCTTTATTATTATTTTTTTTTTAAATTTGGAGGCGGCACATTTTTTTTAACTTTTTTCTTTTTTCTCTCTCTTTCCCTTTTCCTCCCCTCACTTCTCTCATACATTTGTCTGTGTGATGAGCTAAGATGGACATTTTTCTTCGGTATAAATTAGTGTTTTAGTCTGATACACAAGTGTCTGGGTTTCTGTATGACTTGGAGTTTGGTGTACTGATCATTCATACTCTATATGTGTGTACGTGTGTGTATGCGTATGTGTGTATGAGAGTGTGTGTGTGCGTGTGCGCGCGCGCGCGCGTGTGTGTGCGTGTGCGCGCGCGTGTGTGCGTGTGCGTGTGTGTGCGTGTGCGTGTGTTCGTGCGTGCATGTGCATATGTGTGCACGCGCACGTGTGTGTGTATGTGTAACATAAAACAATTATGCACGTAATGTCAACCATTAATTATTAATTAACACACTATCAACTCTATTATTACTATTACTATACTATCATCATCGTTGTTACCATCAATAAGAACATTAATCAATTACTACGCACGCTTTGTCCAGTAAAGCGTCATACAAGTTGGTATTATAAAAGTATGTGTGTGTGTGTACACATCTGCTTAAAAAAGAAAGGCATAGAGATCAAACAAAAGCGAGAAAAAAGTTGAAAGACCTAATCCTTTTCACTGTCCATATTCCCCCGGTGCACCATACTCTTGCACGAGCGAAATCGAAAGGGTGCAAGAGGGTGCGGAGGAAATGGAAAGCGAAGAGGCGTGTTTCCCCTGTAGCCCCTTTCTTTACAAAAAAAAGGTTATACTAAGGCTGTATTTTGTATGTATGTGCTTCGTGAGTGTATATGTGTGTCTGTGCGTGTGCAGATACTTAAGTGATTATGTGTTTCTGTGTGTGCACGTATGCCTTTTATACTTTTCTCATTTGCAACTGTCTTTCAAATATAGTTGATATTGGCAATTTAGATTCCGTTTTTTGGTATATACTTATACACATCTTGGCAATTATCATAATATGGTTTAGTTTCAATAGTGTGTGTCTGTCAATATTGTCTTGTTTAAGAATTCCAAACAGCATATTTTGTTCAGAAACCTCAATTTGTTTGTTGTATGCTGTTAATATATATTGACTAACATTTTTTCCAAAAAGACTTAACCCTAGGACAGTGAAAAAAGAAATGTTCAATGTAATCAATTTCATCACTGCAATATGAACAGTTGCGATTATCCCTTATTTTCATTTTGCATAGCATTATATTAGTGGGGTAGATATTTTGTAGAATTTTCCATTGCAAAACTCTCAATCTGGTTTCTTTGGTGCACAAACGAGGAATCTTCCATACATTCTTATTAATCTCAAGTCCATATTTATTATACCAAAATCTAATTGCACATGATTCTGTGTAACTAAGGGAGCATAATGCTGCACGAAAATCTTTGCAAGATGTATATTTTTTGTTACAGAAAAGAGGAGGTTCTGCAAAATCAATGTCAAATCGATCTTGTTCACTGACCCTAGTAACAAAATTGCGTGTGGCCATTGACACTATGTTGTACTCTAAGATCCTTCCAGGGGTGGCTCCTATCTTGTTGACCACTTCCACATATGAAAGCATTCCATTTAGACCATACATGTCTGTGATATTTAATATTTTGCCCTGTATCCAATCTGGGAAGAAAAGTACTTTTCCACGATATGTTACATGCTGGTTATTCCACAATAAAGAGGGAAATGGTGTTACATCTGCACATTTATTAAGATCTAGCCATGTTTTCAAGGCGCTTTTCCAAAAATGTGAATGTATATTATCTAAACCTTTGAAAAGTGCGCTCCCAGTATTTGAATAAAAACAGATGACATTCTCACCAAATGACTGAAAAATCTTTCTAGGGATTAAAGTCCAATTTTCATTGTTCATGGACTTACAAAGTTTTACAGCCCATTGAAGGAGAAAAGCTGCTTGCATCTGTCTGAGATCAATCATTTTTAATCCTCCTTTTTCGAATTCACTACACATTACACTCCTTTTAACTTTTTCAAATGCTTTACGATTACAATTTCTTTTACGCCAAAGAAATCTAAAAAGCATACGGTTAATGTCTGATAAGATCTTGTCTGGAATGACAAATGCTTGCATAACATAGACCATTTGTGAAATTAGAAATGTTTTAATAATATGTATTTTACCAATTACGCTAAGGTCTCTTTTTTCCCATGCATGGATCATTCTTTGAATAATTTCTATTCTTTGCAACCAGTTATCCTCAACTAAGGATGCAGGTCTATCATTCATAAAGTAAATACCTAAAATCTTTACTCTTTTCTTCCAGGTGAAACCATAAAAGCTCTCTTCACTGTTCTTTTTTCTACCTAGCCACATAGCCACTGACTTACTTTTATTTAAAATCAGTCCGGAGAACAAAGCAAAGTCCTTAAGTATATCCAATGCTTGCTTCATATCTTGCTGATCTGTCAAAAATAAGGTAATATCGTCTGCATAAAGAGCGATTTTTATTAAATTAGCCTGCATGCCTCTTGACCCCCCTAGATCAATACCGCTAATGTTTCTACAGTTTCTAATCCTAATTGCCAACAGTTCTATAGCCAATACAAATACCAATAGAGAAAAGGGGCATCCCTGTCTAATTCCTGCTTCAGTTGGAAAATACTCCGAAGTCCAACCACTATACATAATGCAACTTTGAGTATTAGTTATTAATACTTGAAACCATCTAGTGAATTCTTCCCCAAAACCAAACTTTTTGAAAGCTGTAAGCATAAAATCTTTAGAAATACTGTCAAACGCTTGTGTATAATCAATACTAACTAGCAACCCAGGTTTGTTTTTTTCGTTAAGATTATCAATAACATCATCTATTAGTCTCAATAACGTAGCTACTCGACGGCATTTGATATATCCTACCTGATCTTCACTTACTAAGTCATTAATTACTTGACCTAAACGATTAGCCATGCATTTAGCCAAAAGCTTATAATCACTATTTGTTAATGAAATTGGTCTCCAGTTTTTCAAGATATTTCTAGGTAGGTCTTTGCCTTTGTGAATTAAAGTGATGACAGCTTTTTTTTGTGAGGGAGAAAGTGTCCCTTTATCAAACGCAGAGTTAAGTGATGATGCTAACAGACCTTTCATATGATGCCAAAATACTTTTAAGAATTCTGTTGTTATCCCATCACTTCCTGGTGAAGAACCATTCTTGAGGGATTTTAGGGCTGCAAGCAGTTCATCTTCTGTCAAGTTGCCTTCACAGCTATCTTTCTGAGAGTCAGAAAGCTGCGGCACAGTAGTATCGGACATAAAGTTATTCACCACTTCTTCCATGTTCTCTATTCTTACCTTTTTCCTGTACAATTTTGTGTAATAACCTTTTTGCATTTTCATTATGTCTGACTGTTGTGTAATTGGTATATCATTTTCATCTAAACGTTCTTCTATTATCTTCGAATTTGCCCTTGATTTTTCCAAACTTAAAAAGTATTTTGTGTTTTTTTCTCCCTCTTCAATCCACCTCATTCTAGATCTTACCTGTGCTGCGCGTGCTTTATACGTTTCCTGTAATTCTATTTCTTGCATTAACTGATGACGTTGCTTTTGAGACTGAATATCATCAGGGGTTTTAGAAATATAAACATCTAGTTCATTTAACTTACTTTGTAACTCTATTACCTTATTTCTTCTTTCAATGCTCTTTCCCTTGGCATAATTTAGTGTAAAACTCTTAATCTTCAGTTTTAACATTTCCCATTCTATTTGGTAGTCAATATTTTCGCCCATAAGTAACATATGATCATCAATCAAACTATTCATTTCAGTGACAACATCTAAGTCATTCAACAATGAGTTGTTGAACTTCCACAGCCCTGGTTCCCTCTCAAAGCTAGAACAGTTCACGATGACAGAGCAACCTCTGTGATCTGTGAAAGGGATGGAATGAATGTTGCATGCTATTGTTTTGTCAAACAGATCAGCGTTCGTTATAAAATAATCCAATCGACGTGCAATAAAAGGAGATGTTTTACGCCATGTGAATTCTTTTTCATCTGGATGAAACAGTCTCCATGCATCATATAGATCATGGGTTTTTAATAAATCATTAAGTTTCTGCACTGTGCCCTCTGCATGTTTTTCTCCAGAGATGATATCCAAATCGTTGTCTAATACGCAATTAAAATCCCCCCCAATTAACAAATGTTCTGAGTGAGCGTTAGAGATAACATCTCCCAATTCTTTGAAGAAGGTGTATTTCTCATTATCGTTATTAGGGGCATATACATTTACAATGACTACTTTCCTATGCTGAATTTCTATTTCAATAGCTTGCATTCGCCTTGAGTTGTGTACTATATTATATTTATCTACCAGGTTATGCCGAAATAAAACAATTTGGCCACAACTATGTGATGTATAACTATTATATAACAATTCACCCTTGCCCCATTCTTTTTTCCATTGCTCATAAACATCATCTGTAATATGCGTTTCTTGCAAACAAACAACATCATATTTTTTCTCTTTCAGGTATTTAAATAATGATTTTCTTTTCCATCGCGATCGCAAACCCCGTGAGTTTAATGAAAAAAAAGAAAGTCCAAAATCACTAGTCATGAGAAAAGTCCGTAATCAAAGCAGTTGCCAAATCCGATCGCAAACCCTTGAACAAAGTCCGTGTAACTCGCGTAAATCGTCCCCGTCAAATCAAATCGGCACACACGGTGAAGCTTCACCCACCACCTCCCTCGCCTTCCCTCTGCTTGCTCGACACGCACATATCAAGTGACGGCCGCGAATAGGTGAACATTTTGGCTTTTGGCCTATCACTCTGCTGACTAGGGGAATCCCCTTCACTACTCGACCTCTGTCGCTTACCACCGGCGTTGAGGGAAAACTGTTCCCTCTGACGTGCGCTGTACTGTCGGTTATTTGTCCCCTGTGATGGTGTGGACGAGCTTGTGTCCTCAACAGGACCTTCCACCTTATCAGCTAACTCAATCTGAGTCCCGGGAATCTCATCTTTTTGAGAGTCTTCAAAGACATTGTCAGCATCCTCAAATAGCGTTGCCTCAAACTTACCATCTGCCGGATGACCCCCAGACTGCAGGTTCTCCTCTGTGTGCCTTACCTCCTCGGAATGCTCAACCTCACCACCCGACTCTTCTTCAATGGCAGGTCCACTCTCCGCGGGATCAGGGAAGGTGCCACAAGCCGGGTCACCACGCCTGTGACCGCTCTGTCCGCACTCCCTGCAAGTCACCAGATTCTGACACTGGAAACGGAGA
This sequence comes from Phymorhynchus buccinoides, assembly GCA_017654935.2. Lineage (NCBI taxonomy): Eukaryota > Metazoa > Mollusca > Gastropoda > Neogastropoda > Raphitomidae > Phymorhynchus > Phymorhynchus buccinoides. Next base: position 10,936,354 of record CM065713.1, read on the forward strand.
TGTCCTGGCTGCAGGCAGTTGGAGCACACGGGGCTCCGAGAAACCTTGGGCTGCTCCTTGTGGTAGAAGCGGGCAGAAAAACTACCCACCTTCACAAATCTGTCTAAAGGAACAGCGGGGCGGTTGATAAACACAAAACGACGCCCTGTAACAAAACGAGTGAGTTTACCATCTATGTTCCGCATCTTCTCCATGAGAAGAGGCGATCTGAGAACACATCCCAGTCTGACAAGGGCACTCTCTATATCCTCGTTGGACACAGAAACAGTAAGATCAGAGATAAAGAGTTTGGTCACAGGTACTTCAACACCGTCACCCCCTCTCAAAATGAAGGGATTTTTGTCATAGAGAGACACACTGCAACCATTTACTACAATCCCCTCAATCAAAAGTTGAGTTCTGGCTTCCCGGGTTAAAGGATAGATCCTCCACAGTCCTTTTATACACTGAGCGCCATATATCGTTTCTCTGCCACAGACCTTTTCTGCAGCCAAACAAATGTCTAAATCAGGAAAGCGTTTTTAGGATTAAGAGATTTATCAACAAAAGGCAAGTCTTTGTGCCTGAAAAATGCAGGCTCTACACGATGTGTTGCAGTCATTGTGACATTGCGACCCCCCCCAAAAAAAACCAAAAAACTTCTACTGACAACTCGATGAGAATCCGTGCAAGTAAAGCCTATATGACCTAGATTCCCAAAGCGTGCAAAAAGCACGAGAATAGAGGTCGACCCAACTGGTCGCTAGAAAAAGAGTTCACAGAATTATTGCATTGTTTTTCCTTCTACATATTCATCAGTAAACATTCTGGTACAAATAGCGCACTAATGACTTATCTTATTTAGTATCTTGATGCACCATCGGACGCACGGACAGTTCAACTCCTGGTAATCCAAAAATATCCAGTGCACACACACTACAACCGGAGAAAACACAACAAAAACTGGAGCACGACTTGGACGCGACTTCCCCCATCAGCTTCTCGCTGGCAACACACATGCTTTGATTAAGCATCTGATTTCTCCAGGCCTATTTTGGGGTAAACAGGTGCTTGTTTTGTTTGTGGTTTTGCAAGGTTCTTGAAGTGGAAGTTTGATCAGATTGTGGCCAGTGATAATCTCTCCTTTTTCTTCTGAAAATGCTCACAAGTCACTAACAGGCACTATAGCCAATGATTGTAACACTAGCCTTTTCACTGTGTGATTACACTAATTTGCATGCAGTGTCCCGGGGTTTGTTTCACAAGGGCTAACGTTTCATTGCGCTCGCTCAAATCGGCAAAAACGGTCTAAGAAACACCCTTCGTTTGCCGATAGTTCGTGTGGGTTAGGTAGGTACATTATAGTCACAGAGGCGTCTCTGTGAAATTTGGGTTGCTCCCACCTGGAGAGCGCGTCGCAGCCAGAGGCGTGCCACCCAATTTTTTTAATACAAAATTTGCATGCGATTTTTGTGCGACTGATGAAGAAGGAAAGGGGGTGGTGGGGTTGATTTTGACCAAATGACAACTTTTTCATTGCCACTGGGTTTAACGTGTGCTAAGTGCATGGGCACATGGGACCTCGGTTTATCGTCTCAGACCGCAAGGCCTAGTGCAAAGTGAGAGAAAAAAAAAATCCCCTGTACCCAGGTTCGAACTTGGGTTTACTTGACACGAAACGAACGTGCTGCCACTGTGCCACGCTGTACTCTGACGTTTTGTTCTTGCCAAACACCCAGCAAGCGGCGAACTATCCGGAACTAGTAGGGGGTTAATACGTTTCTTGTTGTTGATTGGTCCATTAAAGTTTGTTTAAAATAATTTTAAAAAAATTGACCAATCAGACAAGAGCTTGTAATATTCTTCCGCAATCGTTTTTCTAAAGTGTTTCTTAGACCTCTTTTGGTGTAACAGTTATGCGCGGCGGCGACTCGTCTAGAGAAACTCGACCCTGGTTGTGTAAAAAAAAAATTCAATGTCTTGTCTTGTTAGTGGTAGTGGTATAAGTATTTTTCCTTTGTGTACACATTTGTTATCGACGTTGATGCTGCAATGTTGTAGTTGTGAACTAATCTGATGAGTAGCTCATGACCATCGGTTTGGATGTAAGACTTGTGTCAGCCTTTTTGTAGAGAGTACAAGTTGATATTTTTTTGAAACCAGAATCCTCTGTAAAATAAGATGTGTGTGTGTGTGAAGTCAAGTCAAGTCAAGTCAAAATCATCTTTATTGAGGGTTAAAGAATAAGCTGACAAAGCTTTTTTATGATTTTGTGTGTGTTTGTGCATGTACTTACATGCAGTCTTATTTTCTTTTTCTTTTTGTTTGCTTTTAATGTCAACGTTTTTATTACGACATTGATCATTCGTTATTTCATTAATTTTATTTGTTGTTGGTTTTTTTAAAGTAAAGATTCACAAAAAACGTGTGACGTTGACCAGTACTTAATTGTGCTTGCAGACTTATAAAAGTTTTAACATTTTGAAGACTGATTGAGTGTGTATTTGTGTATGTGCGTGCGCATGTAAGTGGATGTTATGTGTGTATACATGCATACATGGGTGCTACTCTTTCATTTTTACACTGATTTCAGTATTTTTAATTTTACCAGAAACTGAACTTCAAGTTTTTTTAATTCATCAAAAAGAAAACAAATTGCGATTTGGTGCGTTTTGAACTTAGTCTAGTTGTTCTATCTTGGAAGTTTACAAAAGCAATGTAATAATTTTACATGGCTTATCAGACTCAAACTGTCTGTCTATCATTTTAACTGTCTGTCTGTCTCGTTATATCTCTCTCTTAAGTTGCCCCCCTGAATCGTCCGACGGGGCTCTGCCCCTGTACCCTGGACTCTCCTGTGATTCAGTTTTTTTCATTTGGGGGAGTTGCACCCATGTGCATATGTCAACATGCATTTATGTATGTGTGTGAATGAGTGTCAGTGTGTGTGCAAAGTGGATACTGTATTTTTGAATGCTTTGTATTACCCTAAATATCTTTATATTTCTCATGGGTGCTACTCTTTCAGTTTTATACTGATTTCAGTAATTTTAATTTTAACAGAAACTGAACTGGGTAAAGGTAAAGATGTGCCCCCCCCCCCCCCTGCATTTCTCGGTTAATTGTATTTTTCTGTTTTTGCCTTTCTTACCATACATAAAGCTGTATTTTAGGAACATTTTTAGCTAATAACCTTTTTGGAATACTAACCCTAACCCTAAACCTAACCCTAACCCCCCCCCCCCCCCCCACCCCCCACTATGTACTGCAGTACACCGCGATTTGTCACAGTTGTGGTTCGTTGCGTTTTTCCGTCTTATAGGGTGGGGGGCAGGGTTAGGGATAGGGTTAGTATTCCAAAAAGGTTATTACTATGTAATATTAGCTAAAAATATTCCTAAAATACAGCTTTATGTATGGTAACAAAGGCAAAAACGGAAAAATACAATTAACCGAGAAATGTAGGAGGGGGGGGCACATCTAAGGCTTATCAGACTCAAACTGTCTATCATTTTAACTTGGTTGTATGTCTGCCTCCTTATCTCTCTCTTAAGTTGCCCTTCTCCCCTGAATCATCCGACAGGGTCATGGGTCCCTGGATCCCTGCCTTTTTTATTTTTTTTCATTTTGGGGAGTTGCACCCATGATGTGTTCATATTGTTTTTATCGTGTCCTCTACTTTGTGAGTGAATCTTACCTATGGTTCTATGATGTGTTGTGTCAGTGAGTCTTACCTATGGTTCTATGATGTGTTGTGTCAGTGAGTCTTACCTATGGTTCTATGATGTGTTGTGTCAGTGAGTCTTACCTATGGTTCTATGATGTGTTGTGTCAGTGAGTCTTACCTATGGTTCTATGATGTGTTGTGTCAGTGAGTCTTACCTATGGTTCTATGATGTGTTGTGTCAGTGAGTCTTACCTATGGTTCTATGATGTGTTGTGTCAGTGAGTCTTACCTATGGTTCTATGATGTGTTGTGTCAGTGAGTCTTACCTATGGTTCTATGATGTGTTGTGTCAGTGAGTCTTACCTATGGTTCTATGATGTGTTGTGTCAGTGAGTCTTACCTATGGTTCTATGATGTGTTGTGTCAGTGAGTCTTACCTATGGTTCTATGATGTGTTGTGTCAGTGAGTCTTACCTATGGTTCTATGATGTGTTGTGTCAGTGAGTCTTACCTATGGTTCTATGATGTGTTGTGTCAGTGAGTCTTACCTATGGTTCTATGATGTGTTGTGTCAGTGAGTCTTACCTATGGTTCTATGATGTGTTGTGTCAGTGAGTCTTACCTATGGTTCTATGATGTGTTGTGTCAGTGAGTCTTACCTATGGTTCTATGATGTGTTGTGTGTTCATTTTTACCAGACAAATCTCTTTGTTCCTAGTGGCTTAGGACAATAAAAGTGATTGATTGAATGGTTGATTGTCTGATCAATTTGCAGCTTAGGATGATAATTTGACCGCCAGAGGGCAGTCAAACCGTTAGGGGCTTATCACGCGATATTCTTAGTTGGGCGTAGTGATAGAGAGAGTCCCACCGCCGCTCTCTCTCTCTCTCACTACGCCCAACTGAGGAATATCGCGTGCTAAGCCCCTAACAGTTTGACTGCCCTCTGGCGGTCAAATGATCGTCATAAGCTGCCCATTGAAGGATTGATTGATGATTGATTGTTGTTTTTAATTAACAGATAGCTGTGTTGTGTGCTCATTTTTACCAGACAAATCTCTTTGTTCCTGTGGCTAAGGATGATAAAAGTGATTGAATTGATTGATTGTCTGATCGATTGAATGACTGACTGATTGATGATTTTTTTAATTATTTTTAACTGATTGATGATTTTGTTTTTAATTAACAGATAGCTGTGTTGTTGTGTGTTCATTTTTACCAGACAAATCTCTTTGTTCCTGTGGCTAAGGACAATAAAAGTGATTGATTGATTGATTGTCTGATCGATTGAATGACTGACTGATTGATGATTTTTTTTTTTTTTTAACTGATTGATGATTTTTTTTTAATTAACAGATAGCTGTGTTGTTGTGTGTTCATTTTTGTTTGTGGCTCAAGCCACAAACCTATAGCTCACTTTGTCGGTCTGTCGGTCGGTCCAAAATTGTCGCACTTCAAATCGAGGCTACACTTCAAAATTAATTGAGGCCACTCTTTAAAATGATGTATTTTAAAAGCGTACAAAAAATAATAAACATACGTAATACAGACACGACGAGTATGCGGTGCTTCTTTCGATGAGTATAAGTAGGATACATAGTTTTAAATGTTTTCCAAAAGATATAAAAAGTTACGAAATGGTGCAGAGATAACATTCTGGTTTACAGATTAAAATTATTGAAAAGGCAGCGGAGGTTACTCATGATTGGAGTGGTAAAAATAGACCGCGTGCCACAAACTATTGCGATTTCGCGCTTGTTACCAGACAAATCTCTTTGTTCCTAGTGGCTAAGGACAATAAAAGTGATTGAATTATTGATTGTCTGATCGATTGATGATTGTTGTTTTATTATTAACTGATTGGTTAATTTAGTTGTTGTTTTATTCTGCACATATCTTCGCTTGCATTTCTGCCACTGCTTAAACCACCCCAACAGAATGTAAAAAAAAAGGTAAAGTTCTTCTTCTTCTTCTTCTGCGTTCCCGTGGCCATAAGGCCACAAATGGGGTACGTATGTGTCCGGTTTTCAGTTTTTACTGGTCTCCCTACTGCGTACAACCGACACATTCCGATTTTGGAGTAGCTCAAAGGAGAAAAATTAATTGTAAGATTTTTATTTTTTAAGGCAGGAGAATGGGCCAATACGTAAGAAAGATAGTAGATGATAACTGAATAAACAAAGGAAAAAAAGCAGAGTGAAAGAGAGTGGCAGATTAGAGGAAGTTTCAAGCACAGAACTTCCAGAAGGTGGGGGAACTATTTTTATGAAAGTCCCCCCGGTATCTCCATGGGGAGAGACTCGTGGAGGGGGTGTGGTCATTCAGCTCCCCGTATGGAGGCACGAGGCATCCACCCACTGCCCCGGGTAAAAGGACTGAATTACAAAATGATATTCCCCGAAGACGGAGTGTGGCTTCTCACATGGCGGGGTAATCAAAAATGGTCACACACGTAATGTTCTCATCCCTAGCTGATGCATTTGTACCTTAGTGTTCAAGTGCTTCTCGCTGTTGGGATGATCCCTGAAGTCTTTTAGCCAGGGTAAGCCAACCAACCAACCAACAAAATGATAACAGAAAAATTGTGCAAAAGAGCCTATCTGTTATGTACTTTAACCACAACGCTATTGCAAAAGCGAGGTTTAAATTCCTTTAAACACACACACACACACACACACACACACACATGGATGAAAAAAAGCTGTCAAGCTTATTCCTTTATCCTCAATAAAGATCATTTTGACTTGACTTCACACACACACACACACACATGGATGGAAAAAAGCTGTCAAGCTTTTTCCTTTATCCTCAATAAAGATCATTTTGACTTGACTTCACACACACACACACACACACACACACACACATGGATGGAAAAAAGCTGTCAAGCTTTTTCCTTTATCCTCAAATTTTGACTTGACTTCACACACACACACACACATGGATGGAAAAAAGCTGTCAAGCTTTTTCCTTTATCCTCAATAAAGATCATTTTGACTTGACTTGCACACACACACATATGCACACACACACACACACACACACACACACATGGATTGGGGGAAAACTGTCGAGCTTTTTCCTTTATTCTCAATAAAGATCATTTTGACTTAACTTCACACACACACACACACACACACACACACACACACATACATTCACACACACATACATACACACACACTCTCACACACACACACACACACACACACACACACACACACACACACACACACACACACACACACACACACACACACACACACACACACACAGAGTCACACACAGTCACTCACACACGCACCAATTCCTAGCTCAGTTGTTGTAAAATGTATGCTAGTACATCGTGTCCGACTGTGACTTGCAGATAGCAGAGCAGGTAGCTGCCATTCTGGAGGCCTGGTACGGATCTTGTTTATTATGGAAGGACCTTGCCCAGGGCACATCCCCATTCTGTCAAAACATAGGACGTTATGACAGTTAGCATTTGGGCATGAATTGTCCCTAAATGCTAACCGTTTTTTCTTAGACTGCAGCAAATAGCCATAAGAGGTTAGGACAGTTAGCATTGGGGCATGAATCGTCCCTAAATGCTAACCAGTCCTTTAGACTGCAGCACATAGCCATATGACGTTAGGACAGTTAGCATTGGGGCATGAATCGTCCCTAAATGCTAACCGGTCCTTTAGACTGCAGCACATAGCCATAGGCAGTTAGGACAGTTAGCATTGGGGCATGAGTCGTCCCTAAATGCTAACCGGTCCTTTAGACTGCAGCACATAGCCATAGGCGGTTAGGACAGTTAGCATTGGGGCATGAATCGTCCCTAAATGCTAACCGGTCTTTTAGACTGCAGCACATAGCCATAGGCGGTTAGGACAGTTAGCATTTGGGCATGAATCGTCCCTAAATGCTAACCGGTCTTTTAGACTGCAGCACATAGCCATAGGCGGTTAGGACAGTTAGCACTGGGGCATGAATCGTCCCTAAATGCTAACTGGTCCTTTACTGCAGCACATAGCCATAGGACGTTAGGACAGTTAGCATTGGAGTATGAATCGTCCCTAAATGCTAACCAGTCCTTTAGACTGCAGCACATAGCCATAGGCGGTTAGGACAGTTAGCATTGGGGCATGAATTGTCCCTAAATGCTAACCAGTCCTTTAGACTGCAGCAAATAGCCATAGGCGGTTAGGACAGTTAGCATTTGGGCATGAATCGTCCCTAAATGCTAACCGGTCCTTTAGACTGCAGCACATAGCCATAGGACGTTAGGACAGTTAGCATTGGAGTATGAATCGTCCCTAAATGCTAACCAGTCCTTTAGACTGCAGCACATAGCCATAGGCGGTTAGGACAGTTAGCATTGGGGCATGAATTGTCCCTAAATGCTAACCAGTCCTTTAGACTGCAGCAAATAGCCATAGGACGTTAGGACAGTTAGCATTGGGGCATGAATCGTCCCTAAATGCTAACCAGTCCTTTAGACTGCAGCAAATAGCCATAGGACGTTAGGACAGTTAGCATTGGGGCATGAATCGTCCCTAAAGGCAAACGTTTTTTTCTAGACTGCAGCAAATAGCCATAGGCGGTTAGGACAGTTAGCATTGGGGCATGAATCGTCCCTAAACGCTAACTGGTCCTTTACTGCAGCACATAGCCATAGAACATAGGACGTTAGAACAGTTAGCATTGGGGCACGAATCATCCCTAAATGCTAACTGGTCCTTTACTGCAGCACATAGCCATAGGACGTTAGGACAGTTAGCATTGGGGTATGAATTGATCGTCCCTAAAGACTAACTGGTCCTTTAGACTGCAGCACATAGAACATAGGACGTTAGGATAGTTAGCATTGAGGCGTGAATCGTCCCTAAATGCTAACCAGTCCTTTAGACTGCAGCACATAACCATAGGACGTTAGGACAGTTAGCATTGGGGCATGCATCGTCCCTAAATGCTAACCGGTCCTTTAGACTGCAGCACATAGAACATAGGACGTTAGGACAGTTAGCATTGGGGCATGAATCGTCCCTAAATGCTAACCGGTCCTTTAGACTGCAGCAAATAGCCATAGAGCGTTAGGACAGTTAGCATTGGGGCATGAATCGTTCCTAAAGGCTAACTGGTCCTTTAGACTGCAGCACATAGCCATAGGCGGTTAGGACAGTTAGCACTGGGGCATGAATCGTCTCTAAAGGCAAACCGGTTTTTTTAGACTGCAGCAAATAGCCATAGGCGGTTAGGACAGTTAGCATTGGGGCATGAATCGTCCGTAAAGGCTAACTGGTCCTTTAGACTGCTTCACATAGCCATCTGTGACGTAAGTGTCCCGCGCGACCCGCTTTCTTTATTTCTTATCTACACCCCCCCCCCCCCCCTTTTCATTTCTCTGTCCAGCCGCCACGTTAATTGCCCGGCTGCTTCAAACGAACGCCGCGGAAGGGCGTTATCTCTTTCTCCCCGGTCGGCACGTACCACCTACCGAGGTTATCTCCCTTCACCCCCCCCCCCCCTTTCTACCGTCTCATCACAAGAAAGTGACAACCGAGGTTATCTCCCTTTGAACACGGTTTTTCCTTTTGAATCACAAGGTTAGGAATGTCCGGAATGTGATAAGGATGGAATAGGCGCGTGATTGTTCGGTACAATTAGAACAGCAATCTTGTGACGTATGGACTGTAATACACCAATAGCAGGCTTTCATTGTTTGAAAGTGAAGGCTATAATTGGCGTGGTGAGAAAAAGTTGTCACACAAGATGCTGAAACGTAGCTAGAGCAACACTCACAACCAGTCATCATAAGCCCACTAGTAAGTATTATTGATGGCAGGTGATTGAGATCTGGTTTGTTTGACTCTAGTTTTGATCTAGATCCTATGTTCAATGATGAATAAGGAGTAGATAGATATGTTATAGAAAAGAAGTGGTAAACATTCTATTCTATTTATGTGCACTGATTATTTTGTGTGTGTGTGTTTTTGACTTGAACACTTTTGGTACCAGAACCGGAGTTTATGCCTACTAACCCTTTTGTCTATTTTTAGTAGGAAACCTATGGGCCGCAATCTTGCACTAATTTTAGTAGGAAACCTATGGGCCGCAATCTTGCACTAATTTTAGTAGGAAACCTATGGGCCGCAATCTTGCACTTTATGATACCATTCCTTTCCAGGTGTTGGATGGAGAATGATGTTGTCTTGATCACCTTTTATGTTTTACTGATCTCAGTTTGTTAACTGAAATTCAGTTTATTTATTAACTACATGTAGTGCTATTGTACAAGGGAAGCCTTCAAGCCGGTTGGGATTCACTAATTCCCTGCCGACTGAAGCCCCTTGTCTCTAAGCCATAGAGATCTACATCCACCTTCTCCTGTGATTATCAGCAGGGCATCGTGGGCCGGACGATCATCCCGGACTCCACCAAGCACCAAGACGGGTCCGTCGCCAAGACAACCTGCACCCAGAATCCGCGAGGAGACCACGCCTGAACCGTGCCATCCCGCGAAGCCGTAACCGGAACGACTGGGAGCTACTCTCACCTGACGAGCAAGCCCAGAACTTGAAACAGCTAAGTCTACCTGACTGCGCCAATCATTTGAACTTTCCTACGGACACCGAATATAATTAGTAACCCTTCCGGCATGGGGCGAACCTTATAGAAAGACAAAAGTCTTGTGAATCCTTTCGGATTTCATTGTGTTTTAACCATATTTTGTTTTGGCGCCATTGAGCTGCTTTATTATTATTGTTGCATAATCTTATGCAGATTTTGGGAGTAAATAAAATACAAGTGTCAAATAATCCTGAACCCTTTGGTCAGACTGATGAGAGTGGGAGTCTTGTAATTTCATGTAAAACCCTACTTCTCTCTGTCTGCCATTTAGAGCAATTCAACCACTTGTATTTCTTACAACCATCTGACGAGCCAGAACCCGGGCACAAATATAAATTTATTAGATGAAAAGGGGCCGGGAAAGTTGCTCATCTCCCATACCCTAGAGAAGTGGGCTAAAGGCAAATTATCTAAAGTCTTCCCTAGAGACTTAGCCTTTTAACCCATTACCTCGTCACATCTAATTGGGGGCTCGCGTCCGGGATATTTTTTTTCATAAAGTCTAACAAATTTCAATTCAAACGGTAGTTCCTTTTCAAAACTTATCTTGTGTCCACTGGGAAAGTTATTGTGATTTGGTTCACTGTGTTTTGATTTGATTTGTTTGAATGCTATTTATGACTTTATTTTGATGTGCATGCTATTTCTGTTTATGTTGAAATAGTTAAGTGTTGTTTGATACATTCAACTCAGCAGCTTTGTTTTTATTTTGAATAGTTGTATTTACAACCATGGCTGAGATTGTTAAACTTAGGAGGGAACTTAAAGAATGGGGAGAGTCTCTAGGAATGTCAGGCCAAGAGTTAGCAAATTTTGTCATATCTGAATATGACAAAGAGAAAACTCGCGAGGAGGCCGAGAAAGACAAACAGAGAGCTCATGAGGCTCAAGAGACTGACAAAACTCGGGAGGCTCAAGAAGCTGAGAAAGACAAACAGAGAGCTCATGAGGCTCAAGAGGCTGATAAAGCTCGCGAGGAAGCTGAGAAAGACAAACAGAGAGCTCATGAGGCGCAAGAGGCTGATAAAGCTCGCGACACTCAGGAGCAAGAGAACATCCGTACTCATGAGTTAAGGCAGAGACAACTAGTGCAGGATGCCAAAAATAAAGAACTCGAACTTGAGGCCACTGAGCGAGAAAAGGCGCGAGACCATGAACTAGCTATGAAGCAGCTTGAAAACTCAGCAGACTCTGAGACTGCTGCCCCTCAAAATTTTCCCCCTCCCATTCATACCTCAGCCATGACCTTCACATTGGAGGCATTCAATGAGGCAACAGAGTCTATCGATGCATTCCTCGATAGGTTTGAAAGACTGGCCCAGGAATTTGAGCTTGCTCCGGAAAAGTTCAACCTCAAGCTTGCCCAAAGTCTCAGGGGTGTGGCTTATGAGGTGTACAGCAAACTTCCGTCAAGCCAAATTACCGACTACCCAGCTTTGAAAGAAGCCCTGCTCAACAGATACGAGTTGACAGCGGACGCCTACCGGAAAAAGTTCCGGTCAACCAGAAAAGGTAGGGGAGAGTCCTATGCCCAATTTTCAGATAGACTGGGGAACTATCTGACTAAATGGGTGTCGCTTTCTGCCAAATCAGAGTCCTATGAGGATCTCCGTGAACTGATGGTTGGCGAGCAACTGCGCGAAACCATGTCCCCAGAGTTACGCACCTTTACTGCCGAACAAGGTGCCACAACTCTGGCTGACCTCATCCAGCTAAGTGATAGGTACACTCTAGCCCATGATGAACCTAGCGCCCCTAAAAGGCCAAAACTACAGCAAGTAGTTGGGTCCACTGCTTCACAGCAGAGCAGGGGTAACCCCAACTCCAACAGTGGGTCAAACAGTTCTACCCATGAACGACAACCACTGGGACAACCCTTATTCTGCTCATACTGCAAGTCGAACACCCACAATCGGGATGACTGCAGGAAACTTGCTTACAAGCGGCAAAATGTTGCAACTATGCAAGTCGTCTCGACTTCGCAGAATTGCACAAACCCCTCCCCAGTACAGTGTCCAGGCACACCGTCAGTCGTTGGACAGGCGACTGTCAACAACATCCCTGTTCAGTGTCTCTATGACACTGGACTGTCATGCGACGCCATTGTCTGCGGATCCCTAGTCCCCGCGTCAGCATACACGGGAGACTTCATCTCTCTGCAAGGCCCTGATGCTGCAATCCCCCCATCCACTTTGCCAGTCGCCATAATCAATGTCGACACCAGGTTTGTAAAGGGACCCATCAAGGCAGTGCTCATGGACAGTCCTGTCTATGACCTCATACTGGGATCACAGTATGTGTTTTTAGGGCACCCCTCTCAACCTGCCCTAGTTTCAGCAGCATTCCCTTCTCCCCAATCCACAAACCAACTCCCTCCCTCCTTCCCAAAGAGCAAATCTCCCTCAGCAGGGAAGAAACCTCTCAACGCGGCAAACCAAATTGCCGCGCGAGCCAATCCAGATTGTCCCAAGTCCCCAAGTCCGCCACAACTTGGAAAATCCTTCCCAAGGAATGTCCGCCTAACGACCCAAGACCACTCGCCACAGGTACCTCAGGTGAAAGGCAGCACTGTACCCGCAAACACCCACCGAAGGTACTATCGGGACAGGCCGCCGCACGTACAGCCGTCACCTACCCCTCCCTTTCAGCGAGTGGCAGTCGACTTGGTCGGGCCTCTACCTAAACGGAAGAAGAAATTCCGGTATATAGTCACCGTGGTCGACATATGTACCATGCAGTGCGATGCCGCCCCAATCTCCTCACTTGATGCTAGTCAGATAGCTGCGGCACTCAAAGCCATTTTCGCCCGAATCGGCCTACCAAACCACATCATCAGCAATGATGAATCCAGGCTAAAGGGGAAACTCAGGCAAGAGGTGTTTGCTATTCTGCAATCAACCTTGGGACAACTCAACACAGGATTGCCGCACCAACCTCAGTCGGAATCCATTCCACTGATCTCTAACCCACCTGCTCCTTTGAACTCTGTGTTGCGACCAGATGTTCCACCATTCCAGCCGACCCAGTCTCCCCACTAATTTGTCCCTGTCGCCCAAGTCGAAAGTGGAGTCGGCGTTCCACAGGAAGATTCCGGTACCAGAATCTTTTCTTCGGGGGGCCTCTGTGACGTAAGTGTCCCGCGCGACCCGCTTTCTTTATTTCTTATCTACACCCCCCCCCCCTTCTCCCCTCCCCCCCCTCGCCTTTTCATTTCTCTGTCCAGCCGCCACGTTAATTGCCCGGCTGCTTCAAACGAACGCCGCGGAAGGGCGTTATCTCTTTCTCCCCGGTCGGCACGTACCACCTACCGAGGTTATCTCCCTTCACCCCCCCCCCCCCCCTTTCTACCGTCTCATCACAAGAAAGTGACAACCGAGGTTATCTCCCTTTGAACACGGTTTTTCCTTTTGAATCACAAGGTTAGGAATGTCCGGAATGTGATAAGGATGGAATAGGCGCGTGATTGTTCGGTACAATTAGAACAGCAATCTTGTGACGTGTGGACTGTAATACACCAATAGCAGGCTTTCATTGTTTGAAAGTGAAGGCTATAATTGGAGTGGTGAGAAAAAGTTGTCACACAAGATGCTGAAACGTAGCTAGAGCAACACTCACAACCAGTCATCATAAGCCCACTAGTAAGTATTATTGATGGCAGGTGATTGAGATCTGGTTTGTTTGACTCTAGTTTTGATCTAGATCCTATGTTCAATGATGAATAAGGAGTAGATAGATATGTTATAGAAAAGAAGTGGTAAACATTCTATTCTATTTATGTGCACTGATTATTTGTGTGTGTGTGTTTTTGACTTGAACACTTTTGGTACCAGAACCGGAGTTTATGCCTACTAACCCTTTTGTCTATTTTTAGTAGGAAACCTATGGGCCGCAATCTTGCACTAATTTTTAGTAGGAAACCTATGGGCCGCAATCTTGCACTATTTTTAGTAGGAAACCTATGGGCCGCAATCTTGCACTTTATGATACCCTTCCTTTCCAGGTGTTGGATGGAGAATGATGTTGTCTTGATCACCTTTTATGTTTTACTGATCTCAGTTTGTTAACTGAAATTCAGTTTATTTATTAACTACATGTAGTGCTATTGTACAAGGGAAGCCTTCAAGCCGGTTGGGATTCACTAATTCCCTGCCGACTGAAGCCCCTTGTCTCTAAGCCATAGAGATCTACATCCACCTTCTCCTGTGATTATCAGCAGGGCATCGTGGGCCGGAGGATCATCCCGGACTCCACCAAGCACCAAGACGGGTCCGTCGCCAAGACAACCTGCACCCAGAATCCGCGAGGAGACCACGCTTGAACCGTGCCATCCCGCGAAGCCGTAATAGGAACGACTGGGAGCTACTCTCACCTGACGAGCAAGCCCAGAACTTCAAACAGCTAAGTCTACCTGACTGCGCCAATCATTTGAACTTTCCTACGGACACCGAATATAATTAGTAACCCTTCCGGCATGGGGCGAACCTTATAGAAAGACAAAAGTCTTGTGAATCCTTTCGGATTTCATTGTGTTTTAACCATATTTTGTTTTGGCGCCATTGAGCTGCTTTATTATTATTGTTGCATAATCTTATGCAGATTTTGGGAGTAAATAAAATACAAGTGTCAAATAATCCTGAACCCTTTGGTCAGACTGATGAGAGTGGGAGTCTTGTAATTTCATGTAAAACCCTACTTCTCTCTGTCTGCCATTTAGAGCAATTCAACCACTTGTATTTCTTACAACCATCTGACGAGCCAGAACCCGGGCACAAATATAAATTTATTAGATGAAAAGGGGCCGGGAAAGTTGCTCATCTCCCATACCCTAGAGAAGTGGGCTAAAGGCAAATTATCTAAAGTCTTCCCTAGAGACTTAGCCTTTTAACCCATTACCTCGTCACACCATCGGATATTAGGACAGTTAGCATTAGACTGCAGCATATAGCCATAGGACGTTAGGACAGTTAGCATTTGGGCATGAATCGTCCCTATAAAGACTAACCGGTCCTTTACTGTAGACTACAGCACATAGCCATAGAACATAGGACGTTAGGACAGTTAGCATTTGGGCATGAATCGTCCCTAAAGGCTAACTGGTCCTTTAGACTGCAGCACATAGCTATTGGTTTGTTGGGTTTATTATTGGTTTATTAGATTGGTTTATTGGGAAACAGGGCCTGACCACTTTCACAGGGCGTGCTACGCCCCTGTAAACTGCACCTAAATTGCTTGTTTGACAAGACATAGTGCAGTGTCATGCATGTCACATGGAGGACTACCACCACCTCCTCCAAGTAGGTGAAGACGGGGTAAAAAGCCCATGGGCGGGTAAGAAGCCCATGCCAATTATCTCATGAAATGAAGCAAATTTCAGTCAAATTTGCCCATGAGACGAATGCTAAACATTAACACTCGTCTCATGGGCAAAATGTGACTGAAATTTGCTGTATTTACCCTACTTGCTTCACGACCAAGAGCTGCAGAGAGTGACCTCCACTAAATACTCCGGAGTCACCCTGCAGGAGGACAGCGGCAAGTGGGACACCCACATCAACATCATTGTGGGCAAAGCCAACAACACCCTCGGCTTCATCAGGCGACCCCTCCAAGCCAACCATAATACCTTAGACTGTTATCCTGCAGGACGACGGCAATTGGAACACCCACATCAACATCATTGTGGGCAAAGCCAACATTACCCTGGGCTTCATCAGGAGACCCCTCAAAACCAACCATAATACCTCTTTCTTTTTTTAAACCACGGAACATTACATAAAGTTCACGTTAACTGGTTTTGTTTCTTAGGTTCACAAATACAGACACTGAACACAGAAAAGTTTTATAAACCTTTTAGCTGTACATTTTTATCTCATGTCAGTTTTAAAACTCATTTTCCTGATGAAAAGATAATACAAATCTTGAAAGCATTGGTGTTTTGTGGCTTTTTTTAAATCAATAATACCTCAGTCTGTTATCCTGCAAGACAGCAGCAAGTGCATGGGACGCCCACATCAACACCATTCTGGGCAAAGCCAACAACACCCTCGGCTTCATCAGGCGACCCCTCAAGACCAACCAGAGGAGCATCAAAGAACAAGCTTACAAAAGTCTTGTCCATGTAGAGTGGCACAGTGGTAGCGCGTTCGCCTCGTGTCAAGTAAACCCGAGTTCGAACCTGGGTACAAGGGATTTTTCCTCTCACTTTGCACTAGGCCTTACGGTCTGAACGTTGGAGTCAATCGGATGAGACGATATACCGCGAGGTCCCGTGTGCCCATGCACTTAGCATACGTCAAACCCAGTGGCAACGAAAAAGTTGTCATTTGGTCAAAATGTACCCCCCCCCCCCCCCCCCCCCCCGCCCTTTCCTTCCTTATTAGTCACACAAAAATCGCATGCAAAAATTATTTTTTTTTTAAATCGGGTGGTGCGCCTCTGGCTGCGACGCTCTCTCCAGGTGGGAGCAAATTAACCCGAATTTCCCAGAGACGCCTCTGTGACTATAAAGTACCTAATACCTATAATACCATCTTGAATACGCCTCCATGTGTCTGGGATCCCACTGCACAAAAACACATTAATGACATAATATGAAGCCATCCAACGGAAGAACAGCAAGTTTCGTCATGAACGATCACCACTACCCCACACCTAGCGTGACTAGTGCAGCCATGCTCACTAAACTGGAGTGGCCCACACTGCCGACACATTCTGATTTCGGAGGAGCTCAAAAAGGAGAAAAAATATTTGGAAGTTGTTGTTTTTTAAAGACAAGAGAATGGGCCAATAGGCCTAAGTCAGAAAGACAGTAGATGATAGAAAGCAAAGGGAAAAGGTCAAAATATAGAGTGGCAGATTCAGTAGATGAAGTTACAAGCACAGAACTTCCAGAAGGTGGGGGAACTATTTTTACTGAAAGACCCCCGGTATCCCCACGGGGAATCCTGGGACAAACCATAAATTTATTATTCTGTTTGTAAAAAAACCGAATAGAATTGACGTAGGGGAAGACGGGGTAAAAAGCGCATGGGCGGGTAAGAAGCCCACCCCAATTATCTCATGAAATGAAGCCAATTTCAGTCTCATTTTGCCCATGAGACGAGCGTTAATGTCTAGCATTCGTCTCATGGGCAAATTTGACTGAAATTTTCTTTATTTCATGAGATAATTGGGGTGGGCTTCTTACCCGCCCATGCGCTTTGTACCCCGTCTTCCCCTATATTTGTTTCTTCTTCTTCTTCTCTTTGGGGTCCACGATCATTTAATTGATCATTCTGGCACCCTCATGAAAAAAAAGACTGAAAAAAGGGGGTCGGTTCCATTTCATAAAGGGCCTAAGCTGCTGCAAGGCATAGTGGTGTTTGAGTTTTAGTGACCCAGCCAGCTCGCGCCCATGAGTTTTAGTGACCCAGCCAGCTTGCGCCCACTGATTGGGTCTGATTGGGTTGTTTTTTGGTAGTTTAAAGTACGACCTCTTGCAATATTATTTCTTCTTCTTCTACTTCTTCTTCCAAGCATTGACAGACCCACAGACCAACATAGCTTGCTCAGTTTTTGCTACTGACAAACACGCCATTTGTGAACGACAGACCATTCGCTCCCTTTGTGGTAAAAAGACAGTGGTGGTTTTGAAAAATGGGTGAGTGACCTCCCTTGAAATTCTACTTCCTGTCGAACTCGAAGTTTTCACGTGTTCCATCACGCGGTCCATCACAACCGACGTACTAAAGACCGAGGAGAAGAACCATACTACTAGTACTACTAGCTGATGTGTGATTCTCTGTTAGTGTTACCTTGCGCTACAGTAAAATTTGATCAATGTCGGTGAGTGCGAAGTCTTTATGTTGATCGGGTCTTCTTCTTTCTGTCTTAATGAGTTAATCATTAACTTTAAACTGCATGGAACAATCTTTCTAATGAAACTGTAAATGCATCATCACTAAATAGGTTCAAAAATCTTATTGACAAAAAATTTAATTCTATTATGTACTCCACAAATTTGGAGAAATAAAAAATATTTTTAAAAAAAACCACCAAAAAACCCACCAACCCAACCCAAAACAAATACACAATAGCCGTAGTAATTCACGGGCAAACAAAAAGAAAAAGGAAAATAAATATTTATATTTGAAAAAAACATCTAGAGGGCAAAAGGCTTCATAAGACTACAGAGCCTAAACTGATATGAACTTAATTAATGATTAAGTTAATCTTACACTTACAGGAGCCGTGTGCGAACGCATGCCGCCACAAGATCTTGCGCACACGAGCCCATCCCACTATTTGGTACGAGTAGGCCGTGTGGGATGGATGACACGAATTCACATAGCACGCATCCTGTGCGCTATTAATGGTCTGAATGAAGACCGGTGAGTGCGGGGCAGGATAAACATCCCCAACTGGAAGAAGAAGAATCAGATTCAGAAAGTTATTGTTTCATTCAATATTTACCATTTTTTTGTATGCTTGTCTGTCATTTCCGACAATGACTGCCAGATAGCAGAGGGGGCAGATACTATTCTGGCGGGCTAGGAAAGAATTTGTTTATAGTGGAGATGCCTTGCCCAGGGTACATCCCCACTCTCTCGGCCAAAGGGATTCGAGGACACAGCTGGCGTTGAGGAAGGTCCCCAAAGGCCAGCCCATCCCTTTGGCTGCAGCACCAGAGCCGGTGCAAGGGTCCCCTTGTTTGAGAGTCATAGTCTTCCATGAAGACCAAACTGTACCATGATTTTCCATTAGTGCCATTTGGCCAAACAAAATGCAGTGCGAGTGTAGCAATCCCCACCAAATTTTGTCACGATCATCACAAATTACAGTGGAACCTCCTTTATAACTCAATATAAGACCCCCCATTATACCTATATGACTCACTCCCGTTTAGTTTTTAAGACTTACTTTCTGTGAGGCATTGCCCTTCTTTGTAAGTGTTAAAATTACCTCCCTTATGCAACTCCCTCCCTTTTAAAGACCCACCACGTCACGTGTCAAAATCACGGTTTTCACGTGTTTTCCCTCTTATAGCTAGTAAGGAATCTTAAGAAATCTTCCTAGCATAACTATAAGAGGGAATGTGTCACGTGATGACGTGAGGTCTTTAAGACCTCATTTGGGATTGTTTTTGAAGGTCTTATAAGGGAGGTTCCACTGTTATGACTTGGTAAATTTTCAATGGAATTGAATGGAGGTGTAGTTTGGCTGTCCCTTCAGAACAGAGACTGGCCCATGCAGTATGACCCACTATTCCTGTGTCTGTCTGCGTCTGTGAATAAGCATGGATGTTCTGAATTGCAGGATTTTTAAATTGCCTAGAGCCAGAGTCGCCGGATTATGTGAATTTGAGAAGCAACAACTTTTTACACACACACACTTGTACAATAAAAAGGGAATATATAAGCATTTGCTATATTCAAAGGAATGTAGCACTTGTACTAGTCTAGAGGGGTGAAAAAAGAGCAGTTGTTGTTGTTGTTGTACCCTGGCTTAAACTAGACTCTAGGGATCATCCCAACAGCCAACTATCCAGCCTAGTAGGCTATAATTACTGTATTTTTCGGACTATGCAGCAGTACTTTCCCCCAAAAAAACTGAGACCTACGCGCTTTATACAGTAACTAGCAATCGCCCCGTGGCAGTTAAGTCCCGTGGCAGTTTTAACCCCATGGCAGTTTGAACCCCGTGGCAGCTATCTCCTCCCTACACCTACCCCCTCCCCACATTTACTTGCTCGGGGACTTATCTGCCACTCGGCGACACACTTGTTTGCTATTGTGGCTTTCAAGACAGCCAGTCTCAAACACACGAAAGTGATACTTTCGGTTTTACATTTCCAAGAAGGAGGCAGCATTTCACCTTCCAAGAAAATGGATCACAAACGTGTAAGGTCTTTCATTTCAGGGAGGGGGGCACATCTTGACCTATCGCAGAAAGTGTTTCATAATCATAGCAATCGCCCCGTGGCAGTTTTAACCCCATGGCAGTATTGAACAATACTGGAGGCAATGCCCAGAGGCAGTGCTAAACCAGTAAAGTCCCGATTTTTTAATAATACATACGTGTAGTGTCATCCCCTTGTAATCTCCACTGCCCCCCCCCCCCCCCCCCACCATCCCTCCGGGGGGTGCGCCTTATGATAAGTTTCACCTCATAGTCCGAAAAATATGGTGTATGCTAGATATGTTTGCATAGCCTAAGTAAAGTTCAAAGAGAGCAGCTCAGAACAAACTGGAATGCCTCAAAAGAGGTTTAATTGACTTAAAGTAAAGGGTCAGCCACACGTCCAATAAAATCGCATGACTGTATGATACGATTTGGTCGCGTGGTCTCCAAGAACAAATGTGATTCACGCTTAATTCGAGATCACGTAATCGAATGTATCATACAGTCATGCCATCTTAGCTGATGTGTGGCTGGCCCTTAAAGGTTCTTCTTCTGCTTTCCCAGGCCATATCGCCATAATGGGTAAGGAACATATGTGTTTGGTTTTCAGTTTTCACTGGTCTCCCCGCTGCGTATAGCCGACACATTCCGATTTCGGAGGAGCTCAAAGGAGAGAAAAATGTTGGAAGATTTTTTTTGAAAAAAAGGCAGGAGAATGGGCCAATAAGTCAGAAAGGTAGTAGATAATGGAAAGCCAAGGGAAAAGGCAGAGTCAAAAAGAGTGGCAGAATAGAGGAAGTTACAAGCACAGAACTTCCAGAAGGTGGGGGAACTATTTTTATGAAAGACCCCCCGGTATCCCCACAGGGAGCCTTAAAATTTCAAATATTGAGGCTAGGAGAGAAGATAGTAAAAATGAACAAAGGTGGATGACTCCATTTCATGGAGATAATTCTCAGGGAGAAAGGTGGCAGAGTGGTTAAGACGTTCGCCTGCCAAATGTATTGCGTGACTGCAACTTGTGGGGGGGGGGGGGGGGGGGGGGGGGGGTATGCATTTAATGTACATATATTCACCTTTATTTATTTTCATTTTTTTTTTAAAAACCTTGTTTCTTATCATTTTTTCATGATTGTCAAAATTTTCTTTTTAATTGTTTCAGGAGTTATGATTATCACCATCTTCTCATGATTTATTTCGGGAGTCGTGATTGTCATTGCTTTCCCCTGTTCTGTTTCAGGAGTCCAGAGATCAGCCAGCCCCAGAGGATGGCTGTTCGTCATCTTCATCACTCTGTTCCCTGCCTACAGTTTGGAAAGGTCTCCCGAGAAAAGGCCCGTTACCAAGATATGCCAGCCTCCACGCCGCTATCAAATGGTTTTCCCAGCAACTGA
This sequence comes from Phymorhynchus buccinoides, assembly GCA_017654935.2. Taxonomy (NCBI): domain Eukaryota; kingdom Metazoa; phylum Mollusca; class Gastropoda; order Neogastropoda; family Raphitomidae; genus Phymorhynchus; species Phymorhynchus buccinoides. The sequence continues at coordinate 10,957,891 of CM065713.1, forward strand.
GTAAATTGGAGGTTTCAACATTATTTAGACTAGCCATTCATAAGAGCCTGGACTTTGATTGCTCTGACTGCTTTTTGGCCTTATGTGAACTATACTGCAAGTATAACTCGTATGATTTTGGCTCTTGCTGCAAATGTTTACGATTTACATACTCCCATGCAGCGAATAAAAGGCCCCATTTCGTGCCACTAATTTGTGAGAAAAGGGTTGAACAGGAGAATGGTGGTGCCAGTGCTTGGTTCAAGTTGGAAGAACTCAGAATTCTCGTACAGGTTGCCTTGGAGGAGAAATGTTGGACTCTGCTGCCGCATCTTTTTCAAGTAAAAGTGGGTGTGCTGGGATGGGCATTCTTTCATCTGGCAAGTGATATTCAAGATTGTTTCATGTGCATTCTGTGGGATGAAACAAGCAGGCCAAACCTTTCCTCTGTGCTAGACCTATGTATGAAAAACGCAGACAGTTTAGCGTCTTGGTTAGAGACATGGGTGAACCCGTTGCAGAACCACTTGATGGAGAAAGGGTTGATGCAAAACTATGCAGTGTCGAGCGCAAAGCAGTGGTGTGTGGACAATGGTCATGCCAACGTGGCCTTTGTCCTGGCTCTGGTCACTAGAGATTGGAACCTGGTGGAACGTGTGCTGCCTTCCGTGGATGTTCACCACAACACCCTACTCGTAGCTGTCAGGATGGTTGCTAAGCCAAAATGTCAAGGCGGTTCTTTCTCTGCAGGGGCTGCCATCTTGGCAACTTGTCCAACCACCAAGGACATTTTCGATTCTTGTCATTTCTATCCACTGCAACGCAATAAAGATCTTAGCAGAGCATGTGCTGAGCGAGGTCAGTGGGGCTTTGCACTGGTGATGCGGCATTGTGACAAAACCTATCTTCTGGACTGTCACACGTTTTGTGAGAATCGCACTGTGTTGAACTGGATTTTGAAAAAATGTTGCCCGGTGTCTGATTTGGATACAAAGGGAGTGGAACTTACCCTAGCACTATTACCACGCTGCACGGATGTGGAAACGTTGCAGCACATTTTGCACAAGGCTGTTTCGGATGGAATAAAGGAGATTGTGGAAGCTTTGTTGAGTCGTGTGGACATCTCTGAATACATTATGGATGGGAGTAACAACAGCTTGCTCTTTTCAGCTCTGACAGGCTGGAACGCTGAAAGAGAGAAGAGAGATGTGGTTCGTTTGTTGCTGGCTGCAGGTCTGTCATCATTCCAGAGAGAAACGATCACTTCAGATCGTTCCAATGTCCCAGTGAGGCGTCTCCTTGGATATAATTTTTCAGACAACTGTCCGCTGAAGTGCGCTTTCAGGAAAAAGTCCCCCAAAGTTATTGATCTGACTCTGGATTGTGGAGCGTACTCCAACAAAACTCTGAATGGAGTTGCGAACGATGCAGAGATCCGAGATCTGGCGGAAACGAAGAAAAGGTTGAAGAGACGTTTCGAATGCGTCCAGGAGGCCGCATGTACGCCTTCCAGTCTACAACTGCTGGCTCGGTTGGCAGTGTCGCGCAGTGTCGGATGTCAGCCAAAACGGTCGGAGAGGATTGATCAGTTACCCCTTCCCACAGTTATGAAAGAGAAGGTGAAATTCAATGACATCCTTCACCCAAAAACAAAGACTGTGAGCTTCTGTGAAAAAAGTCTACAGTTGAAAACAACGGAAGAAGATCACGGTGCTGAGCTGTCTGATTCTGATGATTCCAGTTCTGATGAATCTGATGAAGACTGAACTGAACTTGATGATGAATAGACGATTTTCGGAGAAAAAAACTAAGGGAGAGCACTTCGTGAAAATTAGAGTTGATTACCTTGACTTACTCGGTCAAAACCACGGCAACCATGGCGGCATGGCATCGAAGCTTCAAACCGCAGGATGTCAGTCAGCGACTTGCAAACATTGTTATAGAAGAATAAGGGGTGGCCAGTTGCTACAAAGTGATAGAACTTGCAAACTGTAATGTAAAAATATAAATTACATCAAATTTAGAATGACGCACTGCGTTCTACATGCTGTGTGTCTCCTCAAACACGTGAAGCGACGGCTGGGGATCTATCTGAAGGTAGAGTAACTTCCCCTGTTTGACCGATTGAATTAGGCGAGGTCACTCCCACACACCATGACCATGAAATTACTCCCCTTAATTATTTCCCGAACAATTCCTATTTTGAAAGCCAAGGGCAGGGAGGGAAGGTGAGCAGGGGTCCTTCTTCTTCTGCGTTCCCAGACCATAGGGCCATAATGGGTAAGGTGCGTATGTGTCCGGTTTTGTTTTCACCGTCTCCCTGCTGCGTACAGCCGACACATTCCGATTTCGGAGGAGCTCAAAGGAGAAAAATTGCTTGGGAGGAATTTTTTGAAAAAAGGCAGGAGAATGGGCCAATAAGTCAGAAAGATACTAGATGACAGAAAGCAAAGGGAAAAGGCAGAGTCAAAGAGAGTGGCAGATTAGAGGAAGTTTCAAGCACAGAACTTCCAGAAGATGGGGGAATCATTTTTACGAAAGACTCCCCCGGTATCCCCACGGGAAAAAGAGCAGGGGGTCCAACACCAGGGCCTGTATTCACGTTGAGATAGCATGAGACTTAGCATGATGCTAACTTAGAAGCTCTTCCAAAAGTCCTATTAAATCCTATAGGACATTGGAAGAGCTTCTAAGTTAGCATCATGCTAAGTCTCATGCTATCTCAATGTGAATACAGGCCCTGAGTCATAAGGTGACAATAATTTGAAAGCAAGTCGGAAAGCATCAAAGGCCTCTTCCTGGAAAATAAGATGTGAATTCATGGCCCATATACCATATTTTTCGAACTATAAGATGCATCTTTGTATAAGGCGCACCCCCCCCAAATTTGAGATTTTGTTACTATATTTTCTTACTATTTCATCAGTCACATTATAAGGCACAGGGGTCTGAGTCTTGGAGAACAAAAATATTGCCTTATACAGTGGAACCTCCCTTATAAGACCTCCCATTATATGACTCCCTCCCATATAAGAGCAAAGACCTACATCTGTGAGACATTGCCCTTCTTTGTAAGTATTAAGATTACCTCCCTTATAAGACCTCATTTTGGATGATTTTTCAAGGTCTTAAAGGGAGGTTCCACTGTAGTGATATATATTTTTATTATTATTTTTGTTTTGGCTGAGAATGAGAAAGTGGTGAGGTCTGGTTTACTTCAGTTTGATAAAGTGATCAGCTTAGATTCTGATATTCAGTATAATATTCAGTAAATACTGATTTCCCCCCCCCCCCCCCCCCCCCCCTACACACACATTTAGAGTTTCCCAGTAGAAAAACAGTGGAACCTCCCTTATCAGACCTTCAAAAATCATCCAAAATGAAGTCTTATAAGGGAGGTAATTTTAATACTTACAAAGAAGGGCAATGTCTGGGAGAAGTAGGTCTTATATGGGAGGGTCTTATAATGGGAGGTTCCACTGTACTATATTGTCTTTAAAAAACCATTCAGATGGCTGTTTTTCCTTGTGAACAAAGATGTGTTTACAAGAATGAACTGCCCAAATTAGTTGTTTTTTCCCCCCGTGGGGATACCGGGGGGTCTTTTGTACAAATAGTTCCCCTACCTTCTGGAAATTCTGTGCTTGTAACTTCCTCTAATTCTGTCATTCTATTTGACTCTGCCTTTTCCCTTTGCTTACTGTCATCTGCTATCTTTCTATCTCACTGGTCCATTCTCCTAGCCTTTTTTCTCTCTGAATTCTTACAAAGATTTCTTCAGCCGAAGTCGAACTATTTTTTACTTAGGTGCATAACGGCAGCATGACGCATCTATGTTCATATGACAGGAAACTGTCTGAGCGGAAGAAGAAGAAGAAGAAGTTATTTTTTCTTCTGAAATCTGTGGGTTGGTGATAACCCCTCGGCTGTGTCTGTCGACAGTCATATCGTATCTCAATTTTGGTAATTTTGAGAACTTTTTGTTGTTTAAAATTAACCGCGTTGACCATGATTGATTAACTATGATGAATAATGTTGTTCAAGACATTTTGAGTTTAGTCCTGCATTTTGTTAAAATTACTTTAACATTATTTTTTTTAGACTTGAAAAGAACGAAGATACGAGTTTTAGTCCTTAACTAGATCTGAATTTGGGACTTAAAGTTTTTCGTCTATTTTTACCTCATTTACCCCAGATAGAAAGTCATTAGAGATACGAGCTTTTGGTGGAAGGTGGCGGGAAAAATTAGAAAGCTGCTATGTATCTAACTCAAAAAACCCAAAAATTGAGATACGAGGTTTTTGAATTTCACCGACGATGTGTTTTATTCCGCTGTTGTTGACTAGATTCTTTTTCCTCACTTTTTTTTATTTTTTTAAATGTGTTGCTTGTCAAAAATGTCTTTTAGCAAATGTACTGTTGATAATTTATGATATGACCAGTTTTCTTTAATGTGGATGGTGGCAGTTTTAATGTGGTTGATGCTTTTGCTGTTGTGTGTTTGGACTAGAAAGGATTTTATCTTCTGCGTTGATATGGAAAAAAATATGGCACACTCTTATAAACAATCAGTGCAAGGGTGTGGGTTTTTGGGGGTCTAAATACTTCATTTTTATATGTGGCAAGATAAGGGAGTTTGAATGACTTTTTGAGATTGTGTGTGCTGGTTAAAATGTATTTTTTTCCTTCTTTACATTTTTTTGTATGCCAAGGTAGAGAGAGAGAGAGAGTGTGTGTGTGTGTTTGAACAAATACAGACAAAAGCATATATAATAAAGAGAAAGAAAGAGAGAGAGGTGGGAGGAGAGAGAGGGGGTAGGGTGGGAGAGAGAGGAGAGAGGAAGAATAAGAATAAAAAGAGTACTTGGAAATGTTTCTGTTTGTAGTTCTGTGTGGGTGCGAACGTTTTGAATGTTAGGTGTGCATGTTTGTGTGTGCGTAGGCCTACACACACTTGGTGCACATGTGTGTGCTTGTGTAGATGGACGCGTTTTTCACTCCCATAATACTTGTAGTTTATAGAACCAAATATTTTCATATCCCTTTAGTATTTTTTTGTAATCATACATGTTCACTGTTAATTGTGATTCTTAATACTAACTACTACAGTGGAACCTCCCTTATAAGACCTCCCATTATAAGACTCCCTCCCACATAAGATCTACTTCCCTGATACATTGCCCTTGCCTAATTGCAGAGAGGGTCGGTAGCTGACGGAGGGAAAGAGGAAGTTTGTTCCAGGAGGTCGGTCCTGAGACAGCAAAAGAGCACACAAGCACGCACACACACAGCATAGCTGTAGGGACAAAATGCACAAAACATTTAATATGTTTATACATTTTTTTAGCAGCAACAGTTAGTTAGTCTGTTATAGTCCCGTCAACAGCTATGGTTATCTCAGGACTGTCACCGCATAACATTCGACCACGTATAAAAAACCCACACATCAATGATTCCCAACAACATTTTTTATTTTTTTTTTAAACAAAAAAACCCCTACAATTCACAACATGGCATCTCCATCATTGTACCCAATTGCTCATAATTTCACACAGTGCTGGAAACGTTGAGCCACGATACTCTACTTATCGGATCCAGGTCATAAAAAAAACCCAGTAAAAAAGGATAACAAACATCCTAGTAAAAAAAAAATATATATATAAAAAGGCCATACAGTGGAACCTCCCTTATAAGACTCCCTCCCACATAAGACCTACTTCTCTGAGACATTGCCTGTAAGTATTAAAGTTACCCCCTTATAAGACCTCACTTTGGATGATTTTGTAAGGTCTTATAAGGGAGGTTCCACGGTATAGGCAAATATGCACTGCAGAATGGGCAACAAGTGCGCAAGGTCTCGCGCATGAAAGCCAGTGAACAATTAAAAAAAACACCCCACCTGGCATGTCATAAATTGTAAATGATGGAGAGAATGAAAAATGTGGATGAGGGGCTACTCTTAGTTTAAAGCAGCAACACAAATGCACAATGAAATGTAATGTTCTTTCTTCCACAACAATTACAGTTATCACCGGCTCTAGTGCTGCAGCCAAAGGGATGGGTTGGCCTTTGGGGACCTTCCCCAGTACCAGTTGTCCTCAAATCCCTTTGGCCGAGGGAGTGGGGATGTACCTCGGGCAAAGCATCTCCACTATAAACAAATTCTATCCCGGAACAGCATCTGCTATCTGGCAGTCATGGTCAGAAATGACTGACTGGCATAATAATAATAATAGTGTTTTAAATAATAGTTTATTAGGTAATTTATAGTCACTGAGGCGTCTCTGTGAAATTCAGGTTGCTCCCACCTGGAGAGTGCGTCGCAGCCAGAGGCGCGCCACCAAATAAAAAAAAAAAAATGTGCATGCGATTTTTGTGTGACTGATGAGGAAGGAAAGGGTGGGGTGGGTAAATTTTGACTAAATGACAACTTTTTCGTTGCTGCTGAGTTTAACATATGCTAAGTGCATGGGCACACGGGACCTCAGTTTATCGTCTCATCCGAAAGACTCCATGTTCAGACTGTAAGGCCTAGTGCAAAGTGAGAGGAAAAATTCCCCTGTACCCAGGTTCGAACTCGGGTTTACTTGACACGAAGCGAACGCGCTACAACTGCGCCACACTATATAGCACTATTCTCCTGAAATTTACATGAAAACACATTTTTTTAAAAAAGAGGCAATATAACTCACGCACACAACACACATTCAAAATACATGATAAATAAAATTATTTTGGGAAAAAATCATGGAATAAAAAATTCATGTGAAACCACGCACACAACCCACATTTAAAATGCCTACATAAAATATACAGCTGTCATTGAAAGACATTTACAATAATATCTGTAGTGTTAAAAATTCGGGACTTTCCTGGTGTTGCACTGCCTCCGGGCATTGCTTCCAGGATTGTTCCCACCGTCTTTTTATCTCCTAATGTCTCATATGCGTCTGTTTCAGACCAGAGGACGTTAACCCTTTCACCGCCAGCCATATTTCAGCCAAACGTTTCCATTGCCTGGGTAGAGAACAAAATCCATCTGCAGTATTGGGGATTCTTCTGTGATATATATAAAATAAGGTCTATTCTTACTTCCCAAAACTAAGACAATAGGGTCTTTGGATAATAGACCCCAATTCGATGCCTTTTAGGTGTTAAATTACTGTGGTGCTAAAATGCGACTTTAGCGGTGAAAGGGTTAAACAGATTTTTCTCATTGGTACACATTAGCTAATGTTGCTAGGGACATTAGGAAAGTGAGAACTGTGCGATGAATAATTTTCTTCTTCTTCGATCGCTCAGACAGTTTCCTGTCAATTAGCTAATGTTGCTAGGGACATTAGGAAAGTGAGAACTGTGCGATGAATAATTTTCTTCTTCTTCTTCTTCGATCGCTCAGACAGTTTCCTGTCAATTAGCTAATGTTGCTAGGGACAGTAAGAAAGTGAGAACTGTGCGATGAATAATTTTCTTCTTCTTCTTCTTCTTCGATCGCTCAGACAGTTTCCTGTCAATTAGCTAATGTTGCTAGGGACAGTAAGAAAGTGAGAACTGTGCAATGAATAATTTTCTTCTTCTTCTTCTTCGATCGCTCAGACAGTTTCCTGTCAATTAGCTAATGTTGCTAGGGACATTAGGAAAGCGAGAACTGTGCGATGAATAATTTTCTTCTTCTTCAATCGCTCAGACAGTTTCCCCTGTACCCAGGTTCGAACACGGGTTTACTTGACACGAAGCGAACGCGTTACCATTGTGCCACACTACACAGTGGCATTTGCTCCCATGCCGAAAGACTCCACATTCAGACTGTAAGGCCTAGTGCAAAGTGAGAGGAAAAATCCCCTGTACCCAGGTTCGAACTCGGGTTTACTTGACACGAAGCGAACGCGTTACCATTGTGCCACACTACACAGTGGCATTTGCTCCCATGCCGAAAGACTCCACATTCAGACTGTAAGGCCTAGTGTAAAGTGAGAGGAAAAATCCCCTGTACCCAGGTTCGAACTCGGGTTTACTTGACACGAAGCGAACGCGTTACCATTGTGCCACACTACACAGTGGCATTTGCTCCCATGCCGCTCATTCCGAGTCCCAACACTCAGCCACACCCAGGCTTGTTCAGGTCGCAGAATCCGATACCAGCAATTCAAGGGGAGCGAATCTATGTTAGGCCGTCAGGAGGCAACCAACTGAGGAGACACTGACAGTCTAGATTTACTTAAGTTTCTTCATTTATGCTAAAAATGGCGGCAAAGGTAAAGATGTGCCACCCCCCCCTGCATTTCTCGGTTAACTCTTTCATTCCTGGTTTTACACTAACTGTTACTTCCCCTTATTCCTATGTTTCTATTATCTATCTATTCCCTTCATTCCTGGATTTATAGAGGGTTAAAAATGTGATAATGGGGTACTTATTTTAGAGACTTACGGCAGTAACCCACATTACATGAACCTAAGAATGTCATATACCGTTGTGTAGGGATTTGATGTGAGAAGCTGTTTGTGACCATGTTGACACATTATGGTGACATGACAGATGACACACAGGTGTAAAACAGGTAAGTTTACAATTTAACATAAAACATACCATCATGCGATACATGCAGGTCAGTGTTTTTAAAGCAAATTGTATATTTCATGCACGCACTCACCAAGCGATGCCTCCTGTACATCCCCATGCATTGTGCTTGTCATTACTCCACAGATAAGTCACCATTGTCACCATAATTGTCCCCAACACATCAACAGTTTATTGTCTGTTTTGACGATTATGCATGGATACAACACAAATATATAGAGGACAAGCACCACATTATTTTGCACACTTTTTTTTTTACACAGATAATATTTTCACGTTCCCTATCTACGCATGTATGTACCCCTGTCACAGTCATCACATCACATGTCACACATAGGTGACACACCTTGAAGCAGTCACTGTGACGCTGTTTGCAGCACAGATACACACCACACTTTTCACACATCATTGTAGTTTGACACGTTTTGAAGGGGTGTCAGTATAGCTGACACCAGTGTGTGCATGCTTGTACTTGGGGTGTCGTGCCATGCACAACACACAGGTGTGCTTGTCACCTACACCTTTGTTTTTCTCTGGCTCCTCGGTGCGTGTTTTTAGGTGTTATTGTTGGTATATTCTAGCAGAGAACTGAGCATTTCATCAGAGTAAAATAATTGAAAATAATCTTGCGCTTTCATTGATGTGTCTAACGCACACACAGGCCCTGATCGATGTTTGAATTCCGTCCTAGTTTCGGTTTTGGTGTGACATAATTCCCCCTAATCCACTCAAAACTCGGTCGAGTGTAGAACAAAGGTAAGTTTTGATAATCTAACTCCTCACCACTAGCATCATCACCACCTATATGCGCTTCAATAGCTGCCACGAACTAAACTCACTCTTCTTCTGTCAAATTGGTCAGAATCAGAATTTTCTCCACCTTCCATTTTCACTACCAACAAAAACTGCCACATGCACAGTACACACCTACTACACGCATTCACTCAAAACGACCCCTTTCCCACGGAGCTGGAAGGAGGAGGTGGTGGGGGAAAGGGAAGGGTAAACGACTGGGGGGTCTGGCATCATATTCCATTCATAAACAGTCCCGTTAGGGCTGGGTCAAGGGTAAATGACGTACTTTGATGACGCGAATTGCAGGAAGTCCAAAGTACGATCCCGGAATACCGGTCTCTCGGATTGAAAGGAGTTATTTCTTCCAGAACGGTTTTCCGTTCTCCAGGATTGAAAGATATTAAGCCTTGAAACCGGCGGTTTTTGACTTTCTTACCAAACATAAAGCTGTATTTTATTAACCTTTTTAGCTAATAACCTTTTTGGAATACTAACCCTATCCCTAACCCCCCCCCCCCCCCCCTATAAGATGGGAAAACGCAATGAACCACGACTGTGACAAATGACGCCGTGTACTGCAATACATAGGGAGGGGGGGTCCTATTAGATAATGGCCTAGGGTTAGGGATAGGGTTAGTATTCCAAAAAGGTTATTAGCTGAAAAGGTTAATAAAATACAACTTTATGTTTGGTAAGAAAGGCAAAAACGGAAAATTGCAATTAACCGAGAAATGCAGGGGGGTGGCACATCTTGGCAAGCACTGATAACACACATACCCATCTACTTCTTTTTCCTGTTTTTCCTCACTGGTTCTCTCTTGCTCTGTATGTCCTGTTCTTGTTCAGACCGTTCTTGCAGATTTGTAGCACTGCTTGAAGTTTTATTGTGGAGTTTGTGCAGTGAAGATTTTCCTTCACTGTGAGTCGTCTGATGCTTGCTTAATTCGCTGAGTGCAGCAAAAGTCAAACCGCATACGTCACATGCAAAGGATTTTTGACCAATGCAATATATCTTTTTATGCACTTTTAAACTGTCAGCACGAGCATAACACCTATTGCACACTTCACACTGAAATGATTTTGGATCTATATGGATCTTCTTATGGGCTTTTAGTCTGAATTGCCGGGAGAAGTACTTACTACACACATCACACTGAAATGTTTTTTGATCAGCATGGATCAGTAAGTGTTCTTTTAGGCTACTTTCATGACAAAAAGACTTATTACACATGTCACATTGAAATGGTTTCTGATCATCGTGGGTTAATTGGTGCTTTTTCAGGTTCTCTTTCTTGGTAAAAGACTTATCACACACATCACATTGAAATGGCTTTTGATCAGAGTGGATTAACTTGTGTACATTTAGGTCTTTTTTCAAAATAAAAGACTTACCACAGACATCACATTGAAAGGGTTTTGGACCTGTGCTGTGTGTCAATTTATGATATCTTAGGCTTTCCGCCCATTCAAAACACTTACTGCACACGTCACACTGGAAGGATTTGGGGTTAACATGGATCACTTTATGCGATTTTAGAGTGCTTGCCCACAAAAAACACTTACTGCACACATCACATTGAAATTGTTTTCGACTAGTGCTGTGAGTCATTTTATGTCTTTTCAAGTGGGATGCCCGATTAAAACGCTTACTGCACACATCACATTCAAGCGTTTTCTGACCAGAATGCTTCAAGCTCAACATGTGCTTCTTCAACACCGAGGCAAATCTAAATTGCATGTTGCACACACTACATACATGTCTCTTTTCTTTACCTTTCTTCATTGGTCCTTTCTCTGAATGTGTGGCGGGATTTTTTCGGAAATCTGGAGCACTCTTTGAAGTTTTATCATGAAGACTGTGCGTCAAAGATCTGCTGACATTAAGAGGTTCAGCATCTGGATTGTTGTGGATGGTTGATGAGGATGTGGCAGGCAATGCCTTCGTATTTGACACATTTTCAGCTGCAGATTTACAGGCGTTGAGTCCTGTAGTCACATTATCACCAGTGGGAAACTGAAGCCGCTCAAGACGCACATAACAATCGATGTAAACCATTGATTTGTGGCTAGTAGTGTGAGACTGGTCCATTTCTGAGAGAATGGAGTTACTCAATCTGGAACTCAAAGCAAGTGGTTCACCAGCTAAGTGACTGCTGGTGTGAGATATATCTGATCCATTGTGTACGTCACTAACGATACCAGATTTGTCCGATTCTTTAGTGCGTATAGGCTTTCCACCCCGTATTGGTTGTGAATGAGTACTGATATTTTTGGTCTCTGATTTCACTGGTTTGTTTACCTCTGAACGTATGCATGATGCTGGCATGGCTTTAGTGGCAACATCATCATAAGTGTCGTTGGTTTTGACCAATCTCTTTGGCTTAACACAGATGCAAGATGCTAACATATTGTTTCCACAGCAAACGTCAGTAGTGTCCGATTTCTCTGGCTTCTTAAGTCGTACACAATTACAAGATGTCTGTGTGTCGCTTTCAATGATGGATTCCATCTTGGTATCTCCTGTGATGGAATTGGACACGCTGTTCCCTATGTCTGAATCAACTCTTTCTATCTTTACATACACTCCCCTGTCCTTACCTTTCCCCTGCAGCCCCCCTTCCCTCTCCTCCCCAGTTTCCATTTTGACTACAGAATGTTCACCCTTCACCCCCTCCTTCCTTTTTCTCATTCCACAATCAGGCTCTAAACATGAGCATTCCCTCTCCTCTTGCTCCTGTGTCGCTGCAGGGGGAAGACTAAGTGCTGAACATGATGGCAACGATGATGATGATGACAATGAAGACGATGCCTGGCTCTTGGAAACTGTGGCATAGTTACTCTTCTTGAATGGTGGTGTGGAGGAGAATGATGGGACATTACTGGTGCAAGGAGACTCAATCTTAATGACGACATTGTTGTTGTGATGATTTACTGCTTCTGTTACATAGCTGTCATCGACAGGTTCAGTTTTCACATTGTGATGAGTGTAGGTTGTAGTCTGGGGATGGGAGCCAAAGGACTTTGTTACAGTTGTTGATGATTCATAGACTGGTGTGTCGGAGGAAGTGGAATCAGTCTTAACCACATCTCTGTGGTGATCGACTGCTTTGGTTACATCGCTGTCGTTGACTGGTTCAGTTTTTACAATGGGGAAAGTGTCGGATGAAGTCTGGGGACCATCGGATTTTATTGCAGCGGCTTTTGATAATTCATAGGGTTGAGTGTCACAGGGGGAGTTGTCAGCTTTCATCATGATGCTTTGATGATCCACTGGTTCAGTTTTTTACAAAAGGGCAACTGTTGGGAACTTGGCTGAGCCTGGGGTCTGAGGGATGGCAGACTTCTTCATTGTGGCTGCTGAAGACTTGCAGAATGGGGTGCCACAAGCCAAGGGAAGTCTTGAAGGCATTTCTTTTTCAGATGACAGGAATCTGCAACAAGTTCACAGAACACCAATGGTTATTAACTCTTTCAACGCCAGCCATTTTTCAGTCAAAATTTTCCATTAAATTTACCGGGATAGAGAAAAGATTTTGTCTGCAATACTGATGATTCCTCTGTGACATGCACAGAACAGTGCCTACCCTTACCTCCCAAAATTAAGAACATAGTAAATGTATAACAGACCCCCATTTGATGCCTTTCAGTTCACTCACATGGGTGTTAAATCATTGTGGTGACAACAGGCGAAAGTGGTGATGAAAGGGTTAACAGTCTATATAAAGATTAGCACTATGCTGGCTTGCTGTGCTTGTTTGTTGCATTGCCTGCACTTTGCAAAGGCATTTGACAAAGACAGCCAAGTCTGCTGACCCACCAGTGACTACGACACTATGGCATCAGATCTCAAACTTCATGATGGCCAGAACAAAGACTGGTTGTTGAGGGCAGCCGGTCCAACCCCATCACTGTGAAATCAGGAGTCCTCCAGGGCAGAGTCCTTGGCCCCTGTCTGCTCCTGCTCTACATAAATGACCTCCTAGACAAGTATTATTCTACAGACTTCACTTACCTCCATATGACTTTCCATTTCTTCTAAGATTTAAGACTGTTTGGCTGGACGAAATTTTCTGGCACCTAGGGCTAGGCCCTCGCAAAAAGCTCAAAATCACAGCACCGACCCTCGCCTCAAAGAAGCTACCAAAATGACCTTGAAACCTGGCATAGAGTGCTGGAAATTTGCATACAAAGAGGACAGGTGTTCTTCATAAGAATGCAAAAGTTTGAAGTCTGTAAACTTATTTGTTCCTGTTTTATTGACCCGTTGCCAAACTTTAATGAACAACCCACGTATTTAGTTCTTCTCTTCTTGCAGTAGACAACCGCCATCATCTTTTTGATGGTTCTGTTGTGTGTAAAACAGAACAGTCTGTACTACTCTAAGGCCGGGTTCACATTAGACGTGTAAGTTCTGTACAGAAACCCCTAAATAAGTGGAAGAAAGAAGGATAAAAGTTTATGCATAATGGGGAAATTCGGACACGTGCGCAAATCTTTTCCCTTCTTTGTTGTTGTTCTTCTTCTTAGCCATGCGTGGCCACAATCAACACTTTGATTATTTTACCACGGAACCGGGGAGGTTCTATACCACTTTTGCCGGAAGAAAGGCTCAAGGCCTGAGAAGTAGCAAGGATGAAATCAGGTCAAACCGACTCGATAGTTTCCCCTCAAAATGTCGAACCCGTGTTTTGGCTTCGTGCCAAGTGGTCACTGTCTTTGCTTTGTTTTCATTGGTAGTTATTTTTGTTGCTGACCCATCCGGGCATATTACTTGTGGAGTGAACACTTGTTCCGTTAGTCTTGACCTGTTTTTCTTTACAAGTGGATGTAAGGTCGCGAGTGTCAAGCGCTCCAATTTTTAGGTCTGATTCCGCCGTCAAATACAACTGAACGGTAAATATGATTTTAATGAAATTAATACTAATAATAGCATAATAGATTCAACCAATTTGCTACTTGTGTGAAAAATTTGGTGCATGTAAGTTTATAATCAGTGACTTTGCGAGGTTAATCTAATCGGAGGTGTTAGCTTAGTCCGACCATGTCCAACATTTTGTTTTTCTTCTTGCCGCGTCACACTGACGATCGAGTTGATCAACTTTTTCTTATAAATGTAGCTCATGTAAAAAAGGTTATCATTTTAAAACGTCGTAACTTTCTCAATTTTCGACCGATTTTGATACTTTGGGTATCATTTTAAAGGTCTTTTCGCGCTCTTTCCAATGACGTATATTTCTTTACGATTTGACAAAAAAATAAAAAATTATAACCATCCTTAGTCACTTAGTGAGAAGAAAAGTGTGACAGATAGATAAAAGACTTATTTATGGATTGCGCACGGGTTTCCGCTTATGTGTGTACACGGCCTTAGACTTACTTAAATATATTTATTTCTTCTCGTACCTGCAATGACACTGGTCGATTAAAGTGGTGTCATCCGTGGAAGAAGAAGTTCAAGAACACAAAACCTCAATGAATCATTGAATGGCGCGCTAAATCGTGCGGCAAGAAGCGTTATTTCCCCTCTCTTGGGAGTGGCCGTAGGCCATAGATGCACAAACATCTGCATTGATTATGAATATCTTCTTTGTTCGCTCAGACAGTTTCCTGTAGAATCATCGCTTATTCAACGCAATAAGCTTGTATTAATAAAAATCGGGACTTTACTGGTTTCGTACTGCCTCCGGGCATTGCCTCCAGTGTTGTTCCCACCATATTTGTGTTTACAAATGTCCCATATGTGTCTGGTTCAGGCCGAGAGGACGTAAAACTCCATTTTCGCTCAGACAGTTTCCTGTCACATGAACGTAGATGCGTCATGCTGCCGTTATGCGCCTAACTAATAAATAGTTAGGCCCAGCATATCCGACTTCGGCTGAAGAAATCTTTGTAAGAATTTATAGAAAAAAGGCCCAAGGAGAATGGATCGGTGAGATAGAAAGATAGCAGATGACAGTAAGCAAAGGGAAAAGGCAGAGTCAAAGAGAGTGACAGATTAGAGTAAGTTACAAGCACAGAATTTCCAGAAGGTGGGGGAACTGTTTGTACGAAAGAACCCCCGGTATCCCCACGGGGGGAAATAAATATGAATTTAAAGCTCTCTGTAGGCTTTTCATAGCCTTTTGCCATCTACATATATTGACTTCATTTTGTTTTTGATAATCGGCGAAAAACCGTTGACTACTTCAACTGATCTAATTTTGTAAGATTCTGAATCTGAATCTGATCGTTGACGCTGATCGAGCTGTCCCTCCGGACAATTAAAATTGGTCTTAGTTGGTCGTAGTCGAAATCATCACTCTGTGGCATTATTATTATATCGACGAATTTAGGGAGAGCACATTTAAAAACAAAACAAAAGAAAAACATATTCTAATTTGAGTGACCTGGCCAGCCAGCGCCCGTTCAAGTTTGGTTTGTAAGGAGGATCAGAACTGACCTTGACAACTGTATTGAAAGAAGAACTTGAGAAGAAGAGGGGGGAGTGTGGGGTGGGTGGATGGAGAGGGGGCATAGGCAGGAGAAATGGGGCTTGGGGGTTGAAGCGGGAGGGTGGCTGGAAGTTGATTTATTTCAGGGCTGGTGTCTGCTGGAGGAGGGTCTTGAAATCCTCCACTGATCCAGCAGCGGAAACAACTTTGGTCTCTAAGTTGTTCCAATCCTGGATGGTTCTGGAGAAGAACAAAAAAGCTGTTCTTCGACGGCCCGGTGCTGCTGTTTTTGTTGGCTGAATATGCATGGTGATCACGAAGCATCGGTCATTCTTCCTAGCCAGGCCGTGTTCGACTAGGTTCTTACTGATGTACTCTCCTCAGTGATCTTCATGCCTTAAGTTGGTTTGATGAGGCGCTTAATTGTTTCTGGTCAGGTAGGCCTCACGGCCTCTCAAGCGTCCTTTCTCTTGATTGGTTTTTCTTTCTAGTTTTTCTTTAAATTCGGTTGGCACAGCTGTCACAGTGACGGTTTTAGTAGACTATCAGACCGGCTATTTACTACGGTTTGGGTCTTTGTCCAGGAGGTTTTTGAATGTGTTCGTATCAGGTGCAAGTTTTGTCTGAGCAGGAATTTTAAGTGCGTTCCAATAGTTAGTCGATCACTCTATAACTGTTACTGAAAAAGTGCATGTCTCCTGATGTTAGTTCTAGGCTATACCGTGTTAGTATTTTTAATTCATGATTTAGTCTAGTCTTTGAACAATTCGAGATTATCTAAACAAATTCTGACAGGTGTTAGGTATTTGTCTGCCTCAGTGCCATGGAAGTGTCCTTCGACGACCTTGTACAGGAAAGTCAGCCTCCGTTCTTTTCACGGCTTCTTTCCTGCATAGATGGAAGGCCAAGCTAGTCGCCGGGCTCGGCATGGCTGACACACAGCCTGGCGGGTTGCGGGAGTCAATCAAAAGTTCGTTGTATGTCCTCCCGGCCGAAGCCATATGGGACATTACTTTTAATAAAGTTATGTTTTCTTTTTAATAAAGTTAGAAAAATTGGGGAAAAACTGATGTCTTATGTACTTTTGATGTTTCTGAGTTATTTTTAAACTGAAGTATTTTACATTTATTTTTATGCCATGACTCGTTCTAGAACTGTTTTATGAAATATGTTTTTAGAATAAAATACTTGGTTTAAAATTTGCCTAAGTTCTGGCTCCAAGAGCTATTTAGTTGCAGGAGCAGTAATCTCTCTTTATAAATCTAATTGCTGCCCTTCCTGCCATGGACGCCTTCCCGGCATTGTTCTAACTTGTCTATTTCGCTTTGGGTGTAGTGGATCCCATACTATGGAGCTGTAGTCAATTAACACTTTCGCCGCCAGCCATTTTTTAGCCAAAAAATACCATTAAACGTACCTGGGTAGAGAAAAAACCCACTGCAGTGATTGCGAATTCCTCTGTGACATGCACAACATCATAGTTAGGCCTATCCTTACCTCCCAAAATTACGAAAAATTATAGGGTCTTCAGATAACAGTCCCTGTTAATATTTTTTTCTCCTTTGAGCTCCTCCGAAATTCAGTGGAATGTGCATTTGACATAATGTACGTATGCAGTGGAGAGACCAGTGAAAACTGAAAACCGGACACACACGTACCTTGCCCATTATGGCCATATGGCCTGGGATCGCAAAGACCGTGACTGCGGAGTAGAAGAAGAAGAGAATACACAATAATATTAATATTACAGTGACAGAATAATCAGCAAGTGATTGTGGTAGGATCGAAGGATGACAGTTCGTTTAACGTCCTCCGGTCTAGAACAGGCACATATAGGACATTAATAACTATAAAGAAAGTAATAATAATAATAATACTGGTTATTTATAGAGCGCTTAACTCCCTTTGCAGGGAGCTCAAAGCGCTGAACAAAGGCCTAAACACTAACATACAGATAAACATACACATTAAAGACAAGCCAAGAACAATCAACATGAAGACAAGTATCAATGAATATAAACATTAAAAATAAGTGAGACTGTTAATACAAAATACATGTATTAATCTCTCTCGCCCTCCCCCCCCCCCTCTCCTTCCCCTCCTCCCCCCCCCCCCCCCACCCACGCACGCACGCACACGCACACGCACACGCACGCACGCACGCACGCACACGCACGCACGCACGCGCACGCACGCACACACACACACACACACACACGCACGCACGCACGCACGCTGCAGGTTAATATCATCAAGGACTACGTGGATTAGAGGTGAGAGTATGAGGTTTTAAAAAGATGAGTTTTCAGAGAAGTTTTGAAAGACTGGACAGAGGAAGAGTGGCGAACACTGTGTGGTAAGCTATTCCAGACCGAGGGAGCAGAGTACGAGAAAGAAGATTCATCGAAGGATTTAGTTTTGATACGGGGAGTGGAGAGCAGGCATGAGTCGGAGGAAGATCTGAGATGTCGGGTGGGAGCCTTGTAGGTTTGTACAATGTCAGTGAGATACTGAGGGGCAGTTCCATTAATAGAGTTGAAGGTGAGGCATGCGACCTTGTACTGAATTCGAGCAGAAATTGGAAGCCAGTGAAGAGTGTGAAGTAGCGGGGTGATATGCTGTGTCTTTTTTGCTTTGAAATTCAATCTTGCAGCTGCGTTCTGAACTTTCTGAAGTTTCTGGATTGAGGACTGCGGGCAACCAAATAACAGAGAGCTACAATAGTCTAGCCTAGACAAGACGAGATAACAGACGAGAGTTTGTCTTGCCTGAGTGGTAAGGAGGTGGCGAATGGAACTTATCTTACGAATATGTAGATAGGCTATTGCAGACATTGTTCACATGTGTTTTCATTGTAAGGTTGGAATCGATAGTGACGCCCAGGTTTTTGACAGAAGGAACAAACTGAATCAATATATGAGTCACCTATCCTTACACTTGGAAGATGGAAGGGTCCTGTCAACAGAGAGTCTTTTAGAAGTCATTATGATGGCTTCAGTTTTGCTGTCATTTAATTGGAGTTTGTTTTCATTGATCCACTCTGGACGATTCTGGAGGTACTACAATACCAGGAAAGTCCGGGAGTTTTTAATAATCAAGATCTTAATGCCTCTTATATTTGAACAACTCTCTCTCTCTCTCTCTCTCTCTCTCTCTCTCTCTCTCTCTCTCTCTCTCTCTCTCTCTCTCTCTCTCTCTCTCTCTCTCTCTTTCTCTCTCTCCCCCTCTCTCGCTCCCTCTCTCGCTCTCTCTCTCTCTCTCTCTCTCTCTCTCTCTCTCTCTCTCTCTCTCTCTCTCTCTCTCTCTCTCTCTCTCTCTCTCTCTCTCTCTCTCTATCTCTGTCCTTCTGTTTGTTCCGCGCTCTGTAACCCACGAACCATTGTACAGAATCGCTTCAAATTTTGTGTGGTGATGTATTATAGCACAGGGAGGGGCCCCGTAGAAACCGTGGTGACCTTGACCTTGGAGTTTGACCTTGGAAAACTGGTCAGAGATAGGAGTAGTAACTAAAGGATACAGTAATTAGGGAATGACTGGCTGGACAAGTTTTCACTGGTTACATCCCTTGAATCATAAATCTGAGCGAAAGAGGGGAGAGGCAAAAGAGAGAGAGAGAGTGTGTGAATGTGTGTGTGTGTGTGTGTGTGTGTGTGTGTGTGTGTGTGTGTGTGTGTGAGAGAGAGAGAGAGAGAGAGAGAGAGAGAGAGAGAGAGAGAGAGAGAGAGAGAGAGAGAGAGAGAGAGAGAGAGAGAGAGAGAGAGAGAGAGAGAGTGTGTGTATGTGTGAGCGCGCGTGCGAAGCAGGACTGCTAGTATAGTTGATAACCGTATAGTGTACTATGGAAAGGAAGGAAGGTAAGCCTGCATTAGAGAGAGAGAGAGAGAGAGAGAGAGAGAGAGAGAGAGAGAGAGAGAGAGAGAGAGAGAGAGAGAGAGAGAGAGAGAGAGAGAGAGAATGGATTGGGGATGGAGGGTAGGGGGAAAGGAGACATTACTTTCATATTTAACAAACACTCCCTGTACATTTTGTTCAAGTCTGATTTCTTTTTAGCAGAATTAAAAAGTTAATGTCCTTAAATATTATATTTAAAAAATGATTGAACCAAACAATTTAGAACAACATTTATGCATATTAATAAAATAAAATAAAAAATTCTCTTGTCCAAGTTTCTTTAAAATAATACACACTCCCATTTACTGCGGAAGAGCATGGATTGATAGATCTCTTAGGTCATCGCACCAATCTTGCTTGGATGATTTACGACCTTGTACAAAGAATCCAGGAGTGTTTCGTCCATTTCATCGAAAAATAAAGGTAAATTAATGCTAATTCATCAACGTTCTATAACAAGGGACCTCATTTTCATGAAAATAAAGACGCCTGTTGTGACAGGTTTTCAGTCACTTTTCAGGTTTTCTCCTGAAAGACTCGGGCAAGTGAGTCAATCGAAGTCTGTTTTCAATCATTTCATTCGTCGTCAGTGATGACATACGGTTAAATGTAGAAGACCAACTCTTTGTTGACCTACTTCAACTTTTACTTGTCAAAATAGGCTGCCGATTCTTTTCTGTTTTTGTTTTTAACCCTTTCACCGCCAGCCATTTTTCAGCCAAAAAAATACCATTAAACTTAACTGGGTAGAGAACAAAAATTATCTGCAATATTGGGAATTCCTCTGTAAGTGACATGTATAACATTGGCCTACCCTGTCGCATGAAAATAGGTAGCTCGTAAAAATAAGTAGCTCGCTACCTATGACAGTGTGTATTTGCGACATTGATTGAGCATGAACCACAAATTTCACTTTTTTCTAGGGTTAGGGATAGGGTTAAGGTTAGGGTTAGTTAAATGGTTAAAGTACAGAAAAAGTGAAATTTGTGGTTGTCGCAAATACAGACTCTCATAATAGTGAGCTACTTATTTTTACGAGCTACCTATTTTCATGCGACATACCTTGCCTCCCAAAATTAAGAGCATGCATAGTGTCTTTAGATAATAGGCCCTGGTTTGATGCCTTTTAGTGACATTGGTGTTAAACTTAAACCATTGTGATTTGTGGTGCATAAATGCGACATTGGCGGTGAAAGGGTCAATAACAATTTTGATATGTTGGTGGGGGTGGGGGTTAATCACAAATTTACATGATTGCCTTATTGAGTAATTCTGGGGCTGTTTGTTATATGCATCAGCCTCGTTTTGGAAGAGGTCGGCTCAAACTTGCAGAATTATAGGCAATCATGTAAATTTGAAGTAGGTCCAGGGCTCTCAGGGAACCCCATTTGGGGGTCTATGAAGCACTAACATTCTAAAGGACCCTCTAAAAGAATGTGCAGGGGGTCCCAGGGATGCACTAGAAAATGTCTTTTTAGCATTCACAATGCACTGGGACCCTCTATCCCGCCTCCAGGACCCTCTACACTGCAAATGGAGTCCCTGAGACCCCTTGTTTCGCGGGACGATTGTGAGCCCTGTAGGTCTACAGAGAGTAATAATAATTTATTTAATAAACGGACACTTATATAACTCCTTCGTCTGGGTACACACACAGTACACACACACACACACACACACACACACACACACACACACACACACACACACACACACACACACACGAATCAATAAAGACTAGACACTATATAATGCATCAAAATGGTGCTGGATGGTGAAAATACCGATTATTAAAACATCCAATGGTTGGGACATTGCAATTTGCAAGTTTGCACATTTGTTGTTGTCTTGATTGACTTGAAGCATTCAACCTCTCTAGTCTCAAATTTGGAGATTCTTGCTGAGAATATGAAATAGTAGACGAGTTCTTCTACCACAGAAATATTTAACATAAATAATTTAGCAGAACTCAGATGACATGTCCTCTCAGTTCTAGCCTAGTGCTCTCCTTTTCCACGGCAAATAGACAATTTGACCAATAACCGTCAAGCTGCGCCCTTTAACATTACAGAAACAAGCAGAAGTGTGTTGTTGCGATGTAGTTAACTAGTGCCGTTTTAAAATAGACTATCTTGGTAATCTGTTTAATGCTTTCACTATTCGGTCCTTCCACTCTGTTTTGACCATTTGGTTTAAACACATTTTTTATTGAAAATCAATATAGCAGCAACATAAACAGATGGAAATGAGCACAAGCTTAAAGCTTATACATCTTGACCATTTGACAATCACCATTTCGACCAGCGGTCCTTGGCTATTCACTACGTCTGTACATGTATGCGATGCAAGTTAAATTGACCCATGGCCAATATTAAAATGATGTGGCTGTGCCCAATGGAAGCTGTCTTTACCAGTGGCAGTTCTCCCTACATGCCGTAAAGAATTGTTGGTTGTCACTCCATGGGTGGACTGAATGTGTGGGTGGCTCCATGAATGGAGTCCCCTGAAGTCGGAGTATGGCCGCCAATGTGGCGGGGCCCTTTAAAAGCAGATACGCATGTACTCTTCCCACCCAAGGCCTTGCGAAATGTTCACATGGCACTGGGTGTGCCCCCAGAGCGTTTAAGCTGGGGAACGAAAACAACAACCACATTCACCATTCAGCACATTAGGTAATTTGCTTGCCTAATGTTCATGTTAGGCAATTGTTCACATTGAGCGTAGCATATGTGCACACGTCTGTGAATTTGATGTTTCCAATTTCAGACGAAAGACGTGGTGTGAAGAAAGAAAGAAAAAAGAGAGGGAGAAGGGGTTGGGTGGAGCAAACACCATGGACGACGAGGAGGAGATGATGGGGGCAGGGGGCAGCACTGTTGTGTCATGGATAGACAACTCTGCCAACTTGCCGTCTGTCGCCGTGCCGGTCAAACAGGTATAGTTTATTATTAGGTATTATGTACTTTATAGTCAAAGAGGCGTCTGAAATTCGGGTTGCTCCCCACCTGGAGAGCGCGTCGCAGCCAGAGGCGCAGCCAGCGTCGGCAGAGGCGCACCACCCATATTTTTTTTTTGGGCATGCGAGTTTTGTGTGACAAAAGAGGGGGGGGGGGGGGGGGGGGGGGGGGGGGGGGGGGGGGGGGGGGGGGGGGGGGGGGGGGTAAATTTTGACCAAATGACAACTTTTTCGTTGCCACGTGTGCTAAGAAACCTAGCATCACAACAACAAACAAAGAAAAAACTATAACCCCTTGACTTGCCAGAGAAAATTCAAGACAGAATTTGTTTTTATATTTAAATGCAATCAAATACTGTAATTAAGAAATAGGCCCAGAATGTCCGACTTCGGCTCAAGAGATCTTAAAAATAGAAAAAAGACAGGAGAATGGACCAGTAAGATAGAAATATAGCAGATGACAGTAAGCAAAGAGAGTGACAGATTAGAGGAAGTTACAAGCACAGAACTTCCAGAAGGTGGGGGAACTATAAGTCACAGCCCCCCCCCCCCCCCCTGGGGATGCCGGGCGGGGTCTTTAGTACAAATTAGATATATAATAACTTGTACTAAAGACCCCCCTGGTATCCCCACGGGGGGGGGGGGGCTGTGACTTCAAAAGTTATGACATCAATGACATCGTGTTGACTTCTTGTACAGGAGGAGAGGGATGAAGGGGAGGAAGAGGAGATAATCATCGACGACAACGATCGAGGTGACGATGACCATGTCACCAGCGGTGCTATGGCAGCGGCAGCGGCGGCAGCAGCGGCGACGACAGTGGTCGTCAGTGACGGTAACGACGACGATGATGACAACGCGACCGCTTCCTCCCATCAAGCCATGCAACAAATGGCGGAGGTTATTGCTGAACAGTCTGTCGGTGAGTGGCAGTGAAGAGGGGGGGCGCAGCCGGAGTGGATGGGAGAGAGAAAGGGGAGTGAAGGGGGGAGAGAGAGAGAAAAAAATGTGTGTGTATAGCCCCTTGTGTTTGTATGCATGTCCGTGTGTATTATTTAACAAGGTGCATGTTTTGTAAGTGAATGCCCCCCCCCCCCCCACCCCACCCCACCCACCCCGTGGGGATACCGAGGGGGTCTTTCGTACAAATAGTTCCCCCACCTTCTGGAAGTTCTGTGGTTGTAACTTCCTTTTATCTACCAATCTCTTTGACTCTGCCTTTTCCCTTTTCTTTCTGTCATCAGCTATCTTTCTGACTTATTTATTGGCTCATTTTTCCAAAAAAGTTTTTTTACTAATTCAAAAATCGTTGCGATGCAAATAAGTTAATGGACATTTTTGGGCTCAAAGATGGCTGATGGTGAAAGGGTTAACTCTTCTACTAGCACCATTCGCCCAGTACATTACGCTTCCGTTCATTGGCAAGCACCCTGCCATGTGTTTGTCTACTTTCAGAGCTTATATCAGTTAAAGCTACGCATGCGCACTCTAAAAAAGGGAAAAAAAGGTTACCCCCCTCTTGTCGGTTGAGATGCAAAGGACAACAAAAACGTAAAAGAAAAATACATGGCAGCTGGAAGAGTTAACCCTTTCATCGCCAGTGTCGCCTCTTGGCATCACAATGATTTAACACCCATGTCACTGAAAGGCATCAAATGAGGGTCTGGTATCCAGTGACCTTATGTTCTTCATTTAACCCTTTCATGGCCACTGTCGCCTCTTGGCACCACAATGATTGAACACCCATGTCACTGAAAGGCATCAAATGAGGGTCTGGTATCCAGTGACCTTATGTTCTTCATTTAACCCTTTCATCGCCACTGTCGCCTCTTGGCACCACAATGATTTAACACCCATGTCACTGAAAGGCATCAAATGAGGGTCTGGTATCCAGTGACCTTATGTTCTTCATTTTGGGAGGTAAGGATAGGCCCTATGTTATGCACGTCACAGAGGAATCCCCAATATTGCAGACAAAATCTTTTCTCTACCCGGGTAAGGTTAATGGTAAATTTTGGCTGAGGAATGGCTAGCGTTGAAAGGGTTAATGCAAGTTGTCCTGTGTTATTAGTGAGAGTGTTTTAACTCATTCGCACCGCAACGATTTTGAAATATTAAAAAAAAATCACAAATCACTCCAGCCATACACACAAACAAAACATACATTTAAACAAAAGGAGAAATGAAAGAAGATTACGGGTTTTTACTTCAGGTTTAGGGAAGTGGTAGATCAAACTTTTATTATATATAGACTTTATATAGATAAACTCTCTACACCGATTGGTTTCCCCTCAACAAACCACTACAAAAGCAAAGTCAGAGGCAAAATTGTGGTCTAAGGGAGGGAAGCGAGTTTAGAAGTGACCCAGGTATGGTGTGCGCACAGATTTCCTTCCCTTGAAGGAAATGCATCAAATTGACAGCTATGTATTAATTCCGAACACACATATGGCTGGAACGACTCGAATGAGTTAATTGTGTCGGAGACTTGTATTCTGGAGAGTTTAGCCTCATACTCCCAATCGTCCTGCAAACCAAGGGGTCCCAGGGACTCCTTTACTTACAGTATAGAGGGTCCTAGAGGCGGGATAGAGGGTCCCAGTGGCATAGCGAATGGGAAAATTATTTTCTAGTGCATCCCTGGGACCCCCTGCACATTCTTGTAGAGGGTCCTTTAGAATTTTAGTGCTTCATAGACCCCCAAATGGGGGTCCCTGGGAGCCCTGATCAGGACACAATGAGTAACCAAGGACCCTTGGCCGCACTATTACTGATGATAGTAATATCAACAGTAACTCGGAACACTCAGTCATACACATGGTTTGTTTTTGTTGTGACAGCGACGGCAGAAGCGGACGCGGAAGTTGGCCAGGGGATCACCGAACAGTTCCAGCGCGTCTTCATGTCGGCCATCTCCAGCCTCCCTCCTTACTTCCCCTCCCCCCACCACCCCCACCCCCACCCCCGCCCCCGCCCCGCCTCCCGCCGGGACCTCTCGACCCCTTCTACCTCGACCTTTGACCCTTCCCCCGACGTCGAAGCCGCCGTGGGGATCGACGACATTGTCGTTTCCGATTTCGAGGAAGACGACGACGACGGTCGGATGGAGGTGGAAGGCGGTGGTGAGGGGGAGGAGGAGGGGACTTTTTTGTCGGATGCCTACAATGCTTCACGACGCTCGAACCCCATGGATCCCTACGCCTTGTTCAACCTGCCCTCTCCTCCTCCCCCTTCCCCTCCTCCTCCTCTGTCTATGAGGGACCTGAGGGAGATGGAGGTGGTGGGGGTTGGTAGTAGTGGGGGTGGGGGTGGGGGAGGAGGGGTGGTGGTGGGGGGGGAGACTTGCTTCTGGCATCGCCCCTCTCGTCGGTTTCCTCACCCTCATCCTAACCACCACCACCATCATCATCATCATCATCGTCATCAACGTCGCCGGGCGGTGCCACCCCCGCCGCCTCATGATACGTGCTTGGGGTGTTGTAATAGGTAGGGTGTGTGGGAGGTGTGTGTGTGTGTGTATTAGGTATTAGGTACTTTATAGTTGCTATTAGTCACCAGAGGCGTCTGTGAAATTCGGGTTGCTCCCACCTGGAGAGCGCGGCGCAGCCAGAGGCGTGCCACCTAATTTTTTTGCATGCGATTTTTGTGTGACTGATGAGGAAGGAAAGGGGTGTGTGTAAAATTTGACCAAATGACAACTTTTTCGTTGCCACTGGGTTTAGCGTATGCTAAGTGCATGGGCACACGGGACCTCGGTTTATCGTCTCATCCGAAAGACTCCACGTTCAGACCCGTAAGGCCTAGTGCAAAGTGAGAGGAAAAATACTCCTGTACCCAGGTTCGAACTCGGGGTTTACTTGACACGAAGCAAACGCGCTACCACTGTGTCAGTCTACACATTGTGTGTGTGTGCCTCTGTGTGTTTGTAGTTTGTGTGTCTATCTGTGTGTTGTTGTTTGTGTGTCTGTCTGTGTGTTGTTGTTTGTGTGTCTGTCTGTGTGTTGTTGTTTGTGTGTCTATCTGTGTGTTGTTGTTTGTGTGTCTGTGTGTTTGTAGTTTGTGTGTCTATCTGTGTGTTGTTGTTTGTGTGTCTGTCTGTGTGTGTTGTTGTTTGTGTGTCTATCTGTGTGTTGTTGTTTGTGTGTCTGTCTGTGTGTTGTTGTTTGTGTGTCTGTCTGTGTGTTGTTGTTTGTGTGTCTGTCTGTGTGTTGTTGTTTGTGTGTCTGTCTGTGTGTTGTTGTTTGTGTGTCTTATCTGTGTGTTGTTGTTTGTGTGTTGTTGTTTGTGTGTCTATCTGTGTGTTGTTGTTTGTGTGTCTGTGTGTTGTTGTTTGTGTGTCTATCTGTGTGTTTGTAGTTTGTGTGTCTGTCTGTGTGTCTGTCTGTGTGTTGTTGTTTGTGTGTCTGTCTGTGTGTGTCTGTTTGTGTTTGTGTGTCTATCTGTGTGTTATTGTGTGTCTATCTGTGTGTTGTTGTTTGTGTGTCTGTCTGTGTGTTGTTGTTTGTGTGTCTGTCTGTGTGTTGTAGTTTGTGTGTCTATCTGTGTGTTGTTGTTTGTGTGTCTGTGTGTGTGTCTGTGTGTGTGTTGTTGTTTGTGTGTCTGTCTGTGTGTTGTTGTTTGTGTGTCTATCTGTGTGTTGTTGTTTGTGTGTCTGTCTGTATGTCTGTCTGTGTGTGTTGTTGTTTGTGTGTCTGTCTGTGTGTGTTGTTGTTTGTGTGTCTGTCTGTGTGTTTGTAGTTTGTGTGTCTATCTGTGTGTTGTTGTTTGTGTGTCTGTCTGTGTGTTGTAGTTTGTGTGTCTGTCTGTGTGTTGTTGTTTGTGTGTCTATCTGTGTGTTGTTGTTTGTGTGTCTGTCTGTGTGTTGTTGTTTGTGTGTCTGTCTGTGTGTTGTTGTTTGTGTGTCTGTCTGTGTGTTGTTGTTTGTGTGTCTATCTGTGTGTTGTTGTTTGTGTGTCTGTCTGTGTGTTTGTAGTTTGTGTGTCTATCTGTGTGTTGTTGTTTGTGTGTCTGTGTGTTGTTTGTGTGTCTGTCTGTGTGTTGTTGTTTGTGTGTCTATCTGTGTGTTGTTGTTTGTGTGTCTGTCTGTGTGTTGTTGTTTGTGTGTCTGTCTGTGTGTTGTTGTTTGTGTGTCTGTCTGTGTGTTGTTGTTTGTGTGTCTGTCTGTGTGTTGTTGTTTGTGTGTTGTTGTTTGTGTGTCTATCTGTGTGTTGTTGTTTGTGTGTCTGTCTGTGTGTTGTTGTTTGTGTGTCTGTCTGTGTGTTGTTGTTTGTGTGTTGTTGTTTGTGTGTCTATCTGTGTGTTGTTGTTTGTGTGTCTGTGTGTTGTTGTTTGTGTGTCTATCTGTGTGTTTGTAGTTTGTGTGTCTGTCTGTGTGTCTGTCTGTGTGTTGTTGTTTGTGTGTCTGTCTGTGTGTTGTTGTTTGTGTGTCTATCTGTGTGTTATTGTTTGTGTGTCTATCTGTGTGTTGTTGTTTGTGTGTCTGTCTGTGTTGTTGTTTGTGTGTCTGTCTGTGTTGTTGTTTGTGTGTCTGTCTGTGTGTTGTTGTTTGTCACATTGTTGTTCTTCAGTTTGATATCCTTCCAACTAAAAGTGATTCAGACAATATATAATATTGTAGTGTGATGGTGGTGTGGCGAGTGTGAGTGGGTGTGCTTGTGAGTGGGTGTGCTTGTGAGTGGGTGTGCTTGTGAGTGGGTGTGCTTGTGAGTGGGTGTAAGCGTTAAAGAAAGTAATAGGATAGTGATGCAGACCTTATCATACCCCCACCCCCCATCCCCATTAAGAAAGTTAAATTTACATTTAAAGAACATAACTGAACAATTGTCACACTGTGTCTGTGTGTGAAAGAGAGACGTTTCATTTGCCTTAACCTTGTGTCTATAAATTAATTAAGCTTGGCGATGTAAAACAAAATTCCATATTCATAGATTCATACATGTGTTTTATCCAAATTTATTTTTCATAATCGTGTGTTTTGTCCAAATTTATTTTCCATAATCGTGTGTTTTGTCCAAATTTATTTTCCATAATCATCATTGCATGTGTGTGCTTTCTTTTCAGTTTTGTTGTTGTTTTCTTTGGGCTAGTGCAAGTGTGTTTGGGCGAGTAACATTTTTCAGAACTTTTTTGTTGTTGTTGATAATAGGGTTTTACGCCCGTTTCGGCCATGAGGGGATTTTTTTATATTTTTTTTACCGTATTTTACTGACTATAAGGCACACCTGATCATAAGGGCGCGCACCCCAAATTTGACTCAAAATTAAGGTTTTGTTACTCTATTTCCTTACTGTATTATCAGTCACATTATAAGGCGCAGGGGTGTCAGTCTGGGAAAAAAACTACAATGGAACCTCCCTTATAAGACCTTCAAAAACCATCCAAAATGAGGTCTTATAAGGGAGGGGTCTTCTAAGGGAGGTGATTTTAATACTTACAAAGAAGGACAATGTCTCAGAGAAGTAGGTCTTATATGGGAGTGAGTCTTATAATGGGAGGCCTTATACTCCGTAAAATACTGTACTCGTCCGGAAGATCGACCAGTGAAATGTTAAAAGTTCATGGATGTGACCTTACCTTGGATACGAGGCGGCGCCTGTTTTTCCAAATTTTGACCCCCCAAAAAAAAATTGATTCAAAGTTCAAGGGGAAAAAAATGTTGAATTCTCACTTTACAAGCCTGGAATAAGCTTCAAATTGAGTATGATTTAGCTTTTTTTTCAGCTTTATGTGTGTGTGTGTGGGGGGGGGGGGGGGTTGTTGCCCACTGACCCCCCAGCCCTGTACCCTGAAAGGGCCCTGGGTGGCCCCTGGACCCCCTGCCTTGCTTGTTTTTCGATTTTCTCCAGTTGCATCCATGAAAGTTTGTCCAGCCCTGTCAAGTGTCATGTGTTGTGTCTATTCAGACCCAGTTCCTCCGGTGACGTTAGCCGACGATGGGCAAGGCTCGACGCACGAATGGACAACGACGGTTCTGGCGTCAGGGGAGGTAAGGCAGATTTTTAGTAACAATGGACTTGCCGTGGGGATACTGGGGGTGTCTTTCGTAAAAATAGTTCCCCAGGGCTCCCAGGGACCCCCATTTGAGGGTCTATGAAGCACTAACATTCTAAAGGACCCTCTAAAAGAATGTGCAGGGGTTCCCAGGGATACACTAGAAAAAGTATTTTTAGTATTCGCAATGCCACTGGGACCCTCTATCCCACCTCTAGGACCCTCTTTACTGTAAGTGAAGGAGTCCCTGGGACCCCTTGTTTTGTGGGACGATTGGGAGCCCTGGGGTTCCCCCACCTTTTGGAAGTTCTGTGCTTGTAACTTCCTCTAATCCGCCACTCTCTTTGACTCTTGCCTTTTCCCTTTGCTTTCTATCATCTACTATCTTTCTGACTTACTGGCTTGCCCCATTCTCCTGCCTTTTAAAAAAAAAAAAAAATCTTCCAAGTAATTTTTCTCCTTTGAGCTCCTCCGAAATCGGAATGTGTCGGCTGTACGCAGCGGGGAGACCAGTGAAAACTGAAAACCGGACTCATATGTACCTTACCCATTATGGCTATATGGCCTGGGAACGCAGAAGAAGAAGAAGAAGTAACAAGGAACAATCAACAATCAAACGCGTTTGGTTCTTTAGCGCATGGGTGCAACTTTTCCTGGTATACAAGGATTTCCTGTTTTTGAATTTTACCAGAAAAGGAAGTTCCTTTTTGTTTTAAATGTGTCAAACAAGATCTTTGTATGTCTACTGTATTTTTCAAACAATTTGAAATAAGAATTTGTATAAATTGTGGAAAAAGCAAAGTAAAATGTCTTCGTAAAACAATTTTTTCTTCAGCTGCAAGGGGACATTATCCCTGGACCCCTGCGGCTGAAGTTTTGTTAAAATTTAGTGTAGTTGCACCCATGTTAGTGTTAACCCCTTCCCTGCCTGGCTACGAGACGGTCTCCTACCTGAATTATGTCATTGATGATGTCATAACTTATGATGTGATAAGCCTGGGATGATGGTTTTTGGCTTAGATAAGCCAGAAAGGATATATCTCTAGACCATTTTCTCAGATTGAGTCGTAACAGATTTGTTTTAACCCCTTCCCTGCCTGGCTACGAGACGGTTTCGTACTTAATGATGTCATTGATGATGTCATAACTTATGGTGTCATAAGCCTGGGATGATGGTTTTTGGCTTAGATAAACCAGAAAGGATATATCTCTAGACCATGTTCTCAGATTGAGTCTAACGGATTTGTTTTAAACTTTATAATAACAAAATAGATAATTTCTATGTTTTCGTCTGGCAGTGAAGGGGTTAAACTTTATAAACTGGCAGTGAAGGGGTTAAGACTTTCGTTTTGTGTGTGTGTGTGAACTCATAGCTCCCTGATTTCAGTGAAGAGTCAAAGCAGTCTTGTGCGTGCATGCGCGTGTGCGTGTTGTGTGTGTGTGTGTGTGTATGTGTGCGTGTGTGTGTGTGTGAATATGTGCATACGCATGTGTTTGTATGTGCATGTGTTGTGTTATTTTTGTCATATGGTTTGTATTTGTTTACCTAGTTATGTTTACGCTCTGTATTTGAAAATGTAAAAAAAAGGTTCAATAAAAAAATAAAAAAAGTTAAAGCAGGAAGAAAAAGATAAGGATAAAAAAAAAAGGGGGGGGGGGTGGAACAAAGATAATAAAACGATTGCCTGTTACTGTGACGAGGTAATGGGTTAAAAGGCTAAGTCCCTAGGGAAGACTTTAGAAAATTTGCCTTTAGCCCACTTCTCTAGGGTATGGGAGATGAGCAACTTTCCCGGCCCCTTTTCATCTAATAAATTTATATTTGTGCCCGGGTTCTGGCTCGTATGGTTGTAAGAAATACAAGTGGTTGAATTGCTCTAAATGGCAGACAGAGAGAAGTAGGGTTTTACATGAACTTACAAGACTCCCACTCTCATCAGTCTGACCAAAGGGTTCAGGATTATTTGACACTTGTATTTTATTTACTCCCAAAATCTGCATAAGATTATGCAACAATAATAATAAAGCAGCTCAATGGCGCCAAAACAAAATATGGATAAAAAACAATGGAATCCGAAAGGATTTACAAGACTTTTGTTTTTCTATAAGGTTCGCCCCATGCCGGAAGGGTTACTAATTATCTTCAGTGTCCGTAGGAAAGTTCCAGTGATTTGCGCGGTTTTATAAACTTAGCTCTTGGCAAGTTCCTCCGTAGTGATCGGCGAATGCTGGTGTGGCTGGGCTTGCTCGTCAGATGAGAGTAGCTCCCAGTCGTTCCGGTTACGGCTTCGCGGGATGGCACGGTTCAGGCGTGGTCTCCTCGCGGATTCTGGGTGCGGGTCGTCTTGGCGACGGTCCCGTCTTGGTGCGTGGTGGAGTCCGGGATGATCGTCCGGCCCACGATGCCCTGCTGATAATCACAGGAGAAGGTGGATGTAGATCTCTATGGCTTAGAGACAAGGGGCTTCAGTCGGCAGGGCATTAGTGAATCCCAACCGGCTAGAAGGCTTCCCTTGTACAATAGCACTAGTTAATAAATAAACTGAATTTCAGTTAACAAACTGAGATCAGTAAAACATAAAAGGTGATCAATCCAACATCACTCTCCATCCAACACCTGGAAAGGAATGGTATCATAAAGTGCAAGATTGCGGCCCATAGGTTTCCTACTAAAAATAGACAAAAGGGTTAGTAGGCATAAACTCCGGTTCTGGTACCAAAAGTGTTCAAGTCAAAAACACACACACACAAATAATCAGTGCACATAAATAGAATAGAATGTTTACCACTTCTTTTCTATAACATATCTATCTACTCCTTATTCATCATTGAACATAGGATCTAGATCAAAACTAGGGTCAAACAAACAACCAGTCTCAATCACCAGTCATCAATAAGACTTAATATTGGGGATTCCTCTTTGACATGCTTAGATTAGGGCTTATCCTTACCTCCCAAAATTAAGAACATAAGGTCACTGGATAGTGGATACCAGACCCTCATGTGATGCCCTTTAGTAACGTGGGTGTTAAATTATTGTGGTGCCAAGAGGCGACAGTGGCCATGAAAGGGTTAAAGAACAAAGAGATCTAGTGGTGGAAACTGTTCATTTACGTACTGCACTCATCTTGCACAAGTGAGTCTACTGCCTTTTACTGATAACTTAAGTACTAGTATTATGTACTTTGTAGTCACAGAGGCGTCTCTGTCAAATTCGGGTTGCTCCCACCTGGAGAGCGCGCCGCAGCCAGAGGCGCACCACCCCATTTTTGTTTGTTTGCATGCGATTTTTGTGTGACTGATGAGGAAGGAATGGGGAGGGGGGGGGGGATAAATTTTGACCAAATGACAACTTTTTTGTTGCCACTGGGATTAACGTTGGCTAAGTGCATGGGCACACGGGACCTCGGTTTATCGTCTCGGCCTCAATAACCTTGACCCGTGCCTCGCGACCTTTATCCTTTACAGGTCACCCTCAAACTGTCCAGCCATGCTCTTCCCGCTGCTCGTGCTCGCGCTCGCAAAGTACGGTAGTTGTCAGTCTTTTAGTTGACCTTGCCTCGGCCTCAATGACCTTGACCCTACCTCACGACCTTTATCCTTTGCAGGTCACCCTCAGGCTGTCCACCCGTGCTCTTCCCGCTGCTCGTGCTCGCGCTCGCACGCGTCGAGCGCGCTAGTAGAGGACTCCGCCTCCACCTCCACCACCACCTCGATTACGACACCCGCAACACCACCAGAAGTGACGGAAGTGGAAAGCACCACCACCACCACCAACAACAACAACAACGGCATCAGCAACAACAACGTCGGAAGAAGCGGCCGCCACGGTGGCGGAAGCAGAAACCGCGACGTTTTGTCCTCATGTCGCACCCTCCCCCCGACCTCCCTCCCCACTTGCCAACAAAAGCGGCACCATCGCGGGAGAGCAGGGGGGGTAGTTTCCGCGAGAAGAAACGGCGTCGGAGGAGGAGGAACGGTGTCGAGTTTGATGGAAGAGGATGGTAGTGATGAGGAGGAGGAGGTGGAGGAGGAGGAGGTGGTGGAGGAGGAGGAGGAGGAGGAGAGAGGGGGGGGAGAAGGAGAGGATGTGAGGATGGTGACGGTTTCGGTGGCGGGAACGGGGGAAATGTCGTGCTTGCTCGAGACGGGGCCTTGTAAGTTTTGAGAGGGTGTGTGTGTGTGTAAATGTGTGTGTGTGTGTGCATAGGTGTAAAGGCATTTTAACACCAAAAAAAGAAGCAGATTGTGGCCTGTATTGTTTTTTGGTTTTTTTCTTCATTTTTTTTTCTCGTTTTCGTAGTGTCAGTTCTACAGTGGAACCTCCCTTATAAGACTCCCTGGTACAGTGGAACCTCCCTTATAAGACCTCCCATTATAAGACCCCCTCCCACATAGGGACATCTCTGGGACATTGCCCTTCTTTGTAAGTATTAAAATTACCTCCCTTATACAACTCCCTGCCCTTTGATTAAGACCTCGTATTGGGTTACTTTTGAAGGTCTTATAAGAATGGGACTACTTTAGAATGGGACTACTTTAGAATGGGACTACTTTAGAATGGGAGCGAGGTCTGTCTGGCCGTGTGTTTGTGCGTGTGTGTGTGACAGAAATGTGTTCCACTTCATAGCGCCTAAACCGCTGAACCAATCTGAACAAAATTTGGCAGAATTGTTGCTTACCTAGATGCTGCGCGTGACATTTTGAAGGGGCCAACAGACCTGTTTACCCTCCCGGTTTTGCCAGAATTATCCCGGGAATTTGCAAAAATTCTGGGTAAAATAATTTAATTCCGGGTGAACGCTGAAAATCTCGGGATTTCGAAAAAACGTCTATTATTTGTTTCCGTTTGTATGAAAAGACGGAAGGGTTGACCGAAACCTTGGAGTTCTGAGACGCGATTTTTCATTGGTCCGTGGACCCCCCTCAACCAATGATAGTATTTCTTGTTGGCAGAGATTGTAGTTTTGCGCCAAACATGTCATCAGGCAAGTCAACCGCAGGCGGCAAGCGCCAGAAATCTTTGACAAACGACAGCAGTGATAGGCTGAAACGGCCAAAAGTGAAGCAGAAGTTTTCTCAAAAGTATTTGAAAGTGCCAGGAATAACAAGTTCGCGTTTGGGAGACGAGCATGCACACTGCAAGTACTGCAACGTGGACTTCAAAATTTCGCATGGCGGCATAAGCATCATCACTGAACATGTTTTAACGCGAGTCGTGACCGATGTGAATTCTGTTTTTTTTTTTCTCAAATTCCGGCTTTTTCTGTGGCAAATTCCAGGTTGTTCATTAAGGGTAAACAGGTCTGGGCCAATGAGAGTGAGAGCTGAGGGGACTCCGAAAACAAGTGCTTATAGTTTCTTAACTGTTGGCGTTAGACCACTAGTATAACAACTACAGACAAACCTCTATTTTAAGACTTCCAAAATGTCCGGAAAAATCGGTCGTAAATTGGAGGGGTCGTATGACCGGAGGTTTTCACTGGCAGCCGTAGAAAGAAAAAGTTCAGCACAGTTCATAATCTCTTCTTCATGCACACATACAATGACATATTAAAACTGGATTTGGGTCTTTCCAACTCCATAGGACTGTGCAATCGATATTACAGTTTCACTTTGCCGACTTCTTTTAATCACCTCCACTCTCGTCCAAAGTCAGTGGTTTTCTTTTTCAAAGTCAGTGGTTTTCGTGCTTTTCCTACGCTCTCCTTTTCTACAACAAGGGAAGCGACTCCGCTTTCAGGCCCTTGACCGTGGTTGTTTCCCTTTGCTCGAAGTCTATGCAGACGACAGCAACTGTCGTACAGCAACTGTCGTAAAAACCAACAAAATGGCGGTCGTAAGTCGCGTTTTAGAGGAAGTCGTTTAAGAGAGGTCGTTTACATAGTAAAATGCATCCGTGCCAACAAATCCGGTCTCAAATGAGAGGTGGTCGCTTAACAGAGGGTCGTAAAATAGGGGTTTGTCTGTACATACATTTTCGATCAACGTCATTGGGGAAATGCAGTGGAAGACAAGAGGGAGGGGGGGGAGGGGAATGATGTGGGGGAGGGGGTAAATACTGTAATGAATCTCACCATCTTGGTTCATTGCGCTTTTTCAGTCATGTCTCTATTCTACTGTTAGCAAATGCATACTTTTAATTGTTTAACTCATTCAAGTCATATATGTCCGGAATTAATAGATAGCTGTCAATTTGATGCATTTGCTTCAAGGGAAGTAAATCTGTGTGCACACCATAACTTGGTCACTTCTAAACTCGCTTCGCTCCCTTAGACCACAATTTTGCCTCTGACTTTGCTTTTGTAGTGGTTTGTTGTGGGGTAACCAATCGGTGTAGAGTTTTTCTATATAAAGTCTTTATATATAAAAAAAAGTCTGATCTACCATTTCCCTATGTCTAAACCTGAAGTAAAAACCTTCTTCTTCTTTTTAACCCTTTCGCCGCCAGTCATTTTACAGCCAAATAATACCATTAATTTTAACTGAGTAGTGAAACAAAATCATCTGCAATATTCGGAATTCCTTTGTGACAAGTACAACATTAGGCCTGTCTTTACCTCCCAACATTAAGAAAATAGGGTCTTCGGATAACAGGCCCTGATTTGATGCCTTTCAGTGACATGGGTGTTAAACCATTGTGGTGCATAAATGCGACATTGGCGGTGAAAGGGTTAAAGAGTTTTTTTAATAATTCAAAATCGTTGCTATGCGAATGAGTTAAAAGGATGAACATTAGCTTTAAAGACAAAAATACGCAGGAGGTTTATGTGCTCAGGGGAAGTAATTTTGTATGTGTGCGGGTGTTGCTTGTACTGGGACTACGTTGCCATCTTGGTTTTTTTTTTTTTTTTTACGTTGCCATCTTGTTTTTTTATTTTGCAAAATCCGATGGAAATTGTGAAAAGCTGGTATTATTACAGGGTTCGTACAGGGTCCTTGAAACCTTGAAAAGTCCTGGAAAATTGACATGGCCTTTTCCAGGGCTTGAAAAGTGCTTGAAAAACTGCAAAGGCCCTAAGACTTCTGGAAAAGTCTTGGAATTTTCAGTATCGTCTGACCACGTCCTTAATCTCAATCCATCAATGTCAAAATCTGTCCTCCACAAAAAATATTGAAGGAAAAAAACAAAAACTTTCATGGTCATACCGATATCGCGATCATAGCAGACGACATTTGCGCGAGTTGTCTGCCGCTGAAGTTACTTCCCTTTACCGTACTTCCGTTCTCCGGTAAAGGAGACTGCATTTTCAATGATGTTTGGCTGCAAAAAAGAATATCAGAGCTGGTTAGCTCCGTCAACACATGGTTCAAAACTGAAAGCTAATTGCACAGTATGCAAAAAGAACTTTGACATCGCCAGCATGGGAGAGAGTGCTGTAAAAAGCCATTGTCAAGGCCAGAAGTACAAGCAACACAGGCGGAGCTCAGGCGGGAACGAAACCAGCTTTGACTGGTATGCCAGATTGAGTCCTTGAAATTTAGTAAACTGGGACGGTATTCATGTCGAGATAGCATGAGACTTAGCATGATGCTAACTTAGAAGCTCTTCCAATTTTTTGGAAGAGCTTCTAAGTTAGCATCATGCTAAGTCTCATGCTATCTCGACATGAATACCGTCCCTGGTCCTGGAAATGTCCTGGAAAAGTCCTGGAATTTTTTGTACACAGATCTGTACGAACCCTGTTATTAACTTTTGTTGTTGTTGTCTATAATCGCCATACGGAAAACATACAGTTGTTAGTTTTCACTTTACATGAGAAGAAACTAAAAATCAATGTTTCGACCATTTCAGGTCAAATTACTTAGTTCATGTGGCGTCACCGTCTGTATTTTATGTCTGCCATTGGGGAAGTGGGTGGATGCCTCGTGCCTCCATACGGGGAGCTGGGCAACCCCCCCCCCCCCCCCTCCACGAGTCTCCCCGTGGGGATACCGGGGGGTCTTTCGTAAAAATAATTCCCCCACTTTCTCAAAGTTCTGTGCTTGTAGCTTCCTTTTATCTGCCCCTCTCTTTGACTCTGCCTTTTCCCTTTGCTTTTTATCATCTGTCTTTCTGACTTAATGGCCCCATTCTCCTACCTTTTTTTCCAAAAAAACCTTCCAAATGATTTTTCTCCTTTGAGCTCCTCTGAAATCGGAATGTGTCGGCTGTACTCAGCGGGGAGACCAGTGAAAACTGAAAACCGGACACATACATACCTTACCCATTATGGCCATATGGCCTGGGAATGCAGAAGAAGAAGAAGAAGTTGTATGATGCACTTTGCCTTGATCAAGTGGTAAATCCAACGCATCCAAATTGACCAATTTTGAG
This sequence comes from Phymorhynchus buccinoides, assembly GCA_017654935.2. Taxonomy (NCBI): domain Eukaryota; kingdom Metazoa; phylum Mollusca; class Gastropoda; order Neogastropoda; family Raphitomidae; genus Phymorhynchus; species Phymorhynchus buccinoides. The sequence goes on from CM065713.1 coordinate 10,995,828, forward strand.
TTAACTACGATTTTTTAAATTTGATGATGATTCTTCATCAATCGCTCAGACAGTTTCCTGTCAATTATGAGCGTAGATGCATCATGCTGCCGTTATGCGCCTAACTAAGAAATAGGCCCAGCAAGTCCGACTTCGGCTGGAGGAAATCTTTTTGAAAGTGTTTCTTGAAAAAACGACAGGAGAATGGACCGGTAAGGATGAAAGACAGTAGATGACGGAAAGCAAAGGGAAAAGGCAGAGTCGCAGAGAGCGACAGATTAGAGGAAGTTACAAGCACAGAAGGTGGAAGAACTATTTGTACAAAAGACACCCCCCCGGTATCCCCCAGGCGGTGGTTTGCCCAGGCGGTGGTTTGATGATTCATTTTGTTTAATTAAATTCTTTTTTCGTCTTTGTTTTAAAGTTTAACCTTTGACAATCATCAGATACCAGACAAGCCTCAGCGTTGTCGTCGTCGTCATCATCAAATGCTCCAGGCGGCGCCACCGGAGGCGGCAGCAGCAGCGTCGGCTGCAGCAGCCCCCCTTCTTTGACGCCGTTTCACCACCGCCCGGACGTAGCCATGGCAGCAACGACGTCGACCGCTAACAACAACAACCACAACCACAACCACCACCGTCCCGTAGTTGCCTTTCACCGACGGCCCCTGTTCACCCCTATAACCGACATGGGCGGCAGCGAAGCGTTCAGTTCTCTCCCTTTGTCGTCATCGTCGTCGTCGTCATCGTTGACATCATCGATGACATGCTGCGGAGGAGGAGGAGAAGAAGAGGGTGGGGGTGGGAAGCGAGAGAGGAGGGGCGGGGGTGAAGACGAGGATGGAGAGTCGTCGGTGATGTTGGTGTTGCAGCAGCAGCAGCAGCAGTATGTACCGCTGGAGGTGTGCTTGGGGTCGGAGGATGAAGACGAAGACGACGACGACAACAACAACGACGATGATGATGATAGCGACGTCGAGGTGGTGCATGTGGAAACGAGGTAAGGTTTAATAATAATAATACTATTATTAGTTATTAGGTACTTTATAGTCACAGAGGCATCTCTGTGAAATTCGGGTTGCTCCCACCTGGAGAGCGCGTCGCAGCCAGAGGCGCACCACCCACATATTATTTTTTTGGTGCATGCGATTTTTTTTTAATACAGTGGAACCTCCCTTATAAGACCTTCAAAAATCATCCAAAATGAGGTCTTATAAGGGAGGTGATTTTAATACTAACAAAGAAGGGCAATGTATCGGAGAAGTAGGTCTTATATGGGAGGGAGTCTTATAATGGGAGGTTCTGCTTTTCGTCACTTTGACGGGACTCTTCCTCGGTGCCTCTCTTCTTTTCTCTTCTTCTCCCTGTGCCTGCCGGGGCTCTCGTGCTCTTCGTTCTTCTTCCCAGGGGTTTCTTAGGGTTCCTGGGCGGTCCTTGGGGTCTTCGGGTGGGGGGGCGTTTAGTTTTGTGGCACCGGGCGTTTGGAATTCTCTCCCTGGCCGTGCCCGTGGCCGGTCCGCTCTTCCTTCCTTCGGGTCCCAACTGGGGACCCACTTCTTCAGGAGGGTTTTCTCTCTGCGAGGTCTGTGGTCCTTTCCCCACTCTTGTTTTCCAGCTCGTTGAAGACGTTGGGTATGGGGTTGGCGCGTGTGTGTGGGGGGGGGGGTGGGGGGGGGGATGGTTGGGGTGGTGGTGTTGGGGGGAGGTGGGTGTTGGTGTGTTGTGATTGTGTGCAATGCGTTCTCTGATGTGTGTTCATTTTCATGGAGATGTGTGGTGAGGATACGTGAACCAGTCTGTTAGAAATGTTTGTACGAATGGTGAGTGAAAAGCGCATTGAGTTGCTTTGCAAGATTATGCGCTATATAAGCATTATTAATTATTATTTAATAATACGGTGGAACCTCCTTTATAAGACCGTCAAAAATCGCCCAAATTGAGGTCTTATAAGGGAGGTGATTTTAACACTTACAAAGAAGGGCAATGTCTCAGAGAAGTAGGTCTTATATGGGAAGCGTGGGTTAAACAGAAAGTAGTGTAGAGTGGCACAGAGGTAGCGCGTTCGCCTCGTGTCAAGCAAACCCGAGTTTGAACATAGGTACAGGGGATTTTTCCTCTCACTTTACACTAGGCCTTACGGTCTGAACGTGGAGTCTTTCGGTTGAGACGATAAACAGAGGTCCTGTGTGCCCATGCACTTAGCACACGTTAATCCCAGTAGCAACGAAAAAGTTATTTAGTCGAAATTTAACAACCCCCTCTTTCTTCCTTCCTCATGAGTCACACAAAGAATTGCATGCAAAAAAAAAAGAAACCATTGGGTGGCGCGCCTCTGGCTGCGACACGCTCTCCAGGTGGGAGCAACCCGAATTTCACAGAGACTCCTCTGACTATAAAGTACCTAATACGTATAAAGTATGTAATAATAGTTCAGGAGTGCTCCTGAACACAGGACCAGAAAGGCTGATACTGTGACAGACCTGTTTACCCCCTACAGACATGCCTACTGCTACGATTTGGCCGTAGCAGCTACGGAAAATAAAGCTTGGCTACGGAGCTACGGCAACCTTAACGTTGCTACCGGAAAAAAAGAATTGCCAACACATTTTATTTTTGCTTATGCCGTTCCCGGTTTTGTCTGTTTCTAAGAGCAGACGCCGTGTCACGCGCGATAACCTAGTCACTTCCGTTTTTATCAAAGTGACTGCGCATGCATTCTTATTACTTTCTCTGAAAAAATGGCGGACTCCAGCAGCAGTAGCGATTCGGGAGATGTTTCAAACGTTAAAACTGAACACAAACCAGAAAACGAAAATCATCTGGCACACCATCTTGTTCTAAGAAAAAACATCGGCCTGCTGCACAAGTTTTCAAAATAGCTTACACGGAGGAGTGGCTTTGCATCGTCAGAAGTTGACTCGGTGCGAACCATGCTCACTGCAGTGCAACATCTGCCATGCGGACTTCTCTGTGAATCATGGCGGTAGAGACGATTGCCGTCAACACGTTCAATCGGCGAAACATAAGCAGTGCTCAGGAAAAAACAAACCGATTACCGTCATTTGTGGATGCTACTGAAAAATTAACCATGCTACTGAAAATTGATGGCTGGGCTACTGATTGAAAAAATTCCAAGTAGGCAGGTCTGCCCCTACACAAGTCTTGAGTAGTCTGGATAGCTGAAATGAGTGGTTTTGGTTCAAAATGTGTAGTTTTATTGATTAAACCATCAAACAATGTCACTGAAAATAAGTAGAATCTAGCATTATTTTCAGTTTTGAAGAGTAGTAGAGATCCAAATTGAGCAGAATACTACTCGAAAAGAGTAGAGTAAACAGGTCTGTGATAGAAAGTCTTCGGCCAGGATCGGCCATCTTGTTACCTCGGGACCACGGTCTTATAAAAAATCAAACATTTGTACAACTTTGATGGCAGATTAACTCATTCAAGTTGTTCTGGCCATATATGTTTGGAATTAATAGATAGCTGTCAATTTGATGCATTTGCTTCAAGTGAAGTAAATCTGTGTGCACACCTTACCTTGGTCACTTCTAGTCTCGCTTCGTTCCCTTAGACCACAATTTTGCCTCTGACTTTGCTTTTGTAGTGGTTTGTTGTGGGGTAACCTGTCGGTGTAGAGAGTTTTTCTATATAAAGTCTATGTATAAAATAGTCTGATCTATAATGGTAAGATACATTACATCTGTGCCAAAAATATCAGTCTTAAATGAGAAGAGGTCTTTTGACGGAGGTTCTTATAATAGAGGTTTGACTGTATTATATTTTGCAGAAGAAGTCGTCGAGGAGAGAGCAACAGCCGGGCGACTGTCGTGGTGGATTTGACCGAATCGGATGATGGTGAGTGTTGGTGTGTGAAGAGGTGGAGGTATTGTGTACATGTGACCCAGCACCCCGAAAGGGACATTAAGTGTCAAAATAACCATTCTGAGAAAATGGCACAGTAGAAAACTTCAGGCAATTGTCTTCCTAATGATACAAGAACTATCTTTTTCCATTGAAAAACTGTTTAACATCCTCCGGTCTGGAACAGACACATATGGGACATTAGTAGATATAAAGATGGTGGGAACGATCCTGGAGGCAATGCTCAGAGGCAGTGCAACACCAGTAAAGTCCCAGAATTTTGTAACAATACAGATATGTATCTGTCACCAATATTGATGTGTATCTGTTACCGGCCAAACGAAGTCTGACTGGTATTGTTTGTCTGCTCATGTTATTGGATTTTTGTTTCATGTTTTTATTCCATTTCAATTTTGTGTAAAGCGCCCTGTAGCCTACATAGTAGGATGGGCGCTATATAAAGCTTCCTCATTATTATTATTATTATATGTATGAGTTATACATAAGGACATTTTTCATTCAAGAATTATGAGCATTTAAAGTTGGTAGGGTGACTGTCAGCCATTTTGATAAATCACAGTCTAGCCTATGCCAAGAAAATGCATCAACTTACTAATTTTAAAGACCCACCAGATCATGTGTCAAAATCACGGGTTTTGCGTATTTTCCCTCTTATAGCTGATAAAAAAATTTGTTTTGACCAGGTTTGACTCCCATACAAATGCCCCCAAATTCAAAATGAAACATTTTAAAGAGCAGCCTCAATTTGAAGTTTGTATGTGGGTCACAGTTACCCAGAAAAAAACAGGGGACTTAATCGAGGTGGGTCAGTGTGTCTTTAAAGCACTTATTGGAATATTTAGAGACCATATTAAATGCTGTCCTTTCTGGATATGAAAGATAAGATGTCAGAGTATGAAAATACCAATGATTCAAAATTGATTTTAAGCACGCGATATTCTTAGTTGGGCGTAGTGAGAGAGAGAGGGAGGGAGATGATTACCAGATTTTATCGATTTTGGAGCAGATTTCTCGTATTTTTAACCGATATTTTTCAATGATGGGTTGATATCTATTGTGTCCGAGTAATGAAACGGCAAGTAAAATTGCTTTTGGCTTGATTTAAGACCATTATATTAATAATGACAAAAATAGCGATTGTATCGATTTTTTAGTGAATGTAGGTGAAGTAGAAAGCTCTGCCTTCGATCATTGCGTAAAGAACAAACCTTTTCTTTATTACTGTTTTTTGTGTGTAAAAGAGTTATTTTTAGAACTACAAACCGCATTTCATAATTATTCCATGAATCTTTGTAAACTTTTAAAACACATTTGACAATAACACTTAAATTTTTTTAAACAGTACAGTGAATTGTTACACAGTCATAGCAATTTTTCTAAACATTTTTATAGGTATGCTCAGAGCTCTCCGCACAGCTGGGCCAGGGAAGATAAATGCGGCTGCACGGATGGGGTAGAATGTGTTAAGTGGCAGGCTGTGAAGAAAGAGTTAATGTTTTTTTGTTGTTGTTTTTTTCTTCCGACAGATCCTCCATTCCCCATTCACTCTACCGCTCCCCCATCTTCTTCCTGCCAGCCCACCACTCCCCCACCCCTCACTCCAGTGTACCCGTCTCACTCACACCCCCACCCTCCCACTTCCTCTACCACCGGAAGCAGCAGTAGCTCCGCCACCCCTACCGCCACCCCCACCCCCAGTCAGTGCAACCACCACCACCACCTTCCCCCTCCTAACCCCCCTATCCCCCCTAACCCGTGCCGGTTTCCTTTCTGTATGCCCTACTGCGACCACCATCACCACCACCACCTCCACCCCCATCAGCAACAACAACAACAACATCTTCATCACAACGGCCACCACTCCCATCCCCCTCCTTCTTCTTGCTCATCTTCTTCTTCGTCCTCTTCTGTTGCTCACTCCCACCCCCACCACTCCCACCCTCACCCCCACCCCCAGCCCGCCCACCAGCCGCCCCTGTTGCAGCGCCGCCCCCCGCCCGCTCATATCCCGCAGCGGGCGTTGAGGGAGTGCCGCCATCCGCCCAGGCCTACCCTGTGCACTAATGATTCGTGTCAGGTAAAAGTGTGTGTGTGCGTTTGCAAAACCCCACTACCGGGTTCTTCAATATGATAAACTTAGTAAGCAGTGGGTTTAAAAAAATACTGGGTCTAAAGCTTTGGACCCTGGTTTTTGTAAGGGTAGCATGCCTTCAAAAATGTCATGAAATAGCCCCCAAACCAGTTTGTAAGCAAGTACCCAGTAGTCGAGTTTGGTCAGAAAGTGTATCGATATACACACCTGTCACACTGCATGAAAAGTCGGCTCCTATTTTTTATGCCCAGTATATTAGTTCAGCATATCCTGACACACAAGGCATGACCCATGTTCATATCCTCGTAATCTATTATAATACTTCTAATTAATGCATTGATTGTGGATTTTAAACATTGTAGAAAGCAGGAGCAGCAGAAATGAGGAAACCTCATTTGTCTGAGTTTGACAGGAACCCCAGTAGTAGGCATTAGACTCTTTGTGTGTGTGTGTGTGTGTGTGAGAGAACGAACGAACGTACGAACTAACAAATTTTTATTTACCCATAGTAATGAGATAAGCATTACAAGAAGCTTTTTGTTTGTTACACTCATCCCTGCTACAAGGAATGAAGAAAAGGGGGGTGGGGTCTTTTGTAAATTGGTAGTAATTTTAGAGATTGAGCATAAGACTGATGTTTTGACTTGGGCAGTTTGATGTTCGCGGACTCTCCTCCGAAGGAGGAGGAGGAAACCCCCACAGCAACAGAGAAGGCAGGGGAAGCAACTCCAACAACCACTGCTCTTATTGCGGGGAGCAGTCCTGCTCGGCTCAAAACGGCAACGCCAACTCTAACGGCGCGAGAAGCGCTCACCAAATCGCCTCGCGCTCACAACAACAGCAGCAGCAACAGCCGTCAAGCGATAGAGGTGCTCCATCGTCGTCGTCGTCGTCATCGCATTGCTCGCATGTGTCGTCCGCTTCGTCGAACCCCGGAGATCCTCATGCGTGTAAGTGAAGTCTGTTTTTTTAGGTTTTTGTGTGTGTTTTTTTATAACCCTTTCAACGCCAACGTCACATTTTTGCGCCACAATGATTTAACCAGGCATGGTAGACCTCCGCGAATCGCGGAAAATCCGCAAAAGTCAAAATTGGACCCCCCCCCCAAAAAAAAAAAAAGCCGGGGTAAAAATTTGCTCGGGTGCCTAAAAATTACGTGCGTTCAAACCTATGCAATCGCTTCACGGAACCGGATGTTAATGACTGAACAAGCAACTTCCCGCTGAAGTTAGCAGTCGTGCGCGGCCTAGCTCACGCCACACGTTTCCAGATTTGTGATCCTAGTGCTGCTTTTTCTTCTTCTTCATTTTGACGCCTGACTTCATCATTTTTGTTTTGAGTCGACATCTTTCAAATGAAATGCAGAATCGGTTGGATATTCTTCCCCGAAACTCACTTTGCCCCCACTACCATGCCTGTTTAACACCCATCAAATCAGGGCCTGTTAATTTTTATCCAAAGACCCTATTCTCTTAATTTTGGGAGGTAAGGATAAGCCTTACTTTAAATATGTCGCAGAGGAATACCCAATATTACAGACAGATTTTGTTCTCTACCCAGGTGAATTTAATGGAAAATTTTCGCTGAATAATTGCTGGTGGTGAAAGGGTTAAAGCTCTCTGCGTTGCGTTATTCACACTCAGGATTTGTTGTTGTTGTGACTGATCTTTGTAAATCGTAGTATGACGATTGATAATTATTATGTTGATGGTTATGATATTGATGATGATGATGATCTCCCTGTAGGGATTCCGGAGGGGGGGGGGATCTTTTGTAAAATATAGTTCCCCCGCCTTCGGGAAGTTCTGTGCTTGTAACTTCCTCTAATATGCCACTCTCTTTGACTACTTTTTCCCTTTGTTTTCTATCATCTACTATCTTTCTGCTGTTTTTTTTTCTTCTTCAAAAAATCTTCCAAACTTTTCTCCTTCGAGCTCCTCCGAAATTGGAATGTGTCGGCTGTACGCAGCGGGGAGACCCGTGAAAACTAAAAAACGGACACATACGTACCTTACCCATTATGGCCATAGGGCCTGGGAACGCAGAAGAAGAAGAAGAGGGAGGCTTTTTGTCTGAAGACCCTCTGTTGCCCAGATGTGCTCTGGAGGTTTTGTTGTTGGTGGGGGGTTTTGCTGTGATAGTGGTGATTCTTCTTCTTCTGCGTTCCCAGGCCATATGACCATAATTTGTAAGGTACGTAGTATGTGTCTGGTTCTCAGTTTTCACTGGTCTCCCCGCTGCGTACAGCCGACACATTCCGATTTCGGAGGAGCTCAAAGGTGAAAAATTATTTGCAAGATTTTTTTGGAAGGCAGGAGAATGGGGCCAATAATAAGTCAGAAAGATAGTAGATAATAGTAAGCAAAGGGAAAAGGCAGAGTCAAAGAGAGTGCCAGATTAGAGGAAGTTACAAGCACAGAACTTCCAGAAGGTGGGGATACCGGGGGGTCTTTCATAGAAATAGTTCCCCCACCTTCTGGAAGTTCTGTGCTTGTAACTTCCTCTAATCTGCCACTGGAAACCGGAAGTTACAAGCACAGAACTTCAAGGAGGCGGGGGAACTATTTCTACGAAAGACCCCCCCCCCCGGTATCCTCACGGGGAAATAGTGGTGATGATGACACGTTTCGAGATTCTTTAATTAGCCAATGCCTCTGTGCACAAAGGCAATCATGTTGGTTTTGCGCATGCACGCAACCCAACAACAAGAAGCGAAAGCATGCAGATGGATGGACAACCAGTATATAAAATATAATGCAGTGGAACCTCCCTTATAAGACCTGCAGATAAGACTCCCTCCACAGACCTGTTTAGCTCTTTTCGAGTAGTATTCTACTCAATTTGGACCTCTACTACTCTTCAAAATTGAAAATCCCATTATAAGACTACTCATTTTCAGTGAACATTGTTTGATGGTTTAATGAATAAACCTACACATTTCACCAAAACTACTCATTTCAGCTACCCTGTAACTACTCAAGACTTGTGTAGGGGGTACCTCCAACATAAGACCTACTTCTCTGAGACACTGCCCTGATAAATTACCTCCCTTATAAGACCCCTCCCTTTAAGACCTCATTTTGTATGATTTTTGAAGGTCTTATAAGGGAGGTTCCACTGTGTTAACAAATGCATGTTATACAGTCAAACCTCTATTATAAGACCCTCTGTTATAAGACCCCTCCGATTTAGGACCCATTTTTTGGGGGGAACTGACTATTTTTGTATAAAAGTCTTAGCATTAGAAGTTTGATTTGGGACCCATTTTTTCTGACTTTTTTTATTAGATGATGATGGTGATGATGATGATGATGACAATGATGAGGTTTATAATAAACATACTGATAAAGACGATCGTGATCTTGATGATTTATAACAATGAACGGAATGTTGTTGAAGCAATGCTTTGATAACAAATACAATATATTGTGGTTATGATTTACCCTGTTTTCTGGGCTATTATGTAGCGCAAGCCTCACACTTATAGAACATTTTGATTTGGATACAGTGGCTTCTTACTGCATTTTTTTGGTCATAAGGTGCGGCAGACCTGTTTACTCTACTCTTTTCGAGTAGTATTCTACTCAATTTGGACCTCTACTACTCCTCAAAATTGAAAATAATGCTCTAATTACTCATTTTCAGTGAACATTGTTTGATAGTTTAATGAATAAAACTACACATTTTGAGCCCAATTTACTCATTTTAGCTATCCAGACTACTGAAGACTTGTGTAGGGGGTAAACAGGTCTGGTGCGGGAGTCTCCGTCTAGGGAGAAAAACGAATGTGCATTAATGCAACTCTTTCAGTTTCACACTGATTTCAGGTGGTTGGTTTTTTGTTGTTTGTTTTTTACTAGAAACTGAACTTCAGTTCTAGTTTTGTTTCATTCATCCTACCCCCCCAAAAATAAAAATCAACCATAAGCGATTTGGGGCGTTTTTAAATTTGGTTGTTCTATCCCGGAAGTCTCTCTAGGGAAATCTTGAAAACAGTATGGTGATGCCATATTGTTTTTTAAAAGCCGATGTAATCATTTGACAAGGCTTATCGGACTCAAACTGTCTCTGTCCATCATTTTAACTGTCTTGTAATGTCTCTCTATCTCGTTATTTCTCTCTCTTTTGCGTTGTTGCCCCCCCCCCCCCTCCCTGAATCGTCCAACAGGGCTCTGCCCCTGTACCCCGCCAGGGCCCTGGGTGGGGTCCCTGGACCCCTGCCTTTCAGGTTTTCTCATTTTGGGTAATTGCGCCCATGTCTGTGAAATATGGGTACATGATGATAATATAATACAGTGGAATCTCCCTTATAACACCTTCAAAAATCGTCGAAAATGAGGTCTTAAAAGGGAGGGATCTTATAAGGAAGGTAATTTTAATACAGTGGAACCTCCCTTAGACTTCCCATTATAAGACTCCCTCCCATATAAGACCTACTTTGAGACATTGCCCTTTGTAAATATTGAAATTACCTCCTTTATAAGACCCCTCCCTTATAAGACCTCATTTGGGATGATTTTTGAAGGTCTTATAAGGGAGGTTCAACTGTACTTACAAAAGAAGGGCAATGTCTCCGAGAAGTAGGTCTTATGTGGGAAGGAGTCTTAAATTGAGGAGGTCTTATAAGGGAGGTTTCACTGTAGGAACTGATGATTTTAGCACTGACAGTGATGACAACTTATATAAGTTTTTGTTTGTTTTGTTGTTTGTTCCAGCGTGCTCTTTTTTCCACCAGCACCAACACCCCCACTCCCACTCTCGCTCCCCCCTCACCCCCCATCCCCATCCCCCACCACCACCACCAACAACCCCCCCGCGCGCACATCCACCAGCACCATCACTACCACCCCTCCCCCTCCCCTTTCCTGCAGTTTCGCCCCCCCTCCCACATCCACTCCCTCCCCCCTCACCACCCCCACCCTTCCTCCGCCACCACCCCCGCCATCCCTTTCTCCTTCCTCATCCCCCCTTTCTCCTCCATCCCCCCTCCTCCTCCTCCCCCTTCCTCCTCTCTGCCCCCTCCTCCCCCGTCCCTCCATTCCTTCACCCCGTCCCCGTTCGCTAGCCGGTTTGAACCTCCGCCCCCGCCCCCTCCCCCCCCCCACCCAACCCGCCGTCCCACCATCATCATCATCACCACTTCAACCCCATGCTACAACAACAGCAGCAACAACAACAACAGCAGCAACAGGTGATTATGTTTGTGTCTGTTTAACCCTTACACTGCCCCGTCACGGATATATCCGTCAACTTCCGGTAACCTATAAACTGCCCCGTCACGGAAATATCCGTCCTAGGGTTATTCTAAGAGTTTCCCTTTTTATATCCATACGCTTTACGCAGTATGTTAGAATGCATGTGAGAGTGTTCTCAAAGGATAGTATATTCAATCCCCGTTCAGAAAAGCATAGGTTATAATATGCACTTTTATTCAGAAAGTTTTGCAATAGACTCGGCAACCTAAAACGGCTTGGCAAATAGTTGCCCCAGAACCGGAACCGGGCTCGACAGTGAAGGGGTTAATGTTGTATCGCTACATGTCCGACTTCGGCTGGAGAAAACTTTTGTTAAGATTTCTAGAACAAAGGCAGGAGAATGGAAAAGTGAGGCAGAAAGATACTAGTAGATGACTGACAGTAAGCAAAGGGAAAAGGCAGAGTCAAAGAGAAGCGACAAGATCAGAGGAAGTTGCAAGCTCAGAAGGTAGGGGAACTATTTGTACAAAAGACAACCCCCACCCCCAGTATCCCCACAGGGGAAATGTCTTTAACCCTTTCACCGCCAACGTCGCATTTTAGCACCACAGTGATTTAACACCTATGTCACTAAAAGGCATCAAATTGGGGTCTATTATCCAAAGACCCTATTGTCTTAGTTTTGGGAAGTAAGGATAGACCTTATTTTATATATGATGTCACAGAAGAATCCCCAATACTGCAGATGGATTTTGTTCTCTACCCAGGTAAATTTAATAGCATTTTTTGGCTGAAATGTGGCTGGCGGTGAAAGGGTTAAAAGGATGAGTAAAAGATGATGATGAAAATCTGTTTAACGTCCTCTGGTCTGGAACAGACCCATATGGGACATTAGTAGATATAAAGATGGTGGGAACGATCCTGGAGGCAATCAACGCCCCGGAGGCAGCGCAACACCGGTAAAGTCCCGACTTTTTGACAATACAGATATTTACGAGTATGTAGTGGAACCTCCCTTATAAGACCTCCCATTATAAGACTCCCTCCCACATAAGACCTACTTCTCTGAGACATTGCCCTTCTTTGTAAGTACAGTGGAACCTCCCTTATAAGACCTCCCATTATAAGACTCCCTCCCACATAAGACCTACTTCTCTGAGACATTGCCCTTCTTTGTAAGTACAGTGGAACCTCCCTTATAAGACCTCCCATTATAAGACTCCCTCCCACATAAGACCTACTTCTCTGAGACATTGCCCTTCTTTGTAAGTACAGTGGAACCTCCCTTACAAGACCTCCCATTATAAGACTCCCTCTCACATAAGACCTACTTCTCTGAGACATTGCCCTTCTTTGTAAGTACAGTGGAACCTCCCTTATAAGACCTCCCATTATAAGACTCCCTCCCACATAAGACCTACTTCTCTGAGACATTGCCCTTCTTTGTAAGTACAGTGGAACCTCCCTTATAAGACCTCCCATTATAAGACTCCCTCCCACATAAGACCTACTTCTCTGAGACATTGCCCTTCTTTGTAAGCACAGTGCTCCCTCCCATGAACGACCATGTAAAATGCACCAACAAAGTGGTCTTAATAGGGAGGTGGTCTGAAATGGGAGGTGGGTGAGGAGAGGTCATGACAAACATAAACACATAACACATAAGTTTACACATAAACAACAAACTACCCTGTATATTTTAAAGCAAGATTTTACTGACACAGTAACTGCATTATATTCCAAGTGCATCAATTTGAAATACCAATAAACCAATTTCTCCTCGCATCACAAAACCACTCCCAGTCCCAAACTAGGTCGTTCAGGTCCGAGTACGTATGGCGTACTTTCGCTTTGGCCTTGCATTCGTTCAGCTGTTTTGCCAGCTTCCCATAGAGCTGTCAGTGATTCTCGTTCAAGAATTATTGTTTGGATTTGGGTTTTTCCAACACCCAAGGATTGTGCAATGGATCGGCAGCTTTCCCTTTTGTTACTTCTTTCAGTAACTTTGATTCTTTCTTCAAGAGTAGGCCTAAGAATTTTCCTTTTCTTCCCCGACATTGTGATCGTGAGAGAGGAAGCTGTCTGCTACACGCATGCGCATTGAGCTACTTTTCACTAGGGGAGATAACTAACTATGCAGGATGATGGAAACTGCACAACTGTGCTCGTTGAGCGAAGGTTCAGCGACAAATCTGACCGGCTTTCTTCGTTTTCTGTTGTTTTCCACGATCTTTGTGGGTTCGATTTTTGTGACATGGTCGTAAAAATCGGAAGGCAAGAGGTCGTTAGTCGGGTATTGGAGGTGGTCGCTGATGAGAAGACACTCATATAGTAAAACCGATCGGTCACTGAAAATCAGGTCGGAAAGTGGAGGTGGTCGCTGAATAGAAGGTCGTATGAGGGAGGGAGTACTGTACAGTGGAATCCGCTTAATCGGACACTTTTGGGACCAGGAAAAATATGTCCGATAAAGCGAATCGGCTGATAAAACGAACATCGAGATACTGTATGACGCAATTATGCAAGTCAAAAGCAATGACGTCAAAATTAAATGTTGCAGTTCAAATTCAAATTCTTTCCCTTTTTGTGATGTGTGTGTGTGTGTTTATTAATCCTACAACTTGACAGAAGCACGAGTAAAAGACAATGATTTTGTTTTCTTGAGTGATTTTAACGCCATGCAGGGTCTTTCAATTGACAACAGCTCACCTTCCAACTTCACACTCAACCATGTAAACGTCAAAAGCGTGTTGTCAGTTTGTCTGCCTCTGTTGTTCTCCCTCTCAAAAAGGGGTAAAGAGGAAAAATTAGAGAGAAAAAGTGGCCAATAAAGCGAAATTGAAGATTTCAGCTTTGGTCGTAAAAACGAACAAAATAACACATGCTTAAGAAGAAAAAAATTCCGTTGCAGAGGAAATTGGACGATTAAGCGGCTGTGGACGATTATCCGATGGCCAATTAAACGGATTCCACTGTATTACGATTACCTCCCTTATAAGACCCCTCCCCCCCCTTGTAAGACCTCATTTTGGGTAATTTTTTAAGGTCGTATAAGGGAGGTACCACTGTACTCTCCGCCATGAACCAACTATCTCTAGTTTCAAAGCTAAACTCAAGACTCACTTCTTTCAAAGCTCATTCGGTTTGTACATTTTTCCTTCTTGATTTTTCTTGTACCTGGGTGAATGATTGGGTGGCAATGTTTTGTGTGACTGCGTGGGGTGTATCAGTGAATGGAAGCGCCTTGAGTGTAAAATAATTGGAAAGGCGCTATAGAAATGCTATCTTCTTTTTCTTCGATCGCTCAGACAGTTTCCTGTCAATTATGGGTGCGGATGCGTCATGCTGCCGTTGTGTGCCTAACTAAGAAATAGTTAGGCCCAGCAAGTCCGACTTCAGCTGGAGGAAATGTTTTTCAAAGAGTTTCGTGAAAAAAGGCAGGAGAACGGACCGGTAGTAAGGCAGAAAGATAGTAGATGACAGTAAGCAAAGGGAAAAGGCAGAGTCAAAGAGAGTGACAGATTAGAGGAAGTTACGAGCACAGAAGGTGGGGGAACTATTTATGCAAAAGACCCCCCCCCCCCTGGTATCCCCGGGGGGGGGGGGGGGGGGGGGGAGGAATGCTATCAATTATTATTATTTAGTTACTATGAGTGAAAGAATTGTGTGACTTATTTGTATTGTGTGTAAAATGTCCCAAACAGCAAGCCGCTGCCGCCGCTGCTACCGCTACACCCATGCAAGCCCATACTGCAGCGGCGGCTTCCACTTCGGGGCCTTCCCAAAGCTTTGCCCCCCCCGCCCCGAGTCGGATACCCCCGCCGCCTCCTCCAGACGTCGGGCCGGTTTACGACACCGTGCTGGATGCGTTCATGCCTTCGTTTCACTTTCTGTCGGGGAGGATGCCCGGTGCGTCGAATTCTTTGGGCGTGCAAGCGACGTCGTCATCGTCATCGCAAGGGTTGTCGTCGTCATCGTCGTTGTCGTCATCGTCTCAAGCGTCGAGGAATTGTGGGAGGCGGCGCAGGCTGGAGAGCGAGAGT
Organism: Phymorhynchus buccinoides; assembly: GCA_017654935.2. Classification (NCBI taxonomy): domain Eukaryota; kingdom Metazoa; phylum Mollusca; class Gastropoda; order Neogastropoda; family Raphitomidae; genus Phymorhynchus; species Phymorhynchus buccinoides. The sequence goes on from CM065713.1 coordinate 11,011,021, forward strand.
GATTGGCTGTTGGTTGGGGAGTCGGATCGCGGTCCGTCGTCCTCTGCTAGAAGGTTAGTTTTGTTTTGGATGTGTGTGTGTTGTGTGAATGTGTTTATGTGTATGCGTGTGTTATGTGTGTGTGTGTTTGATGTGTGTGTGTGTGTGTGAATGTGTGCTTGTATGTGTGTGTGTGTGTGTGTATGCGCATGTATGTGTGTGAATGTTTGTGTGTATGTGCATGGATACAGCATTGCCTTGGATTCAAGGCAGCGCCTTTTTTTTCACAATTTTGACCAAAGAGATTCAAAGTTCGTTTTTTTTCACAATTTTGACCAAAGAAAAAAAATAGATTCAAAGTTCGTTTAGTTTTCGCTCCAAGCAACGTCGCTCTTCAGTTCAGAAGAAGCAAAATAGTACCCCGCCAGGGGCCTGGATGACCCCTGCCTTGCATGGTTTTTTTCATTTTGGCCAGTTGCATCCTTGGTGTTGTGTGTAAAGTGTACATGGGTGCAACTTTTCCTGGTATACAAGGATTTCCTGTTTTTGAATTTTGCCAGAAAAGGAATGTCCTTTTTTTCTAAAATGTTGTCAAACAAGATCTCTGTGTGTCTACTGTATTTTTGTTTGTGGCTCAAGCCATAAACCTATAACTCACTTTGTCGGTCGGTCCGTCGTTCCAAAATTGTCGCACATTTTGACAAAATGTCGCACTTCAAATCGAGGCTACACTTCAAAATTAATTGAGGCCGCTCTTTAAAATGATGTATTTCAAAAGCGTACAAAATAATAAACATACGTAATACAGACACTACAACAGACACGACGAGTATGCGGTGCTTCTTTTGATGAGTATAAGTAGGATACATAGTTTTAAATGTTTTCCAAAAGATATAAAAAGTTACGAAATGGTGCAGAGATAACATTCTGGTTTACAGATTAAAATTATCGAAAAGCCAGGGGAGGTAACTCATGATTGGAGTGGTAAAACTAGACCGCATGCCACAAGCTATTGCGATTTTCGCGCTTGTTTTCAAACACTTTAAAATAAGCATTAGTATAAATAGTGGAAAAAGCAAACTGAAATACAGTTCATAAATTTTTTTTTTCTTCAGCAGCTTCAGGGGGACATTACCCCTAGATCCCAGCCTTTCAGGTTTTTTAATTTTTTTGTAGTTGCACCCGTGAATGTGTGTGTGTGTGAATGAGTGTGTGTGTGTGTGTGAATGAGTGTGTGTGTGTGTGTGTGTGTATGCTGTGGTCATTTTTTTTTCCTGTTTGCTATTTGTTTTGCCAAAGAAGTTCAACTCTGGAAGCATTTTTACATAGCTTTGTTTTTTAAAAAAATGTTATTGTTTTTGCATATTACTTTTTTCTTCTAGTTCTATGGACACATTTTTTGCCAACATACTAAGAAATTAATTAAAAACATTTTTTTTTTAAATTATAAAAAAAAAAAAAATTGTTTGCAAAGTTTCATCCATAGGACCATACTGTGATTAAAAAAATTAAATAAAAAATAATTTTTTAATTTCCTTCTGATATTATGGCGCCATAAAACAGCTGGGCAGATTTCTATCTTGCTGCAAAAAGAAAAAGAGAGAAAACAAAAGTAGAAAGTACTAACATAGTACAACCCTTCATCTAATAAGACAGGAAAAAAATAAGAAAAAAATGTATGCGATGAAATGTATGCATATTTCAAGGTGCTTCCTTTTATTAGGTACACCTCCACATTTAAACATGCCCCCCCCCCCCCCCCCCCCAATGTGACAGTGCATGGGAAAACCAGACATAATGGAATTTTGGCATAAATTGAGATTTTAATTTTTCATGGTGGAGCAAAGATTCCTTGTTAATACACAGAAAACCGAATTGAGTTATCTTGTCTAGTTTTTATTTTATAATTATTTGACGTTTGGCATTCGAAATAGATCATTTGCAGAAATTGAGCATAGAAGATACAACTTTGCCTCTTTGTTTCTATTGACTTGATTTAGAAAACAATCAAATAAACAACGAAAACATTCAAAATTGTCTTTCATGTTGTGGATGCTGGTAGAACACATACAAATAGACATAACTATGCCCTAAATAGAAAAGTGATATTTTGGGGGTTGTTGACTATTTTGGGCTTTTGCTCAAAACATTCTGAGCGACTTATGTAGGTTTTCCCCCCTGCACCATTACATACTCAATTGTAGCTGTATTAACTCTTTCTATACTAACCTGCGCTCTCGTCGCAGGGCATGCGCACAACGCCTCGTTACTAAGGTAACGGGATATCGCATGTGAACTTTAAAAATTCATAGTTCATAGGTTAACAGTCATGCGTGCTTCAAAGTGACTCAGAGGGCTACTACTACGTTTCATTCATGCCTCTGACACTGACTGGCTGGCTGTAGGCTATTTTGGGACCTTAACATTATATTTTCGCTATTATGAGTGTGTCTGGCTTGACAAAACATGCATTTATTTTAAAATATCACAAATCAAAACTAATCAAGTGGATGCTTTGAAACTGTTGCAGGTGTTAGTACTGTATATTGTGTACATATTGCCAAAATGTCACGTTTGTATCTTTATTTAGAAAATAATTTTTTGGCAACCTATGCAAATCGGCCAGTACAGATCGCTTGCAAAGGGAAGCAACTGGCCAGCATGGAATGAGTTAAAAGAAGAAAAAAAAGAGAAAAGTTTAACATTCAAACAATCAAAGCAAACTTTGTGCACAGAGACACTGAAGGTACTCCAAGCTGTATCCATTTCTCACTTATTGAAATGCTATGGGTCTGCGTGAATGATGTGTGTGCGGATGGGGGGGATAGGATTTGGGAGCGCGTGTGTGTGTATGTCTGTGTGTGTGTGTGTGCACGTGTGCGTGCGTGAGTGCGCGCGCGTACGTGAGTGTGTGTGTGGACGCGTTTGTGTGTTATGTGTAGATGCATGTTTTTATCAATTTATGTCTATGAATATGTCACAGCGTGAGGGTAAGGGTGGGTATGCGAGCGCGTCTGAGTATGTTTGATATGTCTGTAATTTTGTATGTGGGGCGATTCTTAGTTTTTGTAAAGCGCCATGAGTAGTACACCTAAAACGCGCGCTATATAAATATTCTTTATTATTATTATTATTATAGGTTAGTGTTGTACATTTGGGCAAACGTGACCCAGCTTTTTAAGCGGTTCGTTTGCGGTTTAAAAAAAAAAAGTTAATGACTTTTGTTTTGTTTTTGTGATCTGCAGCCAACCGCAAGCCTCCGCCCCTCCTCCTCCTCCCCCTCCCCCTCACCATGCTCCCCCTCCCTCCCTCAACCTCCCCACCTCCTCCCTGGGCGGCCCCCCTCCTCCCCCCCACCACCACATGCACCACCACCTCCACCACTACCACCTCACCCCCATCCCCCCGCGGTGGGCCCCCTTCCGACGGTCCATGGTGAGTTGTGATTTTGTCGTTGTTGTACAGAGATGTGAGAGTTAAATGCGCTTTTTCTATTTTGTAGAAAAATGTAAAAGAGAGTAAACAGTGTTGAGTTCGATCAAAGATATTCTAAAAGGGTAAGATGGATTACTTAAAAGCTCGGCGAACCGGGCTGATAGAGTTATCGTTAGTGCGGACGTGTACACTATTCACAGTGGAGGCTATCCAAAAACTCGGACTGGAACTTGAACGGAGAATTCAACTGGCCTATCGATGTGCAAAATGTGTCACGTTTCAAAGGGACATAACCAGTGTTTCTGTCCTCACTACTCATATAGGGAAAAGAGACCGTTTTGTTTGGCCGGTTTCTTCCAGTCCTTAGAAACTATCGAACAGTAAGAATACTAAGATTTGCATTGGCAATCTGTAAAAATATACTTGTTATAGGCAAAGTATTATCAGTTGACAATATAATACCATTGAGTACGCTTTTTCGTTTTGGGTCCTCTCCCATCCCTGGTTGTTGTTGCCGTGCCCTGGCTAAAAGACTCCAGGGACCATCCCAATAGCAGTAGCAATTGAACACTACGGTGCAAGTTGTTGCTGGTTTAAACAAATTTATTCCAAATTGCACAATAAAGCAGCAACATAATTTAATGTTGTTGTTGCCGTGCCCTGGCTAAAAGACTCCAAGGATCATCCCAATAGCAGTAGCAATTGAACACTATGGTACAAGTTGTTGGTTTAAACACGTTTATTCCAAATTCCACAATAAAGCAGCAACAGAATTTAAACGAGAGTACAAGTTGGTGGTGTTGACATACCCTGGCTAAAAGACTCCAGGGACCATCCCAACAGCGAGTAGCACTTGAACACTAAGGTACAAATGCATCAGCTAGGGATGAGAACATTACGCGTGTGGACGTTTTTGATTACCCCGCCACGTGGGCAGCCACACTCCGTCTTCAGGGGGAATGTACATGGGTGAAAGTAGCAGGGATGTGAGCGTAAATGCGCTTTTTTCTGTTCAGCTAAAAAAAAAAAATTTAAAGTAAAGAAAGAGAGAGAGAAGGTTGTGCAGATTGATGAGTTCGGTAGTTATGTAGACTTTCTTCATTCAGCACACAGTGGAGACTAAAGGAGTTGTGTAGCAGAAGAGCACCCATTTTAGTAAGCTTCTCTGTGGTTGGCTAGTTAATATCCAATGGCAGTGCGTCTTTATCATGTGTTCGGCTACTCCCTCCCTGTCATTTCGAAGAAGTAGGCCTATTTGGAAGTTTTCAGAGCTATTGAGAGAAATGTTTTATTTTCAACCGTGGAACTTGTACATCGCACCATATAGATGTGAAGAAAGAGGAGATCGACCAAAAATAATCGATGGCTTGGAGTCGAAACGGACTATCTTTAGATAGTCCATTGAACTTAGTACGAAAATTAATAACTTGTATAAAAAAAAGACTGCAGAAATTTAAAAACAAAACCCCCGTTATATATTTCTGCAGTCATTGTTTGATACAACTTATTAGTTTTTGTAATAGGTTCAATAATACGTCAATGAACTATCTAAAGATAGTCTGTTTTGACTCCAAGCCATCGAAATGATGCCAACGCAAAGTGTGTGTATGTGTCCTTATTCTTCTAAAGCCAGAATTCCATATGCGCGATTTTAAAGGCGAAAATCGACGGCGATAATCGCCCGCGATACGATTTTGTCGCCACCAAATGTAAAGTCATTCTGTACACCCATAGGCGCGAGAAGTCAGTTGAAAATCGCCCGCGATTCAATTTTATCGCCACCAAATGTAAAGTCATTCTGTACACCCATAGGCGCGAGAAGTCAGTTGAAAATCGCCCGCGATTCAATTTTATCACTACCAAATGTAAAGTCATTCTGTACACCCATAGGCGCGAGAAGTCAGTTGAAAATCGCCCGCGATTCAATTTTATCACTACCAAATGTAAAGTCATTCTGTACACCCATAGGCGCGAGAAGTCAGTTGAAAATCGCCCGCGATTCAATTTTATCACTACCAAATGTAAAGTCATTCTGTACACCCATAGGCGCGAGAAGTCAGTTGAAAATCGCCCGCGATTCAATTTTATCGCCACCAAATGTAAAGTCATTCTGTACACCCATAGGCGCGAGAAGTCAGTTGAAAATCGCTCGCAATTGTATTTTATCACCACCAAATGTAAAGTCATTCTGTACACCCATAGGCGCGAGAAGTCAGTTGAAAATCGCTCGCAATTGTATTTTATCACCACCAAATGTAAAGTCATTCTGTACACCCATAGGCGCGAGAAGTCAGTTGAAAATCGCCCGCGATTCAATTTTATCGCCACCAAATGTAAAGTCATTCTGTACACCCATAGGCGCGAGAAGTCAGTTGAAAATCACTCGCGATTGTATTTTATCGCTCGCTGAAGCGAGAAAATATTTTGTTGCCGTCGAAAATAGTCAAAGTAGGTGGAGCTAAAACATCACGCCATTTTTTCAACCAGCATGGCTTCCAAAAGCGTGGAAAAACTTGTGGTACTGGGTGAAATACGTTGCTTGCAATTCCGTAGGTGCGATCAGGGTTTTTAGCGTGATCATTGAACAGCGCCATCGGAAATCGCTGGCGATGTTAGCGTCGATGAAATTGCAAGCAACTTTGTTTCGTCGCTGTCGAAAGTCGCGGGCGATTTAAAGGGGCACCGTGACGGATGGGTTTTTGTAAGAAACCTGTCGAGATCACCAGGAAAACACCCTTTACAGAGATTGGAACACTCACTTTGCTCTGGTTTCCTACAAATCAAACCATCAAATCGGCGATTCCTCCTTGGCAGAGGTGCTGGAAGTGAAATTCTTTCACTCTTTTCTAAAGGTCGCCAAATCGTTTGCACAAACTTTTCGCAATACAAGCCTTTTTATTTTATTTTTTGTCAATTTTATACAGTTGATCTAAAGGAGTTTCGCTCACGACAAAGGAAATAGCTCCATTTTTTTTTTTTTACTGCACTACAAAAAAGCACTTCAACCACAATGAGTGACCTCCACCCACCCCATCCAAAATGGCTACTATCTCCGTCAAGTAGGAATCGTCGTTTTGATGGTTTAATTTCTTGGAAACCAGAACAAGGTGAGTGTTCCGATCCTTGAAAACGCTGTCTTTTTGGTGATCTCGACGTGTTTCTTGCAAAAACTCATCCGTCAGGGTCCACCTTTAAGCCCAGCGAAAATAGCGCATATGGAATTCCAGCTTGATGGGAGTTATGGTTTTGTGGTTTCTGTTCAGCACCCTTTCGACCTGACGTCCTATCCCGGCTTTGGAGAGGGTATACGGCCCCCTCCTCCGGCCTATCCAGGCTTGCTGTTCGGTGGACCCACCATCGAGGTACGGACATATCTGCAATATTGTGCTTCAATTAATCAATCAATAGTCTTTAAAATGTAAAGAAATTCTTTGTCTGGCGTGCGCAATAAATGCATATATAACATAAACGTAGGAATAATAAGATTCACATTGATCATTCACAAGCTTTCATCCGTAATCTAAGCATTCCGTGCAGAAAATTCCCTTTGCCTAAATAAGTAGAAGAGATAAGTTAGTATTATTTTAGAATGCAGTATAAAATGCAAAGAAGCACGCACACGCACGCACGCGCACACGCACACACACACACACACACACACACACACACACATACACACACACACACACACACACATACACATACACACACACACACACACATACACACACACACACACACACACACACACACACACACACACACACACACACACACACACACACACACACACACACACACACACACACACACACACACACACACACACACACACACATACACACACACACACATACACACACACACACACACACACAGAGCATAGACCAACAATTTCATGGGTGCAACTTTTCCTGGTATACAAGGGCTCCCAATCGTCCCGCAAAACAAGGGGTCCCTGGGACTCCTTCACTTACAGTATAGAGGGTCCTAGAGGCGGGCTAGAGGGTCCCAGTGGCGTTGCGAATGCTAAAAAGAATGTTTCTAGTGAATCCCTGGGACCCCCTGCACATTCTTTTAGAGGGTACTTTAGAATTTTAGTGCTTCATAGACCCCCAAATGGGGGTCCCTGGGAGCCCTGAGAAGTCAAAATGGTCTTTATTGAGAGTTAATGTTGTGTGTTGTTGTTTCTAGTTGAATTTGGAGGGTAGAGTGAACCCGAACATGAACGGTGCCACTCCGGCCATCATTGAAGAATGCACTCTGCCTCATGTCTATAAACAGGTGATTATTGTAGTGTGTAGTGTGTGTAGTGTGAAATGTGTGGTTTTTTTGTGTGTGTAGACAGTTGTGTATGTAGTGTGAAATGTGTGTGTGTGTATTGTTGTTTTTGTGTGTGTGTGTGTGTGTGTGTAGGGGGGGGGGGGTTGTGTGTGTATGTAGTGTGAAATGTGTGTGTGTTGTTGTTTTTTGTGTGTATGTGTGTGTGTGTGAAATGTGTGGGTTTTTGTGTGTGTGTACTGTAGACACATTTGTGTGTGTGTGTGTGTGTTTGTCACCTGTTTTGTGTGTGGTGCGTGTGTGTGTGTGTGTGTGTTTGTCATGTGTGTGTGTGTGTGAAATGTGTGTGTTTTTGTGTGTGTGTGTGTTTGTCACATGTGTGTGTGTGTTTGTCACATGTGTGTGTGTGTGTGTGTGAAATATGTGTGTGTATGTAGTGTCTGTGTGTGTGTTTGTCACACGTGTGTATGTGTGTGTGTAGACAGTTGTGTGTGTGTGTGTGAAATATGTGTGTGTGTGTGTTTGTCACATGTGTGTGTGTGTGTGTGTGTGTGTTTGTCACATGTGTGTGTGTGTGTTTGTCACATGTGTGTGTGTGTGTGTGTAGACAGTTGTGTGTGTGTGTGTTTGTCACATGTGTGTGTGTGTGTGTTTGTCACATGTGTGTGTGTGTGTTTGTCACATGTGTGTGTGTGTAGACAGTTATGTGTGTGTTTGTCTACTCTTGTCACATACAAGAGCTACGTCTCCTTTTTCTCCCTCTTCCTTCATCATATTTCCTCTCTCTTCCAAATGTCAAATGTTCTGGTGTCATTGATTTTTTGCATTAGTAATCACATAGGGTTGCCTACCGTCCCCCCCCCCATAAGAGATATTTGTCCCTGGAAACAGTAAAAAAAAATGGGCACCATGTCCCTGGAATCCACTTTTCTTTTTGGTGTCCCTGGAAACTGAGTTGATTCAAAATTGTATGGAACAATCACTTGTCTTGTTAGCTGACCTTACCGTTGAACACAGGAACACCCCCAACAACAGGCACTGTTGACATTTTCCTAACAGACATGTTATGCGTAGATTACTGAACACCAAAGGATCTTGAATATTGAAGCATAATGACACAGGAAAAAAGGAATCAAGAAGACTGCCAAAAAATCCAGAGTCGCAGAAATTTTGCTATATCGTGAAATAATCGATGTTCATTTTGACCCTGATGCGTGACATTGCAGTGTTTGTCCCTGGAAATAAGTCTGTGACCCTGGTTTTTTTAAGTAGTTTGTCCCTGGAAACAGTTGCAGAGGACAGGCAGCCATGATCCTATGATTTCCTCATCATCACCTTAACACCTTGACTGCCACCTACGTATCACGTACTGACCTGATGACATCACTGAAGATGTCATCAGATGAAGAGGAATAACCCTGATAAGCTGGCTTTTGCTCTAACACAGTCAAGAGAGTTATATCCCCATACCATTTTGCCAGATTGGCTCTATCAGTTGTCTTTTCAATGCCATGATTTGCCCAATCATTTTTTTCTTTAATTTTCTCTGGCAGTCAAGGGGTTAAAAAAAATGCATCATTTGTACATGTGTGTGTCTATCTGTCTATGTTATTTTCTTGTTCATCGCTCGCTCGAGACAGTTTCCTGTCAAATTATGAGCGCAGATGCGTCATGCTCCCGTTATGCGCCCCAACTAAGAAATAGTTAGGCCCAGCCTGTTCGTCTTCGGCTGGAGGTCAAATTATTATTTTTATTATAAGTCAGGAAAATGGACCTGTCAGTAAGGCAGAAAGATTAGTAGATGACAGTAAGCTAAAGGGAAAAGGCAGAGTCAAAGAGAAGAGTGATAGATTAGAGAAAGTTACTAGCACAGAACTTCCAGAAGGTGGGGGGAACTATTTGTACAAAAGACCCCTGGGTATCCTGTCTATATCATTATGTACCATATTTTGCGGATCATTAGGAGCTGCTGTGTATAAGGCGAATAGGGCAATTTTCAAGAAAAATCTGAAAAAAATTAAAGTAAAAGGCACCCTCGTTTATAAGGCAAAAGAAAGTCGAAGTTTGAAGCCCGTACACGTCCTGTAAACGCTTTCCGACCGCCATTACTGCTGTCATAAACAAGAGTTGGCTCCCTTCTCAAATAATCGAACTTCCGTTTTTGCGACTTCCGGTTGTTGTGTTTGAACTTTTCTTCGCGAAAACTGGTAGAATTATGGCATTTGAAGCTCTACCATGATGCTTTTCACATCCAATGAAGGGATATAGCATCTGTTGGACGGTATCTCGGATGATAATAGGGATTTTGAAGCATTTTAACGTGAGTATTCGTCGTATCGGCGACTCGTTACCACTTTCGATGTTGTGACTCACAGTAGACTGTACTGAACACGGCAATCGTTGCCTCTCTTCTCACGATTTTGTTCACTAATAGGGCGCCCTCGTTTATTAGGCGCATAGGTCGAAATTGGAGAAAACAATATCGCCTTATAGTTCAAAAATTACAGTATTATTATATGTTTGTGTGTTCACAGGTGAAGCGTAAAAGCGGCGACAGTGATGACGATCATCTTGAGAAATGCACCATCTGTCTCTCCGAGTTTGAAGAAGGCGAAGATGTCAGGTGGGTTGGGAGAAAGAGAGGGGGGGAGAGAGAGAGAGAGAGAGGGGGTGGGTGGGGGATGCACCATCTGTCTCTCCGAGTTTGAAGAAGGCGAAGATGTCAGGTGGGTTGGGAGAAAGAGAGGGGGGGAGAGAGAGAGAGAGAGGGGGGGGGGGGATGCACCATCTGTCTCTCCGAGTTTGAAGAAGGCGAAGATGTCAGGTGGGTTGGGAGAGAGAGAGAGAGAGGGGGGGGGGGGAAATGCACCATCTGTCTCTCCGAGTTTGAAGAAGGCGAAGATGTCAGGTGGGTTGGGAGAGAGAGAGGGAGAGATTGAGAGAGAGAGAGAGAGAGAGAGAGAGAGAGGAAAAATGCACCATCTGTCTCTCCGAGTTTGAGGAAGGCGAGGATGTCAGGTGGGCTGAGAAAGAGAGAGGGAGGGAGAGAGAGGAGAAAAGAGAGAGAAAAAAAAGAAATGGAGGGTGAAATAATTTGCAACCTTCTTCTTCTACTTCTGCGTTCCCAGGCCACAATGGGTAAGGTACTTATGTGTCCGGTTTTGGAAACCCATGCTTGCTCTTCTCTCTCCCCAGACCTGAGGACGTTTAAAAAAAAAGTGCTTATACAGACAAACCCCTATTTTACAACCCTCTGTTAAGCGGCCACCTCTCATTTGAGACCGGATTTGTTGGCACGGATGCATTTTACTATGTAAACGACCTCTCTTAAACGACTTCCTTTAAAACGCGACTTACGACCGCCATTTTGTTGGTTTTTACGACCGTTGTTGTTGTCTGCATAGACTTCGAGCAAAGGGAAACAACCACGGTCAAGGGCCTGAAAGCGGAGTCGCTTCCCTTGTTGTAGAAAAGATGGCGGAAAGCGTAGGAAAAGCACGAAAACCACTGACTTTGAAAAAGAAAACCACTGACTTTGGACGAGAGTGGAGGTGATTAACAGAAGTCGGCGAAGTGAAACTGTAATACATCGATTGCACAATCCTATGGAGTTGGAAAGACCCAAATCCAGTTTTAATATGTCATTGTATGTGTGCATGAAGAAGAGAGTATGAATTGTGCTGAACTTTTTCTTTCTACGTCTGCCAGTGAAAACCTCCGTCATACGACCCCTCCAATTTACGACCGATTTTTCCGGACATTTTGGAAGTCTTAAAATAGAGGTTTGTCTGTACGTGCTTTAAAACAAGTTGGTCCTTGCATGTCCTTCAGCTAGGCTAGACTTTAGACTTTTCTCAAAATGGCTGACGCTCACCCTACTACATTTAAATGCTCATAACTCTGGAACGAATAAAAGAATGGTTCTTGTATCGTTGGAAAGAGAATTGTCTGAAGTTCTCAAATGCATAACTTCCCCAGAATGGTCAGTTTGACTCATTCGCAACGATTTTGAATTATTAAAAAAAACTCACAAATCACTCCAGCCATACACACAAACAAAACATGCATAAACAAAAGGAGAAATGAAAGAAGATTACGGGTTTTTACTTCAGGTTTAGACATAGGGAAGTGGTAGATCAGACTTTTTAATATATAGACTTTATATAGAAAAACTTCTACACCAGTTGGTTTCCCCCACAACACACCACTACAAAAGCAAAGTCAGAGGCAAAATTGGGGTCTAAGGGAGCGAAGCGAGTTTAGAAGTGACCAAGGTGTGGTTTGCACACAGGTTTACTTCCCTTGAAGCAAATGCATCAAATTGACAGCTTTATAATTATTCTGGACATGTATGGCTGGAACGACTTGAATGAGTCAGGGCTCCCAGGGACCCCCATTTGGGGGTCTATGAAGCACTAAAATTCTAAAGGACCCTCTAAAAGAATGTGCAGGGGGTCCCAGGGATGCACTAGAAAAATTCTTTTTAGCATTTGCAATGTCACTGGGACCCTCTATCCCGCCTCTAGGACCCTCTATACTGTAAGTGAAGGGGTCCCTGGGACCCCTTGTTTGATGATGAGTTAATGTCCCTTTTGTGCTGCCGGGTCACAGATCTTTTGTTCTTTCTCTTGTGTATGTTCTGGTTGCTATTCGCTCATCCAATCATTAAAACCACCCACCATTGGTTTTTCTCTGTTCAGACGCCTTCCCTGCATGCACCTGTTCCACATGGACTGCGTCGACCAGTGGCTGAGCACCAACAAGAATTGTCCCATCTGCCGAGTGGACATAGAGGCCACCACGAAACACTATTGAGTCGAGACAGCAAGTGGTCATGCTGCGTGTGGTTTGCTGCGACTGTGACCATGTCGTCTTCATACAAGTTTGTTAGAACGGAGTGGGCATATCTATCCACTTACTTTTGTGTGTGTGCTATGACAGTTAGAATTGCTGGGACCTTGCTGGGACACCCCCCCCACCCCCCGGTTTTTGTCCCTGAAAATCGAAAATTTGGAGTAGGCATCTCTAGTAGGCCTGACGTTCTTGTCCCAGACCTATCTATATAGATAGTATTGCTTCCTTGTTTCTGATGATGATGATGATAGTGATTGTTTCCCTTGCCTTGGTGGGTTTCATGGTGCAAGGAACACTAACGTGTGAGAGAGAGAGAGAGAGAGAGAGAGAGAGAGAGACAGAAACAGACAAACAGAGAGAAAGAAACGGAGAGAGAGAGATTGTCGGGGAAGCCTCTCTGTGTGTAGGTGGAACTTGAATGATGGAAAAACTTTTGACAAAATATTGTTTCCCTTGCTTTGATGGATTTCACAGTGCAACTGCAAGGAACGCTTATGAGAGAAACAGAGAGAGAGAGATTGTCGGAGAAGTTCACAGTGCAACTGCAAGGAACGCTTATGAGAGAAACAGAGAGAGAGAGAAACGGAGAGAGAGATTGTCGGGGAAGTTCACAGTGCAACTGCAAGGAACACTTATGAGAGAAACAGAGAGAGAGATTGTCGAGGAAGCCTCCTTGTAAGTAGGTGGAACATGAATGATGGGAAAACTTTGACAAAATAGTAATAATCGTGGAAAAACTTCGACAAAGTAACAAGTAATTGTTGCCGGGAAAAAAACCGGCTTGATGCTCGGAAAGAGAAAGAGAAGTTATAAACTTTTTAAAAAGTGTTTATGAGCATTACGGGTTGTTACGAGCGATTGTGTAGTGGTTTTGTTTACGCCATGCTTCATGATTAAGGTGTGATTGAATTAACAATATTTCTGAGCATTACGAAAATGCCGTATTGACAAGTTTCATCCCAGGAAATAGTTATATCTCTTTGCTGCTGGAATGACTGACATTTATTTTTGTCTCCCCCCAAAAAAAAAAACAACCCCAACAACAACAAACTATCATTCAAAAGGATTGTATTATAATAATAAACATAAACAGACACTTATATAGCGCTTTTTATCGAGCACAAAGCGCTTTACAATCAGCATTGAAACACTCGCACACGCACAACACACGCACCTACGTGCACGCACGCGAGTGAACGCGTTCTTGCATACAGACATATACATATTGAATCACACACAAAAATTTGTTTAGCTTCATTTTCTTCTTTGTCAGTAGGGCATTTGCCATGCGCCGGCGACCTTGAATTTCACTGAGTTGAATTACAAAGGTCAGCGTAACTCGGGCAGAACGAGCACGGGCAAATTAGTAGTCTGGTATAGTGAACGAACATTCGTGGCAATTGCCCTATTGCTCAGACAGTTTCCTGTCAGTTATGAGCAGCATATGCGTCATGCTGCCGTTGTGCGCCTAACTAAGACCCAGCATGCCCGTCTTTGGCTGGAGAAAATCTTTGTAAGAGTTTCTAGAACAAAGGGAAGGAGAGTGGACCAGTTAGACATAAAGACCCACCAGGTCACGTGTCAAAATCACGGTTTTCACGCGTTTTCCCTCTTGTAGCTGGTAAGAAATCTTGTTTTGACCAGGTTTGACTCCCATACAAATGTCCCCAAATTGAACACGAAGCATCATTTTAAAGAGCAACCTCAATTTGAAGTTGGGGACATTTGTATGTGGGTCACAGCTAACCAGAAAAACAAGGGACTTAATCGTGATTTGTCAGTGTGTAAGATAGTAGATGACAGCAAGCAAAGGAAAAAGGCAAGGGTCAAAGAGAGTGACAGATTAGAGGAACTTAATATAAGCATAGAACTTCCAGAAGGTAGGGGAACTATTTTTTTCAAAGGATCCCTTCGGTATCCTCAAGAGGGGGGGGGGGGGGGTAGCATGATTAAGATTTAAGATTTGTTCTGAAAGAAATTAATGTTGTGAGCGATGCCAGGTTTGGTGAGCGACTGACTATATATATATATACAGACCTGCCTACTGCTACGATTTGGCCGTAGCAGCTACGAAAAATAAAGCTTGGCTACGGAGCTACGGCAACCTTAACATTGCTACGGAGAAAACAAAATGCCGCCGCATTTTATTTTTGCTTATGCCGTTCCCGGTTTTGTCTGTTTCTAAGAGCAGACGCCGTGTCACGCGCGATAACCTAGTCACTTCCGTTTTTATCAGTGACTGCGCATGCGTTCTTATTACTTTCTCTGGAAAAAATGGCGGACTCCAGCAGCAGTAGCGATTCGGGAGATGTTTCAAACGAAAAAAAACGAACCCAAACCAGAAAACGAAAATCATCTGGCACACCATCTTGTTCTAAGAAAAAACATCGGCCTGACGCACAAGTTTTCAAAATAGCTTACATGGAGGAGTGGCCTTTCATCGTCAGAAGTCGACTTGGTGCGAACCATGCTCACTGCAACCTCTGCCATGCGGACTTCTCTGTGAATCATGGTGGTAGAGACGATTGCCATCAACACGTTCAAACATAAACAGTATGTTTCAGCTCAGGAAGAGAACAAATTGATTGCCGTCGTTTGTGGATGCTACGAAAAAATTTGCCATGCTACTGAAAATTGATGGCTGGGCTACTGATTGGGAAAATTCCAAGTAGGCAGGTCTGTATATAGATGCATGATGATTTAATTTTTGTAAGCAGTATATTATTATACAAGGCGTGATTTGTGAATGGTTCATATATGAGTTATTATGAGCAATAAAATAAGATATAATCTATTATTAGCAACATGTAAGTAGTAACAAATTTGTGATGCATTTAGAGTTACGTGATAAATGTTTACGAGCAATTCGGAATACTTTATGCTATACTGGTCTCCAAAAGTTAAGGGCCGGCTTCTGTTTTCAGTAGCTTGATATCTATTTATTGTACACTAAGACAACAATGAAGAAAATGGCAAAACTTAGGCTACTCAATAACTTTCCTTCCTGTTGCACGTGCCTGAACCAGTTTTGCAGACATTGCAGTACAGCAACAGCGTTTTCAGGTACGCTTAAAATGTGGCAAATTCACGAGAATTTCACGAAAGTTTGGTCTCTTTTCGCTGAAGAATCAGGGCTGATGCAGGTTTCTTGCCTATTGCACGTGCAAGGCATGACTGTAGTGAACACTGCTGAGCAAAAGTTAGACACAAATGTGTATTTAAGGGCGGCAACCAGAGCTCTCAATAAGCATGCCTCCAAGACAGAAGAGAGAAGATCGTTCTTGCGGCCCTTAACTTTTGGAGACCAGTATATGTTTTTGTGAGAGTGAGTTTTTGTGTTATGTAGTTGTTTATGTTTTTCCTCTTTGCTTGTTTTTATGTTGTTGTGGTGGGGTTTTTTAAGGAGCCAGAATGATCAAGACAATAATTGTGAACCCTGGGGGAAAAAAGAAGAGTTTGTTTTGTACGTAAATCATTGAGTGTTGATTTCTGGGTAATGTGAGGAGTGGTTTGTAACCTACCGTATTTTTGGGACTATAAGGCGATATTTTTTTCTCCAATTTCGACCTATGCGCCTAATAAACGAGGGAACAAAATCGTGAGAAGAGAGGCAACGATTGCCGTACTCAGTACAGTCTACTGTGAGTCACAACATCGAAAGTGGTAACGAGTACGAGTCGCCGATACGACGAATACTTACGTTAAAATGCTTCAAAATCCCTGTTATCATCCGAGATACCGTCCAACAGATGCCACAACCCTTCATTGGATGTAAAAAGCATCGTTGTAGAGCTTAAAATGCCATAATTCTACCAGTTTTCGCGAAGAATTGGCCAAACACAACAACCGGAAGTCGCAAAAACGGAAGTTTCGATTATTTGAGAAGGGAGCCAACTCGTTTACGACAACAATAATGGCGGTCGGTAATCGTTTACAGGACGTGTATGGGCTTCAAACTTCGACTTTCTGTTGCGAGGTGTGTATCGCCTTATAAACGAGGGCGTCTTTTACTTGGATTTTGTCAGATTTTTCTTGAAAATTGCCCTATTCGCCTTATACACAGCAGCGCCTAATGAACCGAAAAATACAGTATGTGTAGTTTGTAGTATGGTTTCTGATTTTCTCAGTTTTCACAGAATCCCTCGATTTTAGTATAAGGGCCACGGGGACACATTAGACGCGGAAGTTACGCGCGGAAAACCATAATGATAAATAAGTAAGAGAAAGAAGGACAAAAAAATATGGATATGGGGAAAATACGGATCAGGAGCCGCTGTAGCTCAGTTGGTAAGTCCGAGTCGCTAGCTCGTAATCCGTCAGGTTTGCGGGTTCGAGCCCAGCTCGGTCCACGGTGGTTGTGTCCTTGGGAAAGGCACTTTACTCCTGTTTTCCTCACTCCACCCAGGTGTAAATGGGTACCTGACGGTCAGTTTGGGGAAAAAGTCCTTCGGATGAGACTTTTCAAAAACTGAGGTCCCGTGTGCGAACGCATGCACAAGATCTTGCGCACACATTAAAAGCCCATCCCACTATTCTGTACGTGTAGGCCGTGTGTGCCGGTGGGATGGATGACACGAATTCACGTAGCACGCATCCTGTGCGCTATTAATGGTCTGAATGAAGACCGGTGAGCGCGGGGCAGGATAAACATCCCCAACTGGAAGAAGAAGAAATACGGACGTGCGCTTTTTTTTCTCCCTTCTTTCTTGTACTTATTTGCGGATTGCACATCAGATTTCCCTGTCTAATGTGTACAAGGCCTTATTGATTATTTCCGCACGGAAAATCCAGATGTACTGTGTACGTGCCCTAAAGTAGAACATGACATGATGATTTTAGGGAATGCAGGGTTTTTTTCAGGAACAAAAACAAAGGCAAACAAGTGCAACGCCAAGCGGCTGCAAAGTCCCCTCGCAGCATCGCCGAGCTACTCCGAAAGCGGAATGTGTCGGCTGTACGCATACATAAAAACGCATCAAAACAGCACGTAACTACATAAGAACGCATCAAAACGGGTAACTGAATAGTTTTTTTATATATAGCCTTGGGGTTCAGACCCGTGATTTGAGCGCGCGCGATCATGCGCGCACACGCGCACAGAAGCATTCATGACAACTGTGTTATAGACCATTCATCAAGAAATGTTGTGGAAAAAAACTGCATTGAAATACATGCAAAACTTCGCGAGATATTAGCGATTATGTGTTTTGGGGTTTGAACCCCGTAACTGGCGCGACCTTGACCTTAATGTAAAACTAAATACATCAGTGGATAGCTTGCATCTTAGCAAACTAGTATACCAAATTTGATGATGATAGACTCAATAGTTTTTGAGAAAAACGGACGAATAGCCGGACGGACCAGACCAAAAACAATAGTAAACGGTGATGGATTGATTAGTCCAGGGGACTAATAAATTATGTAGATGGTGAAAGGAGGAGGGGTGGGGGGTGAAGATTACAAAATATGTTTACCAGACTTGCCGACAGCTGAGTAGACTGAATTCCAGGGTTCGCACGGTCTTTGAAAAATGGAGTGCCATTTTCAAGCCTTTGAAAATTGGCTTTGGTCTGAAAATCGTGAAATGGTTTGTGAAAAAGTCATTGATGCCTTAAAAAAAAGTCATTGACGTCGTAAACGTGTACAATTACTTCTATGTAAAGAAGTTGGTCACCAACACAGAAGAAGAAAAAGAAGATTTTTTTTTGGTTTCATTGATAAAGAAACAATTTAATTTGACTTATTTTCCACGGGATGAAACGCAAGCTCCAGAGTTATTGTTCCTGGCGTTTCCCTAGAGAACATTTCTCCAGTTTTATATTAATTTCTTTGCATTTCCCTTGACTTGTTAGATGTCATTAGAGAGACGCAAAGGGATAAAATATTTATTAGGCGTGTCAAGGCATGTCCATCGGATCACTTAGCTTGTGAATTGTGGAGTGTGTGGTGGGTTTTTTAGCATTTCGTGGCATTTTTTTGGGCGAGTTGGGAATTACGTATATTTTAATTTATTGAGGTCTGATGCAGTTCACTTGTAGTTACAATAGGCTTAAACCCCTTGACTGCCATATGACATGTCACATACTGACTTGACATCGCTCATGACATCATCAGATGAAGAATGACAGCTTGATATGCTGGCTAACACAGTCAAGAGAGTTATATCCCCACACCATTTTTTTGGCCAGATTGGCTCTATCAGTTGTCTTTTTCATGGCATGATTTGTCCAATGATTTTTTTTCTTTAATTTTCTCTGGCAGTCAAGGGGTTAACTATTCGTTTCGTCTGATTGAGCAGTGTGTTGCATTTTTTGTGGGAGTTGAGTAAAAAGTGTAACTGTATGTAATTAGGTCTGATGATGATGTTAATTTATAATTTAACTTTTGTTGTTGTCTGATGTATAGTATCAGATTACCTCCCTTTGACTGGAAGAAAGATTTGCAATTCAGGAAAAATGATTGAAACGGTGATGGATTGATTAAAAACCTATTTATGTGTGAGATTTTGTGTGAGTGTGTGTGTGTGTGTGAGAGAGAGAGTATGTGTGTGTGTGAGTGTGTGAAAGAGAGAGAGAGAGAGTATATGTGTGTGTGTGTGAGAGAGAGAGTATGTGTGAGTGAGTGAGTGTGTGAAAGAGAGAGTATGTGTGTGTGTGTGAGAGAGAGAGAGAGAGTATGTGTGAGTGAGTGAGTGTGTGAAAGAGAGAGAGAGAGTATGTGTGTGTGTGTGTGAGAGAGAGAGAGAGTATGTGTGTGTGTGTGTGAGAGAGTATGTGTGTGAGTGTGAAAGAGAGAGCGAGTATCTGTGTGTGTGTGTGTGAGAGAGAGAGTATGTGAGTGAGTGAGTGTGTGAAAGAGAGAGAGTATGTGTGTGTGTGTGAGAGAGATAGAGAGGTTAAGTGTGTGTAATTGATGTTTGTGTTACTCTGTGTGTAGTGCATGTACGTGCACAACTGGTAAGTGTGAGTGTGCCCATGCACGCGCATTTGTATGTCGTCGCTGTCCGACACTAACCGTGTATTTACACAATCAGTGATTTTACAGGAGCATCAAAAAACATATTGTCGCCTGCTACAAAGTCAATCCCCATTTGATATACGCTTGACCCTTCTTCTTTACCGATGAGTAAACATGTGACACAATAAAAGTTGCATTAACACCCAAAATTTACGTGATAATTCAGTTACACTGTTAGTCACAAAGTTAGTGCATTGTTCTCACAATGGGAGATACGACAGCTGCCGGCAGTTACACGATTAGCGTGACCAGTTACACGCTTATCGCGTCAAAACCAGCAACAACCCGCCACATACACGATTATTTCCGTGGTATCATGTGACAAATTTGAGCATTTTCATTGGTCGCAGACACAAGATATTTATAGAAGACCTGCGTGAGGTCAGTGGAAGGAGTTGTAGTAAAAAATCTATTTTTGTCAAATTTTGTAGATACACGGTTAGCGTCGGACAGCGACGATGTGCAACTCTGTGTGAGAGAGAGAGAGAGAGTGAAAGAAAGATAATGGAGGTAGGAAAACTAATAATAAAAGAAAATAATAACCAAAATAATTTGGCTTTTATTTGTCCCAAATCCATCCGATCACAAGAATGGTTAACGATGGAAAGTAAATAAAATCACTTTAATTATATAAAATAAATATACTTGTCAGTGAAAAAATTGCATACTTGCACACATAATAATAATAAAGAACATTTATATAGCGCGCGCTCTTGGCGTACTACTCATGGCGCTTTACAAAAACTAAGAATCGCTCCACATACAAAATTACAGTCGTATCATAACATGATCAGACGCGCTCGCATACCTGCCCTCACCCTCGCGCTAACGCATGCTCACAGACATAAAAACATGTACCTACCAGACATGCCTACTGTCACTGGTTATCCGTATTTGTTACGGAAATGTATTGATTTTGGCAGTGTGTTCCGAAAATACGGAAAACAGGCGCATGTTACTGGAAAAATTAAAACATCAACAACAAAAAATTACGATGCCGGCTGGTGGTTTAGCGTCTGCGAGCAATACTGAAAGCTTACTGAAAGTCAGCCCCGAAGTTTTCCGAGAGAGTTTTTCAACCAATCGTCTTTCACCAAGGTCGAGCCAAAAATTGATCGGCTACGCGCTTGGCAGCTTCAAGCGTCGGAGTGCGCGAATTCCATGAAGATAGATGCTGGACGGAAGCTATGTTCCTGAAAATCATGCTCTGTTTCGGATTTTGAGTGGGAGTGTTCCTGAAAAGCAAATTTGGGGGTAGGCATGTCTGACCTACGCACACACACTGGAAGAGTGGAAGGGGGTAGTTCCAGGTGGTCAGTTTGGGTGGGGTGAGGGTCTGGAGGGATTGCCTCCCAGAAACTGATGATAATTTGAATGTGAAAGATGCAAATCGAGGCTTCTCATGAGAGAATCTTATATATATATATTTTCGAAATCTGTCTGTGTGTGTGTCTGTCTGTCTGTGTGTCCTTTATGCACGGCCACAGTTCTCAACCGATCGACACCAAATTTGGGATCAAGCATCCTTGGCACCCTCCGAAGGGGTGGGCTTCTTACCCGCCCATGCGCTTTTTACCCCGTCTTCCCCAGTGAGGACAGAAACACTGGTTATGTCCCTTTTAAACGTGACACATTTACACGTCGATAAGCCAGTTGAATTCTCTGTTCAAATTCCAGTCTGAGTTTTGGGATAGCCGCCGCTGTGAATGGTGTATAACTAGGGGAAGACGGGGTAAAAAGCGCATGGGCGGGTAAGAAGCCCACCCCAATTATCTCATGAAATGAAGCAAATTTCAGTCTCATTTTGCCCATGAGACGAGCGTTAATGTCTAGCATTCGTCTCATGGGCAAATTTGACTGAAATTTTCTTTATTTCATGAGATAATTGGGGTGGGCTTCTTACCCGCCCATGCGCTTTTTACCCCGTCTTCCCCTACTCATATAGGGAAAAGAGACTGGATGCTTGTCTTCCTCTATACAGTCTTTGCTATCACCTACGTGCACACGTGCACATCGCATGCTGCACTCTCCATTGGTCAAGTCTGGCACCAGACAACGCTATAATTATGCCTATCTCTCCCCTCCCTTGCTGCCTACAGCTGGCACTCTACTACTATACACGCTATCAACAGCAAGCCTTTGTCTCTGTGTTCCATGCTTATCGGGAATATCCTATAGGGGAAGACGGGGTAAAAAGCGCATGGGCGGGTAAGAAGCCCACCCCAATTATCTCATGAAATGAAGCAAATTTCAGTCTCATTTTGCCCATGAGACGAGCGTTAATGTCTAGCATTCGTCTCATGGGCAAATTTGACTGAAAATTTCTTTATTTCATGAGATAATTGGGGTGGGCTTCTTACCCGCCCATGCGCTTTTTACCCCGTCTTCCAAATTATACTGTGTAGCTTTAATAAACGTGATCCTTGTAGTCAGTTGTGTTTCCTCTTGAATGTAATATGTGTGAACCCCCAACAACAACAACAGACAACTCATTATTGTGAGCACTTGTTTTCAGAATCCCCTTTAGCTCTCACCGTGACTGACCCTCACTGCACACACACGCGCGCGCGCGCACGCACGCACACACACACGTGTGCGCGTCTTCTTTTGCCAATGATGTCCACCAGCCGTAACCGGCAATAAGTGACGTATCTCTGGTTACGCCTACTAAGGGCCCAACGTAGACCAATTTGATAAATCAGTGGAGGCTTGAATGCATAGTCAGACACACTCACAGGCTGCATAAAAGAGTAGTTTCCCTTCGTATATTTAAAAAAAAAAAAATTCTTATGCTAAAATTTCACGTTTATCTTAAAAAAAATTAAAATTTGTTTTGCTCCCAATTTAAATGATAAATAACTGACATTTAATGCAACAAAATGTACGGAAGTAAATGAACACAATAATCACAAAATATAAATAATGTTTTAAACACCTTATTTTGCTATATTAATAAATAAATGTGCAAAAATGTATTCAGTGAAAAATTTTGTTGTTGTTTATGTCATAATGATCGATTGGTCATAAAACATTTTATTTGAAACAATTATTTGTCAGAGCCCAAAAAGGTTCTAAAACCTATGTCGGTGGTCAGAGCGGAGCTAAACCGCACTCATATCAAAAGAGAGATGTCTATGTTATTGTTAGGGGAAAATTTAGAATCTTCCTTGGAAAAAGTCGGAATATTCGTAAATCCCTAGGGTTAGATACATGCACGTACATACATGCGTGTGCGTGCACACACGCGCATGCATAAAGATAGAAGAAGCTACATATGAGTGCGTGTGCGTGTGAGCATGTGTGTGTGTGTGTGTGTGTGAGAGAGAGAGAGAGAGAGAGAGAGAGAGAGAGAGAGAGAGAGAGAGAGCAACCACTGAAGACGGATTCAAACAGACACACAAGCGATATCAAAGACAGACAAACATATATCTGTATCATTATAAATTCGGGACTTTCCTGGAGTTGCACTGCCTCCGGGCATCAGACCGGAGGACGTTAAACGGATTTTCATGCAGTCACAGACAAACACGTCTTAACCATTTTTTGTTGTTACCTTTTTTCGGCAAAAAATGCAGTGAATGCCCTTTATATATTGTACATTTTGCATTGTAACCGTTGTTACCCGGCCAGAGGCCGAGGTATTGCGATTGGCTTGTCTGTCTGTCTGTCTGTGTGTGTGTCTGTCTGTGTATCGATTATCTTAAAAAATACTGTTTGGATTTTGACTAAAATTGGCAGAGGGATAGACAGCTTGAAATGGAAGCTTCGTTTCGTAAATCAACACCGTGCTGACCTTGACCTTGAAGCTTGACCTTGAAAACCGAAATTTCCTTCTTTGGGCTATGTAATTTCCCCCCAGCTTTATTTCGTGAACTAGTGAACAGAATCGCTTAAAATGTTGTGTGGTGGTGTACCATGGTGCAAGGAAGTTTGTATAAAAGTTCAGCTGTATCTCGTGAACTACTGAACAGAATCGCTTCAAATTTGGGGCTATGTATTTTATGCGTTCTGTAAGGGTGGAAAGTGGTGTGTTTATTGGGGGGGGAGAGGACATGGTACAAGGAAGTTTGTATAACAGTTCAGCTGTATCTCGTGAACTACTGAACAGAATCGCTTCAAATTTTGGGCTATGTATTTTATGCGTTCTGTAAGGGTGGAAAGTGGTGTGTTTATTGGGGGGGGAGAGGACATGGTGCAAGGAAGTTTGTATAAAAGTTCAGCTGTATCTCGTGAACTACTGAACAGAATCGCTTCAAATTTGGGGCTATGTATTTTATGCGTTCTGTAAGGGTGGAAAGTGGTGTGTTTATTGGGGGGGAGAGGACATGGTACAAGGAAGTTTGTATAACAGTTCAGCTGTATCTCGTGAACTACTGAACAGAATCGCTTCAAATTTTGGGCTATGTATTTTATGCGTTCTGTAAGGGTGGAAAGTGGTGTGTTTATTGGGGGGGAGAGGACATGGTACAAGGAAGTTTGTATAAAAGTTCAGCTGTATCTCATGAACTACTGAACAGAATCGCTTCAAATTTTGGGCTATGTATTTTATGCGTTCTGTAAGGGTGGAAAGTGGTGTGTTTATTGGGGGGGAGAGGACATGGTACAAGGAAGTTTGTATAAAAGTTCAGCTGTATCTCGTGAACTACTGAACAGAATCGCTTCAAATTTGGGGCTATGTATTTTATGCGTTCTGTAAGGGTGGAAAGTGGTGTGTTTATTGGGGGGTGGGGTGGGTGGGTGGAGAGGACATAACTCTGGCCAGGTTTTCATTGTCACAATGCGTTGCTGCCGCTCGGCGATGCCCTTGTTGCAAGTTGAAATCTGAACACATTATTTGCAGACATTCTTTATTTATTTAAACTAGCGCAACGCCAAGTACTGGCAATGCACCGTACTGGTAACGCTGAGTACTGGTTTCGCCGGGTCCGCAAAATATTATTATTACTTTTGTCTCTCTCCCTCCTTCCATCTTCTTCACTCATCCCGTTCTACTACCCCCTGCACCTTACTCAGTGAGTACAGCAAATTTGAAGCAATTCGGTTAAGAAAAGGTGGAGTTATAAGGCCCCGTTTCCTGTTGGCGCTGCTCTGAGAGTGATGCGCTCTCCCTAGTAACGGTAACGCCTAGTAACGGTAACACCAAGTACTGGTAATGCTGAGTACAGCAAATTTGAAGCGATTCGGTTAAAAAACGGCGGAGTTATAAGGCCCCGTTTCCCATTGGCGCTGCTCTGAGAGTGACGCGCTGTCCCGATTCTCTGCAAATTTGCCGCCAGGCTTTGCCCCGTCCATAGCGAGCCTGACAGCAAATTTGAAGCTATTCGGTTAAGAAACGGCTGAGTTATTCGTGAAAAGGTGAAGCGGCGTATAGCGCGCGTGTTTCAGAACTGATTCGCTTCCGGTTTGGCGCACCGATAGTCACTGTCCCCGGTCATCTACCTGCCACATTCGAATGCAATCGGTCCAGAAACGCCAGAGATACGGGCGCCGAGAGTCCGGCGAGAACGTGTTTCGCCAAACGACACGGCCGCCTCGGTTGCCGTTGCCATCGCCCCGTCAGGGCTCACAGCAAATTTGAAGCGATTCGGTCAAAAAACGGCGGAGTTATAAGGCCCGTTTTGTGTTTCAGACAGACAGACAGTCAGACAGACACACGGACACTTGGCTGTTTACTATATGATGATTTGAAAACCGTTTTCGGACGTTTTTTAGTTGTGTTTTTTTCTTGAGGGGATGGGGGTGGGGGTGGGGGCGATGTACTGAATACCCTTTATACTGCACATTTTGCTTAGAAACAGTTGTTGCAACTTGAAACATGAACACATTCTGTACAGACATATTTCATTTATATCCCGTGAGTTCGCCTGGAGACATATGGCAAGCGTTCTTTTTCTTTTGCTGGCCCTACTGTTTTTAATTCGTTACCGTTAGCCCTTCGTAATCAACAAACGTTTCACGCTTTTAAATCAGGCACGAAGACCTTCTTATTCCATACCTATTTTAACCATGATTAATCTGACGTGTATCAACCAACGATGTGTGTGTGATTGTGTGTGTGTGTAAGGCGAGTGTGTGCGTGCGTGTCTGTGTGTGTGCGAGTGAGAAGGCGCGCGGTTCATTTGTTTATGTTGCTGCTTTACTATGTGTTACTCAATAAAAATTCGTTTAACCCTCTTGCATTTATTCCGCCCCAAACCGCCCAGCCGGAAGTTGTCTCTGTGTATTCAAACCGCCCTAAACCGCCCTTGTCCTGCCCCCACTCTGAGACCCCGTCTGATAGCATTTTTATCACGCACAAAGTTCTGGCTTGTTATACACACACTATGATGAAGCTTCTCACTCGCAATGAAGTGGTAGTAACTGTACGGCGCTCTGTGTGCTTCAAATTACAGATTTTCCTGAAAATGTGTGAAAAAAATGTGAACACTAGAAGAAGTTTTTTTCTGTAACAAATGCGAATGCGAAACCAAGAGTGCAGAAAGATAGTCATGTGTACAGGCAAACATCTGTGCCATCCAAAAGGCATGTTTCATGGGATGGTATGCGCTAAGTTAGCAAAGAACAGCAAGCCCCTGCACTGTTAGGTGTGCAATACAGTGGAACCTCCCTTATAAGACTCCCTCCCACATAACACCTGCTTCTCTGAGACATTGCCCTTCTTTGTAAGTATTAAAATTACCTCCCTTATAAGACCCCTTCCTATTGGCCACTGCAACAACCATGTTTTGCTAGAGTGAATGCCCTTAGTAGCTGCTTTGAGTACTGACCAAACAAGGGGATATCTCTCGCCAATAACCCTACTTGATGCTACTAAATGGCTGCCTTTCGCAAGAGTGAAATCCCTTTTCAGTACTGACCAACAAGGGATTCACTCTTGCAGTCAAGGGCGTTAATAACCCTAGTTGCAGAGGCCAATAAGACCTCATTTTGGATGATTTTTGAAGGTCTTATAAGGGAGGTCCCACTGTACAAACCTAGGCTTTAATAATAAAGGGGCACCCTGACGGATGAGTTTTTGGAAGAAACACGTCGAGGTCACCAGAAAGACAGCCTTTTTAAGAAGGATCGGAACACTCACTTTGCTCTGGTTTCCTAGAAATCAAACCGTCAAAACGGCGATTCCTCCCGGAGTTGCCGGAGAGAGAAGCTATTTTGGACGGGGTGGGTGGAGGCCACTGACTGGTTGAAGCTTTTTCTTCTTTGCAGTGCAGTAAAAACAAACAAATTAGAGGTATTTCCTTTGTTGTGAGAGAAACTCCTTTTGGTAAACTGTATAAAGTTTTGTGGAAATTTCGTGCAAACGATTTGGTCTAACTCAGGCGGCCATTAGAAAAGACAAGACAACTGAAAGAATCTGACTTCCAGCACCTCCGCCAAGGAGGTAACGCCGATTTGACGGTTTGATTTCTAGGAAACCAGAGCAAAGTGAGTGCTGCGATCTCTGTAAAGGGTGTTTTCCTGGTGACCTCGACGTGTTTCTTGCAAAAACTCATCCGTCAGGGTGTCCCTTTAAAACAATCAAAAACGCATTGATAGAATGTGTATTTGTTATTTTGTATACACACACAAACTATAAAGACATGCAAAAACCACACCATACAGAGAGAGAGAGGGGGAGATAGAGAGAGAGAGAGACAGAGATAGAGAAAGAGCACACGCACAAACACACACGCAGAGCCACATCCATACAAATTAGTTTTATTATTTTCATTATTATGTACAGGGTTCCCACTCTTGAGCTTGAAAAAACCTCAAGGACTTTCCAGGGTTTTTGAAAGGAATATTTGAAGTCTTGAAGGGTCATTGAAGTTACATCAATGCAGACATGCGCAAAAAATAAGGCGATGCACAATCTGAATGCGTCCGGTCGAAACGGTGAAAACATGGATTTGTACATAGAATCGGCACCAGAAGTATTATTTCGTAAGATCTATGTTACTTTTCATCATTTGTGATTCGTAAACATGCACAACTTAAAATTTCATGATACATGAGAATATTATTCATACAATCAACAGGTCCGCAGGAACAAATTTCAAGGGGTGGCAGAATTTACTCTAATTTTAAAGGGTTTTCAAGCACCTTTCTGAACTTGTTGAAATTTAAAGGGGTTCAATGGTTCTCAAGGGGAGTATGAACCCTGTATTAACCTTTACCGGATCACGCTTTTGACTACACAGACACGATCGCGCGGGTGTTCCACGACCCATACTAAGTAAAAAGAAAAGGGACATGCATTTTAACAGTATTTATCCCTGTCCAGATGATGCGGGTCCTGCAGTACCCATACTCGTCAAAGAGTCACCATGTGTTTATCCTTATCCAGATGGTGCGGGTCTCCCACGACCCATACTCAATGCACTGCAGTGGCATATTTCTGCTGTTTAAAGTATGGGTCGTAGGAGACCCGCGCCATCCGGACAAGCATGTTAAAATGACGCATCATATTACGTCATTTGTATTTTATACACATCAATGAAATTTAAGACACTAAAGCCATTAACGTTTTTGATAAAGTCATGAAATTTCATGACGATTGCTTAAATAGTTTTTGAGATATAACAGTTTTTATGTGTCTCTGGGTACTAGAATACCCAGGAAGCATGGTGAAGGTTAAAGAAAAACGCTAAAAAAAGAAGACGTGATCATCATCAATCAACTGAGAAAACAAAGACAAAGAAAACCAAGAAAACGAAAAGAAAGAGCAAAAAAAGCTGTCATTGAACATTGGCATCCCCGCCGTGGGGATACCGGGGGTATTTTGCATAAATAGTTCCCCCACCTTCTGGAAGTTCTGCGCTTGTAACTTCCTCTAATCTGTCACTCTCTTTGACTCTGCCTTTTCCCTTTGCTTACTGTCATCTGTCTGCCTTTCCTGTCCATTCTCCTGCCTTTTTTTTCACGAAACACTTTCAAAAAGATTTCCTCCAGCCGAAGCTGGACGTGCTGGGCCTAATTACTTCTTACTTGGGCGCATAATGGCAGCATGATGCATCTGTGCTCATAATTGACAGGAAACTGAGATCGAAGAAGAAGACATTGGTATAAATATAAAATACAGTGGTACCTCCCTTATAATATTAAGACCTTCAAAAACCATCCAAAATGTGGTCTTATAAGGGAGGGGTCTTACAAGGGCGGTAATTTTAATACTAACAAAGAAGGGCAATGTCTCAGAGAAGTAGGTCTTATGTGGAAGGGAGTCTTATAATGGGAGGTCTTATAAGGGAGGTTCCACTGTACTTACAAAGAAGGGCAATGTCTCAGAGAAGTAGGTCTTATGTGGGAGGGAGTCTTATAATGGGAGGTCTTATAAGGGAGGTTCCACTGTACTTACAAAGAAGGGCAATGTCTCAGAGAAGTAGGTCTTATGTGGAAGGGAGTCTTATAATGGGAGGTCTTATAAGGGAGGTTCCACTGTACTAACAAAGAAGGGCAATGTCTCAGAGAAGTAGGTCTTATGTGGGAGGGAGTCTTATAATGGGAAGTTTTATAAGGGAGGTTCCACCCTACTTACAAAGAAGGGAAATGTCTGAGAGAAGTAGGTCTTATGTGGAAGGGAGTCTTATAATGGGAAGTTTTATAAGGGAGGTTCCACTGTAAATACAACATTGAAAATATGTCTATAAGTACAATGGTTTGCATCTACTTAACTGAATATGTGTATAAAAAGAAACACAAAAGGTATATATAATATGGTACATCATTATAAATAACAAAGCGTAATACATCGAATGACATGAGTGACCCAGCACCACGAAAGGGACATTAAGTGTCAAAATGACCATTCTGAGAAAATGGCACAGTTGGGAACAGTAACATGGTGCTACTCTTTCATTTTTACACTGATTTCAGTATTTTTAATTTTACCAGAAACTGAAGTTCAGTTTTTTTTATAATTCATCAACAACAAAATTGACCACAAGCAATTTGGGGCGTTTTGAACTTGGTTGTTTTATATTGGAAGTTTACAAAGGCAATGTAATAATTTTACAAGGCTTATCAGACTCAAACTGTCTATCATTTTAACTGTCTATCTCGTTATCTCTCTCAAGTTGCCCCCCTGAATCGTCTCAACGGGGCTCTGCCCCTGTGACCCTGCCGTGGGCCATGGGTCCCTGGACCCCTGCCTTTTAGGGTTTTTCATTTTGGGGAGTTGCACCCGTGCAGTAACTTAGTAAGACAAATATCTCTTCTTTTTTTTCTTTCTTTTTTTTGCTGTCCCATCTTCTGGGCTGTACAGTGGCGATGCTCCCACGCCGCTCGTTCCGAATCCCAATTCGCAGCTACACCCCGGTTTGTTCAAGTCGCAGAATCCGAGACCAGCAGTCCAAGGGGAGCGAATCTATGTCAGGCCGTCAGGAGGCAACCAACCGAGGAGACACTGCACTTCTGCTGAGTCACTTCGGTGGAGTTCAGTGGAGCCTGTTCAGGACACTGGACACTGGACACTGGAAAACTTTATTTGACACCACCTACTAAGCCCCCTACTGACGACACTATTATCTTAGTCGCGGAGCCAGCGTGAGTGAGGTCCTCCTCCGAGGGCGCCACCACGACCGTCCACCCACAGCTCCCCAGAACACACTGATCCCCATGACTTTGACCCGAACGCACCAAGGCATAGACTGGATTGGAAACCGAAACTGAGGTCACAATGAGAGCAGGGCATGCAAAGCCACAGAATTTGAGACATTTTTTAATTTTATGATTGATGGAAAATGAGGCCGATGATAATGATGATGATGATGCTGATGCTATGGACAAATATCTTTCTAATGATATAAGGACCATTCTTGTATCTTCTTTCGTTCCAGAGCCATACGCATTGAAAGTTAGTAACGTGACTGCCAGCCATTTTGAGAAACCACAGTCTAAAGTCTAGCCTATCCTAAGAAAATACCTCAATCAACTAGTTTTAACCCTTTCACCGCCAATGTCGCATTTTTGCACCATAATGATTGATCACCCGTGTCATTAAAGCTCTTGAAATCAGGGTCTATTATTCAATTATATTGTGTTCCTAAATTTGGACAGTAAGGATTGACCCTATTCTAAATGTGTCACAGAGAAATCCCACGTCAATATTGCAGACAAAATCTTTTCTGTAGCCAAGTAAGTTTAATGGGAAATTTTGGCTCAAAGACAGCTGGCTGTGTAAGGGTTACAGCACTTTTGGGAATATTTAGAGACTTTGCTCAAGATTATCCTTTTTGGACATGAAAGATAAGATGTTAGAGAGGATAACAATACCAGACCTGTTTACCCTGAAATTGGGCTTCAGGTATCCAAAATCAGTGTATGTTTCACAAAATAGGTATTAGGTATTATTATTAGGTATTAGGTACTTTATAGTCACAGAGGCGTCTCTGTGAAATTCGGGTTGCTCCCACCTGAAGAGCGCGTCGCAGCCAGAGGCGCGCCACCCAATTGGTTGTTTGTTTTTTTGCATGCGATTTTTGTCACTGATGGAGGGGGGGGGGGGGGGGGTAATTTTTTTTACCAAATGACAACTTTTTCGTTGCCACTTGGTTTAGCGTATGCTAAGTGCATGGGCACATGGGACCTCGGTTTATCGTCTCATCCGAAAGACTACTCCAACAGGAAAGTTTCGACAATGGAGTGTAAACATGCATACATTTTTATAAGTTGTTGAAATACTGTCATAAGCACCATACAATTTAATTTACAACAACAACACATAGAGCGCATCCATTTCCTGAATCGAGCAATATACAGCTCTAAATGATATAGTTTCTAAATGATATATTTGTTTCACCATTTCACCATATTTTTGTCCCATGTACCATATTTATCATATTTTGGTCAAATATGTGTACAAAATATGGTGAACTCTCATGGGTAAACAGGAGCGAGTTTAACAAGGGCTAACGTTTCGTCGCGCTCGCTCAAATCGGCAAAAACGGTCTAAGAAACACCCATTCGTTTGCCGATAGTTCGCATGGCGTTTTGCTCTCAGTCGAAAGGCGACAAGCGGCGACTATCCGGAACTAGTAGGGGCTGAATATGGTTCTTGTTGTTGATTGGTCCATTACAGTTTGTTTAAAATTAACAAAAAATTGGACCAATCAGACAAGAGCTTGTAATATTCTTCCGCAAACGCTTTCTAAAGTGTTTCTTAGGCCCCGTTTGCCGTGAGCGTTATTCGCGCGGCGACCGTTGTCTAGAGAAACTTGCCCGTGGTCTGCAATACCCATAACTCAAAATTGATTTTATTATTTTTAAACAGATGTTTGATTTTGCAAGCCTGTTGTAAGAAACTATCCCAGTGACTTAATGTCCCATAGTTTTGTGTTACTGGGTCACATAGTATAAACAAAGACTTAAGGCCTTCGCACACTAGCGTCAGGCGTCAATTGTTTCTCAGAGCAACGCCTCGACGCCTGCATCACAGCACACATTGTAGCGACGCAGTGGTGTTCTCACACAAGACTCTTGTCGCTTCGCCTCTTGTCGCGCGAACTTCCTTATTTGGAATGTCAGACGCTTTATTTCGGGTTCGAGCAAGTCTGCCATTTTTTTTCTTCAATCAGAGTTATGGTCCTTCCGTCCGTTGTGATTGGCTAGTTTCACGATCTCTGCGATCTTGAGCATCAAAATTAGAGCCGGTTCTATTCTCGAGCAACAAAAAATCGCGCAGCTACGCATCAAAAATCCTGCCGCGCCGCGAATCTCTCACACGCAAGCGGCGCATCGCCGCGATCTCGAGATCTTGACGCTAGTGTGCGAAGCCCTTTAAGCAGAAAAAAACTGTGAGAAACTTGCATATTTCTTTATAAGGCTGTTAAACAGTTGAACTCAATGTTCACATCACCACTGCAAAAATATAAGAAAAAAAGAAGCGGACAAGTCTCATAAACTGTGACCAGTAAATTTACAAAAAATGTTATTTATTTTATTTTTTTCCATTATAGTCCCGTCAACAGCTACGGTCATCTCAGGACTGTCACCGCGTAAAGTTCGACCACTTAGTACAAAACACTCATCAATATATCTTACCAACGTTCAACAACCTGTAAACAACAAAACAGACAGTACAATTCATAACATGACACCTCCATCATTGCACCCTATAGCACATAAGTCCACACAGTGCTGGAAACGTTGAGCCACTCTACTCTATTTATCAGATCCAGGTAAAAAAACAGTAAAAAAGGATAACAAATACATACTAGTAAGCTAAAATACATGGAAGCCCGCCGGGGGGTACTAACAAAAATCATTTCCAGAAAACTATGGAGACCCAAAATACAAGGTAAGTTAAGAAAATAAAACTAAATGGGAAATCAGAAAATAATGCAGCAAATTGAACTAATACATGTACCAACATATATTTTCTAAAAAAGTTCTGATACATTTACAAAGGAACAACACATACTGAATAGACGATTTTCAGGGAAAAAAACTAGGGGAGAGCACTTCATGAAAATTTAGAGTTGTTTACCTCCATTACTCGGTCAAATACCATAGCGACAATGGAACAATGGCGTCGAAGCTTGAAACCGCAGGATGTGAGTCCGCGACTTGCAAACATTGTTTTAGAAAAATAAGGGGTGACCAGTTGCTACAAAGTGATAGAACTTGCAAATTGTGACGTAAAAATATAAATGACATCAATTTCAGAATGACGCACTGCGTTCTACATGCTGTGTGTCTCCTCAAACACAAGAAGCAAGGGCTGGGGATTTACCTGATAGCAGAGTAACTTCCCCTGTTTGACCGATTGACTTAGGCAAAATAACTCCTACACACCATGAAATTACTCCCCTTAATTATATCCCAACAATTCCTATTGAAATACAAAACAAAAATAATCAGTTTATAAACACAATCCTGCTCTAAGTAAGAAAAAAAAATCTGTGATGTATATGTATTCAATCAAAATCGAATGCACTCAGAAACAAAATGACATTTGTCTCTAACTTTCCAAACAAATGTAACCATACTCTCATCAAACAATCCTTGGAAAGTTGCCCTTACAATGGCTGGGAAAGAGAGTTTGAAAATACCTTCAAGATATTTTTTTTTTACATTTATCCAAGTTTTTGGGGGGGTTTTGTATTCAACAATTTTTTTTATTCCTTTTCTTCATTCATTCCACAATTCCTGCTTTTACTCACTCTTTCATCCCATCTTGCATGTATGTATGCATAAATGAAATCAGCGCAAAATCAACATGGGACAAATACAAAAATGCAGGTAATATAAAGAAAAAATCCAAAAATCATCTGTTTCTCAAACTTAATAATATATCACCTATAGAAGTATTCTTAATATTACTTATTAGTACAAGTATTATCTAAAGAGAAGGTTTTTTTGTTTGTTCGTTTTTCCACGCTACACTACTTGTGGCGGTGCCATAGCCGATGAGGTTTAACCGAGGCGTGGTCACCGCTACAGCTATCTGTATTAATTTTTTTAAATCGGGACTTTAGTGGTTTCGTAGTGCCTCCGGGCATTGACTCCAGTATTGTTCCCACCATATTTGTATTTACAAATGTCCCATATGTGTCTGATTCAGACCAAGAGGACATAAAACACCATTTTCGCTTTGTTTTGCCATTACAAAACAGAAACAGTGACAATAACAACAACCACATCAACCTTACAAAACAACCACATCAACCTTACAAAAACAACAGTAACAATAGCAACAACCAAAACAAAAACAGGTAACAACAATACTGACTAAAACAATGTGTAATCAATTATAAAAATGAAATGCGTTTGAGGAAATGGGATCAAGAATAATTTAAAATTATAACATCATAAAAAAGGGGGAAACACACACACACACACACACACACAGAGGGTGTATAGTTGCAGACTAAACTAGAACTCAACAATGCATAATATTCAACTTTGTAAATTGTGTGGAGTGACACATGATTTAGCACAACAAAAGTTATTTCAAGTTCATCTTCCTTCAATAGAGACATCAACTTATTCTTCTGGAAGCAGAAAAGTATGGCATTCCAAACGTCAAACAATTATTTGCACGATTTTTAGTGGTAAAATGAGGCACTTTCCTCATTCTGTGCACACAATTCATTCTGTGGTGCACAGAATTCATTGTATGCACATAATTCATTCTGTGGCACACACAATTCATGTAGGACAGAATTCATTCTGTACGACAATTCATTTCTGTGGCACACACAATTCATTCTGTAGGACATAATTAATTCTATAAGACACATATTTCATTATGTGCACCAAATTTATTCTGTGAGATACACATTTCATTTTGTGCGCAGAATGAATTCTGTGTCCCACAGAATAAATTTTGTGCACAGAATGAATTCTGTCATACATAATGAATTCTGTACTAACAGAATTAATTCTGTCGGAAACACAATTAATTCTATGGAGAACGAGGCTCATTCGCATACAAAGTGACGTCACGGGTGTTAGACATTGACCTACTAAGCTCCTCAAGGGAGCAGTTAGTGTGTTAATTAATGATGAGGGAAAATCTGTTTTATATGAATGAAATAGTTATGATAGCACTGTTTACATTTGATAGATTTGTTTAAAACATTGGAAGTATAAGAAAGGTTTGGAATGAACACTCCCTAGGTACCTACAATCAACGTCATATGCAAATGAGCCTCGTTCTCCATAGAATGAATTGTTTCCCACAGAATTCATTCTATAGGACAGAATTTATTCTGTAGGACAGAATTCATTCTGTACGACAGAATTCATTCTGTGGGACACAGAATTCATTCTGTGCACAAAATTTATTCTGTGGGACACAGAATTCATTCTGCGCAGAAAATGAAATGTGTATCCTACAGAATAAATTTTGTGCACATAATTTATTCTGTCCTACAGAATGAATTCTGTCCTACAGAATGAATTGTGTGTGCCACAGAATGAATTGTCCTACAGAATGAATTGTGTGTGCCACACAATGAATTATGTGCACCACAGAATGAATTGTGTGCACCACAGAATGAGGAAAGTGCCTCATTGCACCACTAAAAATCATGCAAATAATTGTTTGACGTTTGGAATGCCATAGAAGAGAGACTACAAGACCATCCAAGTGAAATTAAATAATCAAAAACAAATTACACAACAATTGACACTAATCACCAAAGTACTGTGGAATACTATGCAACCGATTACTAGACAATCATCACCAAGGGACTATCAAGGTTTTTGTTGTTAATATGACTTGTATCATAAATGTCCAAAACAAAAAGTTCAAAAATCCAAAAAGTTATAACGGTAAAGGTCAAGATGTGCCACCCCCCCTACCTATCTCGGTGAATTCTATTTTTCCGTTATTGCCTTTCTTACCATACATAAAGCTGTATTTTAGGAACATTTTTAGCTAATAACCTTTTTGGAATACTAACCCTAACCCTAGCCCTAACCCTACCCCCCACCCTATAAGACGGAAAAACGCAACGAACCACAACTGTGACAAATCGCGGTGTACTGCAGTACATAGTGGGGGGTAGGGTTAGGTTTAGGGCTAGGGTTAGGGTTAGTATTCCAAAAAGGTTATTAGCTGAATATCTTCCTAAAATACAGCTTTATGTATGGTAAGAAAGGCAAAAACGGAAAAATACAATTAACCGAGAAATGCAGGGGGGGTGGCACATCTTTACCTTTGCCGTTATAACATTACAGCAGATATCTTTAACATTAAAACGCCTTTCTTAGCAAGTAAATAACAATTTATATTTACTATAAATTTCATGTAACATACAATGGTCAATAACAGAACAATCCAAACATTACGGTTAAAAAAGAAAGCTATTAATAACTGTGGCTTTTGCCTGTCAGCAGAGACACAACATCCCGTTGGGTAAAGGTGGTGCCTATGGAGCAGGAATAGACACTGAAGTTTTCTCAATGCATAGTACAAGACGTCTTCAACCTCAGCAGCAGCCAGAAGAGGGGTACCCCTGATGACAATCATGAAAAGTGCTGGCTGGACAGCAAAAATTGTAACATTTTATAAGAAATCTAAAACAAGGGCATCGCTGAGCGCCAGCAACGCATTGTGACAATGCAAACCCGGCCAGAGTTATGTCCTCTCCCCCCCCCCCCCCCCCCAATAAACACACCACTTTCCACCCTTACAGAACGCATAAAATACATAGCCCAAAATTTGAAGCGATTCTGTTCAGTAGTTCACGAGATACAGCTGAACTTTTATACAAACTTCCTTGCACCGAGTTATGTCCTCACCCCCCCCCCCCCCAATAAACACACCACTTTCCACCCTTACAGAACGCATAAAATACATAGCCCAAAATTTGAAGCGATTCTGTTCAGTAGTTCACGAGATACAGCTGAACTTTTATACAAACTTCCTTGCACCATGGTACACCACCACACAAAATTTGAAGCGATTCTGTTCACTAGTTCACGAAATAAAGCTGGGGGGAAATTACATAGCCCAAAGAAGGAAATTTCGGTTTTCAAGGTCAAACTTCAAGGTCAAGGTCAGCACGGTGTTGATTAACGAAAGGAAGCTTCCTTTTCAAGCTGTCTACCCCTCTGCCAATTTTAATCAAAGTCCAAACAGTAGTTTTTAAGATAATCGATACACAGACACACACACACACAAACCAATCACAAAATCCCGGCCTCTGGCCGGGTAACAAACAAAAAAAGAAACAGAAGTTGCGTTTAGCTAGACGATAGTTGCGCCAAGAAATAAACTTCATAAGACTAACGGTTATCAAACAATTGTGTGTCAATAATGAACGTTGGCCTGTACCTCTGGCCGGGTAACAAACAAAAAAAGAAACAGAAGTTGCATTTAGCTAGATGATAGTTGCGCCAAGAAATAAACTTCATAAGACTAACGGTTATCAAACAATTGTGTGTCAATAATGAACGTTGGCCTGTAAGTTGTGCACAAAACTGATTGGGTTGTCCAATTCTGAAACAGGAGGTTGGCTGGTGTACTTCCCAGGAATCTAAGATGAGGTATTGAAGACACAGTCATCTCTTTAAGGGTGTGAAATGTCTCTGAATAGAGCAAAACCTACCAACCTGTTTCTTTGATAAGCCTTATACTAAGTTATAGGAATCATGTTGCACACTGTATGCTGAAGCCTTTCTGGCCCTGTAAGTTAATGCATGCCATGACTGTGTTGTCTAAACACAACATTGTCTAGTACAATTGGAAAATGTAAGTCATTTAGATATAGCGCTTAAGTCTTGAGTCACTACAACTTTCGCTGTCACTGGCCAAATAATAATTAGAAAATGAAGTTTGGTTTACATAGTAAGGTGAGATTTTCATTTCAATTATTAGAGGTCAGTGACTGAAAGAGGTAGTGCAAGCTCCTGATAATTCGGAAATCTCACACTGTGTAAGCCTCATTTACATGTGTCTAGAGAGGCCTTGCATTTAGCTAAATGCTGAGTGGGAAATGGCATTCCTCACACAACACTGACTCATATCACGACAACTTTCTGTCACTAACTTCTAATACATGTAACTGTTATTAGAATCCAAACTACTTTGTTAGCCTCATTTAATTTATTAATTTTGGATCATGAATTCACATCTTCTTGATTCTCCCAGAATAGGCTTCCAATGCATTTCTTTTCATTCACACGATTGTCAGCTTCTGACTGAGGTGTTGGCCCCCACTTGCCCTCCCTTCCTACTTGATCTGCCTCTGGCTTTTCAGAATTCACCATCAAGTTCACCAACTTCATCAGAATGGGAAGAAATCAAAGTCAAAGACTTCAAGTTCATATTCAAGAGATTCAAGAGAAGATTCAGAATCAGAATCAGAATCAGACAGCTCAGCACTCTGGTCTTCTTCGGTTACTCTTTCCCTACAGGTTTTCATTCTTTTGGTGTTCGGGTGAAGGACGTCACTGAATTTTACTTTGTCTTTCACAATTGGGGGAAGAGGTAACTTGTCAATTCTCTCTGGCCGTCCTGGCTGACAGCCGACACTGCGCGACACGGCCAACCGAGCCAGCTGTTCCAAGCTTGAAGGGGTGCAGGCGGCCTCCTGAACGCGTTCAAAACTTCTCTTCAGCTTCTTCCTTTTCTCCAAATCCTGGATCTCCGCATCATTTGCGACTGAGTACAGAGTTTTGTTGGAGTACGCTCCACAATCGAGAGCCAGATCTACAATGCCTGGGAGGTCGTACTTGAAACCATACCTCAGTGGGCAGTTATCTGGAAAGCATCTGGCAGGAGGTTCTATCCAGCAGTCATGCTCATCTGCAGTGACCACTTCTCTTTCGAACGGCGACAGACCCGCATCCATCAACAGACGCACCATCTCTCCTCTGTTTATACTTAACATAGCCAAAAACAACAAGGTGTTGGTCATGTCATCCTGAATGTATTGTGACGGATCGACACGATTCAGTAAAGACTTAACAAAGTCAACTTTCCCCCTTGAAACGGCAGCATGCAAGGTGGACCGGAGAATCTCTGAATCTGTGCAGTTTTTCACAAGAGCTCGGACAAGCGGCCACCAGTCTTCCATTACAGAATCAACGTTCTTGATAGCCTTTCCCAAAACCCAATCCAACACTGTGCGGTTTTGACAAGACCTGTGACAAAACAGAAGATAGCTTAAGTTGTTATGCTCTATCGCCAGTGCATAGTCCAACAAACCCTGCTCTTTACATGCCCTGCTGAGATCTCTGTTGTGAAACAGTTTACGGAAATCGTTCGAATTGAGCAATTCCTTGGTGATCGGACAGACTGCCAAGATGGCTGCCCCTGCTCTCTTATCCGCCACAGTTGCAGCTTCCAGCAGGGTGGTGAAGGGAACGTCCAGAGAATGGAGGGTGACCACTATTTCCACCAGGTCCCAATCTTTGGTGACCAGAGCCAGGACAAGGGCCAGGTTGGCATGACCATTGTCCACACACCACTGCTTTGCCCTGAACATCATGTAGAGCCGTTTCACCCTGGACTCTACAGGTGTGTTCACCCCACGATGTGCCTGGTTTAACACTTCTTGTACTTCTTTCCCATCTCCGCTTTTGATCCACAGGTCTAAGACCGGGGCGAGACCCGGCCAGCTCGATTCTGACGACAACAGCGCCTTGATCACACAATCCAAGAGAAGCTTATGTTCCTTAAACTTGAAGTCCACGCTGGCAACATCTTCCTCTTTTTCAATCTTTTCTTTGCAAAGTTTCCAAATGAAATGCGGTTTTTCCCTCACTGCAGCAGTGTAGGCAG
This sequence comes from Phymorhynchus buccinoides, assembly GCA_017654935.2. Lineage (NCBI taxonomy): Eukaryota > Metazoa > Mollusca > Gastropoda > Neogastropoda > Raphitomidae > Phymorhynchus > Phymorhynchus buccinoides. Next base: position 11,050,802 of record CM065713.1, read on the forward strand.
CTTTCAAAACTTCCCAGCTTCTACCAAACGTCACATACCTGTGATACCCACTGTGACTTTTACACAAGGCCACGAAGCACTCGGCACAATCAAAGTCCAGGGCCTTGTGAATGGCTTCGCTAAAAAGCTTCCCCAGAGCTGCAGGCCTTGGGGACTGTTGAACAACGTCTTCAAGACTCATGTGTTCCAAAGCTGGGTTAAATAGCCCTGCATGCCTTGGGAACTGTTCACCGTCTTCAAGGCTCATGTGTTCTAATGCTGGGTTAAATAGCCCTGCATGCCTTGGGAACTGTTCAACGTCTTTGAGCCTCATGTGTTCCAATGCTGGGCTAAATAGCTTTAGCAAGTCTACACGCCTTGGGAACTGTTTAAAAACATCTTTGAACCTCATGTGTTCCAACGCTGGGCTGAACAGCTCTAATAGGTGAGCATGCCTTGTGAACTGTTTAAGGCTCATGTGTTCCAATGGTGCAAAAGATTCTGTGAATGGACCCTGTTCCCATTCGGTTGGCTGAGAGCACTGAGCTGAACACGAAGAAGACCCAGGATATGATCGTTCTCCATGCTCCTGAAACAGAGTTAAAGAACAAATCGGTTATCCCATGCAATATTAGCAAGAAGAACAAGAGAAAAGAAAGGTCAAGAGAAGAGGAAGAAACAAGAAGAACTTTAGAAAGATAATGTGTAAAGAGTGTACAGCACATTTTAGAAAAGAATAGTTTTGCAGATTCCAAAAGAAAACCACCAAGAATTATGCTGAGTCACAAATCAAGACGGGTCAAATAAATTAAAGCAAACTGGCTTCCTTTCACATAATTATCCTAGATTGGCAAGAGGTAAACTATGCGGATGCCCGCTCCCGTTCCTATGTGATGCTGATTCCGACTTATGCCAATGTCTACCGTCCCTATGTGTCACTGATTCCGTCTCTATATTCCGCCATCCCTCACATGTGAACGGGAGCAGAAATCGCACATAGGGACGGCGTACATAAAAGAACACAGTGGTCAACACAGGGGACGGAGCACATCAGAATTTATTTGATTCATTATCATTTAAGGGGGGGGAATAAAGACGGAATCAGGGACAAGTGGGGATGGAGAACTAATAGACTATTTTCAGAAAAAAATAGGGGAGAGCACTTCGTGAAAATTAGAGTTGCTTACCTCCATTACTCTATGTTTACCACCACTATGTTTCGCTGATTCGGACACTATGCCGATGTCCCTAGTCATAATATGTCGCTGATTTGGACTCAATGCCAATTAGTCCCCCGTCCCCACTTCCGTCTTTATTTTCCAGCACCCCTTAAATGATAATGAATCAAATAAATTCTGATGTGCTCCGTCTCCTGTGTTGACCATTTTGTTCTTTTATGTCGCTAATTGTGACACTATGCGGATGCCCGCTCCCATTCCTATGTGACGCTGATTCCGACTTATGCCAATGTCTACCATCCCTATGTGTCACCGACTCCATCTATATATTCCACCCCCCCTCACATGGGAACGGGAGCGGACATCGACATAGTGTCACAACAGGCATGGGAATTGTCAGAGACAAAAAACTCTGAAAAGCCCCCCAATTGAAGTATTTAGTAACAAAAACGAAGTATTTAGTAACAATTTCAACAACAAAATCGCGGAAATCCGCGAATTCGCGGACAATTCCCATGCCTGCACAATCAGTGACCCCCTGTCTTTCCATTCATCCGCACTTAATGTCCCCTTCTGTCCATTTCTCTTTCTGTCTGTCGCCTGTATATCACGGCAACATTTCTCTGTCCCCTTGTCTTTCCATTCGTCCGCACTTAATGTCCCCTTCTGTCCATTTCTTCTTTTTGTTTGTCGCCTGTATTTCGCTGTGAAATGTCCGCACTTAATGTCCCCTTCTGACCATTTCTTCTTTTTGTTTGTCGCCTGTATTTCGCTGTGAAATGTCCGCACTTAATGTCCCCTTCTGTCCATTTCTTCTTTTTGTCGCCTGTATTTCGTGGTGAAATGTCCGCACTTAATGTCCCCTTCTGTCCATTTCTTCTTTTTGTTTGTCGCCTGTATTTCGCTGTGAAATGTCCGCACTTAATGTCCCCTTCTGTCCATTTCTTCTTTTTGTTTGTCGCCTGTATTTCGCGGTGAAATGTCCGCACTTAATGTCCCCTTCTGTCCATTTCTTCTTTTTGTTTGTCGCCTGTATTTCGCGGTGAAATGTCCGCACTTAATGTCCCCTTCTGTCCATTTCTTCTTTTTGTTTGTCGCCTGTATTTCGCTGTGAAATGTCCGCACTTAATGTCCCCTTCTGTCCATTTCTTCTTTTTGTTTGTCGCCTGTATTTCGCAGTGAAATGTCCGCACTTAATGTCCCCTTCTGTCCATTTCTTCTTTTTGTTTGTCGCCTGTATTTCGTGGTGAAATGTCCGCACTTAATGTCCCCTTCTGTCCATTTCTTCTTTTTGTTTGTCGCCTGTATTTCGCTGTGAAATGTCTGCACTTAATGTCCCCTTCTGTCCATTTCTGTCGCCTGTATTTCGTGGCAAAATGTCTTTGTCCCCCTGTCTTTCCATTCATCCACACTTAATGTCCCCTTCTGTCAATTTCTCCCACCAGACAAAACAAAATAATGCATTTATTGATAATCATAATGGGACTTTTTTTTAAAAGCAAGAACATGATTTTAATAAATTAACAATGATTGATTCAGTACTTTTTGAGTGATCTAAAATTTGACTCTAACATACATGTGTAAATAAGATCACAACTGAAATAAATCAATGAAGTTGCCAAGTATCACAACGAAAGCACACCACTGCATTTGGGCGTAACTTAAAAACATTCTATTATAATTTTTATTACTCAATAGATATATACCACCAGCTTGAAATAATAGACCAAAACACTTACATTTGAAGTGATTCTGTACAATCATTGACACGATATTGCCCAAACAGACAAATGTCATTTGGGTAGTACCATAATCCATAACACATTTTGCAATGTTAATCAACAGGACACACCAGCTTCTGTTTATTAAGCCATGATCAAATGTTAAGCTGCTGAATCTGTTGACAGTAAAACTTGATTTCACAATAGCCCAAGTCTGACACAAATATTGAAATAATCATTTTAATTATTCATCTTTCAGTTGCACAAGTGACTTTGGGAGCAGAAATGGTTTTACTGGATCGAAAAAATCCATGCAAAAATCAGGTGCAGAGTTCGGGGCTACAGCTAAGTTACTGCTATAGTTTTTCATTCAGCCTCTGGATGCAAAAACACACACACACACACACTGACACCACAACACACACTGGTAAATCATACAATTCTTCTTCTTCCTATTACTGGACTGGGCCTCACAGCATTTAAAGTCCAACTTGGTACGCGACTGACAGGCGGCATGTGCTCTCAATGCCTGATTATTAAAAACTTGAATAATAATTTGGGATCCATCCATAAAACTTGAGGTTAAACCTATATACACTGGTCCACTGGGAGATCAGCAGACAGAGGCCTGGTTGCTGATGTAAATGCCACCTAGGCCGGCCCTGAATGCATCGGGACAGATGGTTTCAGTCAGTCAAATGAATGTTATGTTGATTTAATAGTTCCTAGCAAAATTGCAATTTCATCAGGACATCTACAAAGGCTTTACAATGATCTGAAAAATGTATATCAGAATACGGTGGATTCCTGATAACTGAAAAAGACTGGATAACTCACAATAACTTTGTGGTCCCAGTGACGTTTTCCAGCATTTCGATCAAACTTTTACACATTATTTAACGTTCTCTTTTGCCGTTTCCCCCCAGGATCGATTGGTACCGGAGAAAACGGCCCCTGTCGAAAACGGCAACTATAAAAATGGCCCTACTAGTTACGAAAACGGCCCCTGGACTCGAGACGAAAACGGCCCTCCTCTTACCAAAACAGCCCCTGGACTAAGAAAAAAAAAAGTTTGTGTTCGTGTTCTCTCTCTCTCTCCCTCAGTGTGTGTGAGAGTGTGTGTGCTGGCAGGGCTCCCAATCGTCCCGCAAAACAAGGGGTCCCAGGGACTCCTTCACTTACGGTATAGAGGGGGTCCTAGAGGCGGGATAGAGGGCCCCAGTGGCATTGCGAATGCTAAAAAGAAGGTTTTTTAGTGCATCCCTGGGACCCCCTGTACATTCGTTTAGAGGGTCCTTTAGAATTTTAGTACTTCATAGACCCCCAAATAGGGGTCCCTGGGAGCCCTGGCTTGTTTGTTGTTTTTGTGCGTGCGTGTGTGTGTGTGTGTGTGTGTGCGCGTGTGAAAATTCCGTCAGATTGGCCACTCATATTTCTAGTGACATGTTTGATGCAACATTACTAAAACACATGAAAACAATTCAATTTTTTTTAATTCAAAGTCAAAATCTCATACATGCCTAATTCAATTTTTTTTAAACCTTGACAATGTAAACTGTAGTGTTAAAAAAAAGAACAAAGAATAAACTACAAATGGATTCTGACAATACAAACTCCCTCCATCACCATGATGCACCACCACACAAAATGTGAAGCAATTCTGTTCCCTGGTTCATGAAATACAGATCGGGAATGAAATATAATAGCACGACTTGAAAGAAGGAAATATCGGTTATCAAGGTCAAGCATCAAGGTCAAGGTCAGCACAGTCATGAATATGGCCTCAGATCTTCAACACTGATGGAAGCGATTTTGGGGGTAGCACCAAGCACGCGTTTGTGCCGACTCCTGTTTGTCTCGTGCAAGACATGCTGTCTCACACACACACACACACGCACACGCACACACACACACGCGTACAAGCACACACACACACACGCGTACAAGCACACACACACACACTCAATGTTGCCGTCACCCTCTCTCTCTCGCTTTCTTTATGGATCTCGCTCGTTTTTCCGTTTTTCCGTGTGTTGTACGTTGTCTGCCTACATTAACACGCAGAAACTGAAATGACATACAACCTTGGTGAACGTAAACTTACATTTTGTTTCAACAACGGAAACATATGAAGGGGGGTATGACAGATAGGACCAAACGAAAATGACTCACCTATTTACAATACGTACATATTTTCGGACAGGTATGAAGCTAAACTGACTCACCTATTTACAATATGTACATATTTACACGGGACGATGTGCAAGTTATTGGCTCTCCGGGGTTGGCTTTAGTCGCCAACCCTGAGGGCAGTGGAACCCCCTCTTTTTGGGGGGGTTGACAAGACGGTGTCGTGCAAATTCATCCTCACTGTCCCCAATTGTCCAGCTTGTGTCATCAGGGATCAGCCGCCTGTGAACCTGTGACCAAACTCGGTACACAAATGTTGGTGTGGACTATGGCAGACCTTGGTTTATTTAATATGATTTCGGTGCACAACTTCCGGTATTTGGCAACATATAGGCCTACGCATAAAACAGGAGGTCATCCATTGTAAATTTACTGTGTTGGGAATTATTCCCACGCGTTAATACTTCATGAGAAAGATGAAGTAGTGACTGCTGCTAAATTAATGGTGATTATATTTACCATTCTGGATGCTCCCCCGACAGACGGCGATTGTCCATCATCACCACAATCACTATCTGAGTGCCAACAGTGGGATGTAGTAGGTGTGACGTAAGTGTCCCGCGCGACCCCTCTTTCTTATCTACACCCCCCCCCCCCCCTCTCCCCTTTTCCTTTCTTCTCTCCAGCCGCCACTTTAATTGCCATCCACTCCATCAAAAGAACGCCGATTAAGGCATTTGTCTCTTTGAACTCTGATTTACCTCCCCTGTCAGCATGTACCACCTACCGAGGTTATCTCCCTTTACCCCCCCCCCCCCTTTATCTCCATTCCCCATCACGAGATAGCGATAGCAACATTCGGCTCCCTTTGAAGACAACTCGTCCTTTCTAATCACGAGAATGATAAGAATGTCGGCGCGTGATTGTTCGGTACTAGTATGCATAAAATTATAGCATCATCTTGTGACGTGTCAATTGCTATAAACCAATGACAGGCTTTCATTGTTTGAAAGTGAAGGCTATAATTGGAGAACTGAGAAAAAGTTATCACACAAGACGCTGAAACCTAGCTAGAGCAACATTAAGCCCAACTAGTGAGTATTATTGATGGCAGGTGATTGAGACTTGTTTGTTTGATCCTATTTTTGATCTAGATCCTATGTTCAATGATGAATAAGGAGTAGATAGATATGTTATTGAAAAGAAGTGGTAAACATTCTATTCTATTTATGTGCACTGATTATTTGTGTGTGTGTGTGTTTTTGACTTGAACACTTTTGGTACCAGAACCGGAGTTTATGCCTACTAACCCTTTTGTCTATTTTTAGTAGGAAACCTATGGGTCGCAATCTTGCACTTTATGATACCATTCCTTTCCAGGTGTTGGATGGAGAGTGGTGTTGTCTTGATCACCTTTTATGTTTTACTGATCTCAGTTTGTTAACTGAAATTCAGTTTATTTATTAACTAGTGCTATTGTACAAGGGAAGCCTTCTAGCCGGTTGGGATTCACTAATGCCCTGCCGACTGAAGCCCCTTGTCTCTAAGCCATAGAGATCTACATCCACCTTCTCCTGTGATTATCAGCAGGGCATCGTGGGCCGGACGATTATCCCGGACTCACAAGCACCAAGACGGGAACGCCGCCAAGACGACCCGCACCCAGAATCCGCGAGGAGACCACGCCTGAACCGTGCCATCCCGCGAAGCCGTAACCGGAACGACTGGGAGCTACTCTCACCTGATGAGCAAGCCCAGCCAACCCAGCACTCGCCGATCCCTACGGAGGAACTTGACAGCAGCTAAGTTCCCCGGACCGCGCCAATCATTTGAACTTTCCCCCTGGCACTGAAGACACTAAGTGACCCTTCTCGCTTGGGGCTAACCTTCTAGAAAGACAAAAGTCTTGTAAATCCTTTCGGATTCCATTGTTTTTCATTCACATTTTGTTTTGGCGCCATTGAGCTGCTTTATTATTATTGTTGCATAATCTTATGCAGATTTTGGGAGCAAATAAAATACAAGTGTCAAATAATCCTGAACCCTTTGGTCAGACTGATGAGAGTGGGAGTCTTTTAATTTCATGTAAAACCCTACTTCTCTCTGTCTGCCATTAAGAGCAAATCAACCACTTGTATTTCTTACAATCATACGAGCCAGAACCCGGGCACAAATATAAATTTATTAGATGAAAAGGGGCCGGGAAAGTTGCTCATCTCCCATACCCTAGAGAAGTGGGCTAAAGGCAAATTTTCTACTTGAAAATTTAACACACTAAAAGTCTTCCCTAGGGACTTAGCCTTTTAACCCATTACCTCGTCACAGTAGGCCTGGTTGATTCCCCACGAGCCTGAAAACAGAACCACTGTCATAATATAATCAATGAGGATTGGAGTTGGCCAAAAGCCAGTCTGTGAGTGAGCGCAAGCGTGTGTGTGTGTGTGTGTGTGTATGTGTGTGTGCGCGCGTGCGCACAAGCATGTGTGTGCGCCTGTGTCAGTTGGGGTGTTTGTTTATCAGTGTGTGTATATGTGTTTGGACGAGCGTGTATGCGTTTGTATGTGTGGATGGGGTGTTGCAAGTTCTAGATTTACCTCGGGGGGCCGTTGAATTGGGCGGCGGCGACGTGGTATCGGGCTGTGTGTGCGGTGAAGTGGCCTCAGGCTGTGTGTGCGGTGAAGTGGCCTCACGATGTGTGTGCAGTGAAGTGGCCTCAGGCTGTGTGTGCGGCGACGTGGCCTCGGGCTGTGTGTGCGGCGAGTCGGTTGATGCTTTACTGGTTGCTCAAAGTCGGAGTCCTGTGAATCCGTAATAGTGTGTTAGTGTGTTTATTACACGGTACATCCGCATGTTGCGGATCAAATCAAAGAGATTCACATAATATATAGCTTTCCCTTGTTCCAGTTCCGCCACAAAACCTCAGACGGGTGGCCTTCGAACTGAGATAGGTGTGTTCTGTGCATTTTTCGGAAATGCGCCTTGGCACGCTGCCAGGCGCCCTCAATGCGGTTTGTGTGAATGTTTTTTTCTTCTCCGGTGCGGTCATTTTGGTACACGCACGAGAAGGCTGTTTTGTGGCACACACTGAAATGCTGATAGCCTTGAGAGTTGAGATCGGAGTATGCTGCCCATCCGTCGCTGTAAATGGTGGATCCTGGCTCAGCGTGGGCCTTGATCAGCTGGGTCAATGTCGCCTTGTCTCGCGCATCCACCGGAAAAAGTAGAATTCGGTTGGAGGCCCGCTCGACGATCCCGAACACCCAGACCTGCAGACCTGCTGTCCTCGTCGTTGTCCACGGTGGTATTTGGATCGGTGTCCAAACAGGCTTTCGTCAATTTCCACTTCGCCACGGAACTTGGCAGTCTGGAGTTCCCTGAAGACCCACTCCTTAAACATTTCCCTCACAAACGAGGCCCAGTCGACGCCACTGCGGGTGTAGCTCACGCCACATTGGATGCAGTTTTGGTACAGCGACAAGCTGTCCAGGAAATTTTGGAGGAACAACATTATGACCTGGAATGGAAAATGAGCTCGGTCAAAGAAAGAGTGCTTACGTATAGATACCTCTTGATGGTGCTCACGGTTTGGACATCTCCAGACAAACTTGTCTCTGTTTCTTTTTCTGTTTTGCAAACTGCATTGTCGAGCACAATCCTGGCACAACATCGCAGATTTCACCAGTTTCATTCTCTGCAGCCAACCCAACAAAAACGATGGTGCCAAATCCATAAGGCGGAAAAAGGTGAACGGGTTCTCCAAGTGTGTAATGTCACATTGTTCAATAATGTCTGCAACGGGCATAGCCTGCCCATAGCTGCCTCTTGTTCCTTTCAGTGGTCTGGAAGCCATTTTGACGGACAAACTAATGCTATGGGCCAATGTTCGTCCAAAAAAGAAAAACAAAATATGTTCGACCTCACTCGGAACACCTGTCTTTGGCACATGCATATCGTGACTTAAATGCTTTTTCACAATGTTCCCTCCAAAAAAGGAAGAACAAAAATAAAAAATAAAGAATTAACTTCAAAAACCAGTTCCACATGCCGCTTCTACATTGCATGTGCACAACAAGGAGAAGCATGAAGTGGGTGGGGAGGGGGGTTAGAGAGAGAGAGAGAGAGAGAGAGAGAGAGAGAGAGAGAGAGAGAGAGAGAGAGAGAGAGAGAGAGAGAGAGAGAGAGAGAGAGAGAGAGTGAGAGATGATACCCTTTTTTCGGTTAATGACATTCGACTGAAAAGCATGGTTAGGCTTAACCCTCACCGAGAAAGAGAGACAGCGAGCTGATACTATTTTTCAGTTAAAGACATGTCCATGAAAAGCATGCTTAGGTGATACCTTAACCCTCAGAGAGAGAGAGGGAGAGAGACAGAGCTGATACCATTTTTCTGTTATTTCCATTCTACTGAAAAGCATGTTTAGGTGATACCTTAACCCTCACAGAGAGAGAATCTGCCATTCGACTGAAAAGCATGTTTAGGTGATACCTTAACCCTCAGAGAGAGAGACAGAGACAGAGACACAGACGGAGGATATCTGAACCGTAGGCTAATTTTCCGTGTAATAGAGTTAACCTTTTTTCCCCTCCACTATATGTGGATGCCTCTTCATTTCATTTGTGAGGGGAAGAAATGTTAACTCTATATGTAGAGAGTCCCGCGTGCAGTATAATAGAGTTAAAAAAATGTCCCCTCCACTATATCATGTGGCCGACTCTGTATTTCATTTGTGAGGGGAAGAAATGTTAACTCTATACTGGAGCGTCCGTAAATGGTTTACCGGTTTAGAAACGGTATTATACCGTTCCCAGAACTGTTACTTCCACATACTTCCGTTTTGGGTTGAGGGGAAGAAATGTTAATATTGCCCTAACCCTAACCCTATCCTTAACCCTATCCCAACGAAAAATAGGTACGAAATGTCTTGGGTACGAAACGACCAGTTCCCTTCTAAGTTCTATACCAACAGAACCATCAACTAGATGATGGTGGTTGGGTTCAGAAAGAAGAAGATCATAGTATCATACTATAATGAAAAATCAATCAAATGATGGGACTTTTTATAGGCTGCGAGGCCTAGGCTGAGAAAGCCTGTCCCTAATACCTAACCTAACCTTTGTCCAGTGCAATTGAGAGGGTACAGAGGAGAGCAACCAAACTGATAAAATCAATACAAAATTTAGAATATGAGGACAGGCTACGTAAATTAGATTTGCCATCTTTGAAATACAGAAGACTAAGATTTTTCAAGGCACTGAGTCGACTGACATACTAATAAAGGCTTGTTTCACTTGTCTAACGAAATAAGAACCCTAGCGAACTTAAAATCCTAACCAGGTACAGGAGAACTAACAAGTAACATTAGAAAAAAAGTTTTTTCTAACAGTCACCCATGACCCAATATTGGAACAACCTCCCTGCACAATCAGCACATACTAAACTGACCTGAGATACTAACAAATTCAAAAACCTCCTACTCCTAGACAGTGATCCAAAAATTGCCCTGTTAAAGTACGTTCATGATTAGTGCATCAATATGGATGCTAAAAACCGCCACAGCAATTGCCAAACACTAACTAAAAGGAAGGACGCATTGAGAGGCTGCAAGGCCTGGTCGTCCAAATTATTTGGCAAATACCTGACCTGACCTAACCTAAACTGAAAAGTGAAACCATACTCACCGCCATGATGTTGAAATGCTAGACTACGGCGCAGACATAAACTTGTGTAGCCTCAGAGAATGAAAGTATCTGCATCTCATCTGCATCGTGGTACGTCGGCAGGAACCAATTCTGGTGTATACTTTCGTATATAAATATGTGTGTCGATAACTATCAACCAGCTATCATCGAATCACGTTTCCAAGTAATTTCCTTTCAGTTTCAGGCCGATTAAGTCTAAAAATAGATACGCATCAGAGCGATATCTTTTTACAGCAAACCGAGCGAATATTCTCGCTTGGTTTTCGTAGCTAAGCTTATAAACTACACTTACAAAATAAAGAAACTAACTTTTTTTAAAAAGGATTAACTAAACAGAAAAAAACTTATAAATTTTTTTTTAACTAAACAGGGAGAACCAGCTGGCTGGGTCATTGTAGATTAGGGTTTTCTTTTTCCTTTGCGCTCATTTTCTTTTCCATTTATGTTATTATTTTATTTTATTTCTTTTCAGTGAAAATGTCTTGTGTATGGTTAGATAATAACCTAAAGATAATTGGTTGCTCAATAAAAGCTTGACTGGCTTAGTTGTGAATACATTTCAATGAACTGTGGTTTTTTGCTTGTTTGTTTTTGTAGATGGTTAGGGTACTGCCCAAATAATTTGCTTTGTCAGTTAGTAATTAAAAACTTGACTGACTCAGATACTTCTTTTTCTACTTCTGCGTTTCCAAGCCATATGGCCATAATGGGTAATGTATGTATGTGTCCGGTTTTCAGTTTCTACTGGTCTCCCGCTGCGTACAGCCGACACTCGGATACAAATCAGTTTTAATGAACTGTTACTGTGTAGGGTTTGGGTACTGTATTATAGAATAGACAGAGTTCCTTCAGGTTTGATTCTTCTTCTTCCGGTAATGTCCACCTGCCGTAACTGGCAATTAACCCTTTCACAGCCAACGTCGCATTTAGCATCACAATGGTTTAACACCAATGTCACTAAAAAGCATCAAATCAGGGCCTGCTATCCAAAGACCCTATTTTCTTAGTTTTGGGATGTAAGGATAGGTCTAATGTTATACATGTTACAATGTAATTCACAATGTTGCAGGTTTTTTTTATATATACACAGTTAAGTTTCTTGAAAAATGGCTGGCGGTGAAGGGGTTAAGGATTATTGGTGGACTCAATCAAGATTTTGCTAACATGTACTTTATGTCCCACCCACCCCTTTCCATTAAATGTTTGCATCGAAACTTTTCACTGAGAAGCAGCATTCTGCCACTTTCGGGAAAGGTATAGGGTTAGGATCAGCCTAGGGTTATTGTCATGAAACTGGAAGAACCAGACTTTGAGATCGAGAGTTGCAAACATGAGGTTGGGGTGGGTGGGTGGTGGGTGTTTAACCCTTTTGCCGCCAGCCATTTTCAGCCAAAAGGTTCCATTAAACTTACCTAGGTAGAGAGGACTATTTGTAATATTGGGGATTCTTCTGTGACATGTATAAAGTACAGCCCATCCTTTCAAGATTCTTTAATCAGCCAATGCATCGTAATACAAAGGAAATCATTTTGGTTTTGCACAAGACACAATCCAACAACAACGAAAGCATGCACATCGAATGGACAACCAATATAAGAGGGAAAAAACACCCCCAAAAGCAACAACCCAGATTACATTATCGTGTATCAGTCTCTCTCTCTCAGATTCTTTCTTTCTCTCAGACGCACACCTACACATACACCAGCACACACACATACATGTGCATACACATTTATACCAACACATGTCCCACCTCCTCACACACGCACTCACATACACACAAGACCGCGAGCATGCAGGCACACCGATTAACACAAGTCTGAGCAAAATAGGATACAAAAATACCCCTAGGGAGGTGAGCCTACTGAGTATTTCTGGCTCTGACAGCAGAGGGGTAAAAGCTGTTCTTCAGGCGGTTAGATTTGCACTTAGAAGAGCAGAACCTTTTACCAGGGGGGAGTGGTTGAAACAGATGGTTAATCAGATATGATGGACTTAGCTTTGCGTCTTATGCGCACACTATAGATGTTATCTAGGGATGGCAGTTTGTGACCTTTTACCAGAGGGGAGTGGTTGAAACAGATGGTTGGCTGGGTGTGTGCAATCAGATATGATGGATTTAGCTTTGCGTCTTATGCGCACACTATAGATGTTATCTAGGGATGGCAGTTTGTGACCTATGATTTTTGAGGATGTCCAAAAAACTTACTCCAAAAATTAAGACAATTGGGTCTCTGGACTTTGGATAACAGATCCTGATTTGATGCATTTTAGTAAAATGGGTGTAAAATCATTGTGGTGCAAAAATGTGACATCGGCGGCGAAAGGGTTAAAGTACGCTGACTTTGTCTAAGAGTTTGCGTTTGCTTGGATGCATGCAACGTAACACTGAAACTGTCGTCACATTAACTTGCAAAAATACACCTGTAAAGCAGTGTTTTAAGTACGGTAGATAGAAAATAAGTTTCATGTTGCAGATTTCCCTTCGTCTCTCAGGAATAATTCTACAGATTTTATAGTCGGCTGCAGTTGGATCATCAGAAATCAGAAATGCAAACATGAAAAAAAAAGTGGATACATTTGCGTGTTAGAACGTAATCAATCAATCAATCCTTCCACTATATGATCAGTCAAGTTTTAGGCCGTGTGCACACATAAGCGGATATTCCGTGCGGAAACCTGTGCGCAATCCATAAATAAGTGAAACAAAGAAGGGAAAAGATTTGCGCACGTGTCCGAATTTCCCCTATATGTGTACACTTTTATCCTTCTTTCTTCCACTTATTTAGGCTTTTCCATACGGAACTTACGCGTCTAATGTGAACTCGGCCTTATGGTCTGCTGCAGTTGAGCAACCTTCAGAAATGCAAACAGGAAAAAATGAGCAAATTTGTGTTAGAACACAATCAATCAATCAATCAATCCCTCAATCCATCGATCAGTCAATCAGTTTTTATTGTCCCGAGACATAATACAACATTACAAGATTTCTCTTGCTGTCACGATCAATAAACATAGGTACAGCATAATTAATTAAGAATTACGAAATAGTACATGTATCACTACCGTATTTTACGGACTATAAGGCGATGCTTTTTTCCTGGACTGAGACCCCTGAGCCTTATTATATGACTGATAATATAGTAAGACACTATAATAACAAAATCTGAATTTTGTGTCAAATTTGAGGGGTGCGCCTTATAATCAGGTACGCCTTGTAGTCCGTGAAATACGGTAACTATAAATGCCTTGGCATGAGGCTGTGTCAGACCAGTTGACATAAGCTAGAACGCCAAGGCTACATCAAAATGTTGGTATGCTCTGAATGGTTGTGCGGGGATTGTCTTAGGCCATGACAAGCTCCCGGCATAACATCATCAGTCTAAAATCCCCCGAAAACGGAGTGTGGCTGCCCACATGTAATCAAAAACAGTCACACACGTAATGTTCTCATCCCTAGCTGATGCATTTGTATGTTAGTGTTCAAGTGCTTCTCGCTGTTGGGATGATCCCTGGAGTCTTTTAGCCAGGGTAAGCCAACCAACCAACCAACTATAAGGGGATACTTAGAGGGTGTATATAAAGGATCATGACAACATCCACTTACACACACACACATGCGCGCACACACACACATGCGCATGCGAACACACGCACACATACACAATTATTAAAAAAAATATTAAAAGTCGCATACAGTCCTAAAAGCAAAGGCATCACATTCATGACAAAGTAACCCCACATATTAATACAAGACGTGTCATAAAAAAGATACAGCAAGAAAATGGGTTCACTCGCATTCACATACACACGCGCACACACACACATGCACACATCAGCCTAATTAAATAGAGGATTTTGGAGGAGATACAGATAATCATAGAACAATATCTGCAATAAGTCTGATCAGATGCAGCACCAAAATATTTGTTCACAGCCTAGTCTGAGTAGCTACAAGACTAGACTAACAACAGCAGCCACAAAAATAACTAGAGCGTTAAGACGCTAGATCACCAGCCGCGCGGCAGCATTTTCGTGTTCAGTGACTTTGTCCTTTGACCTTCATTTTTGCATTTGGCCGAGATATTCTTAGTACCTATCCGCATGCCAAATTTCAATCAATCAATCAATCACATTTATTGTCCTTTTTAAAAACATAAAAGGAAATTTGGATGCTGTCACCGATACAAATACAAACAACAACACGTAAAGTCGAACATGAACAGGAAACAATGTCAGCATTAAAATGGAGCACAGTAAATACAATCAAACACGATTGAGAAACGTTACAAATAAAATCAAACATGACTGAGGAATATTACAACAGACGTGCGCACACAAACACAAACACACACACATATGCATGCACGCAGCATACACACACCCACACACACCCACGCACGCACCCACACAAACACACGAGCACGCACACCCGCGCGCACCCACACCCACACAAATGAAAACAAACATAATAAAAAGCCTGACTTCACATTCCATTATCATCAGCATCTTAAAGCAGAATTAGCATGTAAAACATATATACAAGCAATAATGACTAAAAAGTATGACAAGTACTTCATAAATGAATACATGTTCACAATTTCTGTCCAGCATCACAACAATATGCCAAGCACATAGACTTGCACGACCCCCACCCTTCCCGCGTGTTAATACCTGCAATATACTTAGGCACTCAGGCACACCCCAGCAATCCACCTACCCACCCCACACCCACTAACACACACACATGCATGCACGTGAGCACACACACACACACACACTTTCTCTCCCTCCCCACCACCCTCCACTAATTTGAGTGGCCTAGGTCCCTCCGTTCAATCGTAATCATGCCAGGTGCTCGGCAGCATTTTCGGCGCCAATGACCTTGACCTTCATTTTTGAACTTGGCCTAGATATCTTTAGTACCTATCCGCATTTTGAGTGTCCTAGGTCCCTCTGGTATCGTGCCAGGTGTTCGGCAGCATTCTCGGCTCCAGTGTCCTTGACCTTAGACCTATGACCTTCATTTTGGAACTTGGCCTAGATATTCTTAGTACCTATCCGCATGCAACATTTGAGCGTCCTATGTCCCTTCGCTCAAACGTTATCGTGTTAACATAGATAGTCAGACAGATAGTCAGTCGGCTTCAGAATCCACTGAAAACATTACAAGCTTCACTCTCTTCAATCGCAGCTGGTAGCAACAAACGCAACCAAAACATTCAAATAATTTTCTTTAAAAATTCACCATCGCCCAAAAAAACCCACCACCATTTTCCCCAGCAAGGTATAGTGATATCGTGAGGGAAAATAAGATGCAGTTAATTGTAATAGGCCTAACTCCACAAAGAAACAAAAGGCTAACAAACATTCTACTGCTTTATACTCTGCAAATTAGAGAAACTATAAAAAAGTTACACTTTTTTCAGAATTTTATGGCAAGTCGGAATAACACTAAAACATGCACACAAACATTTGAGGCCCCCCAAAAAGAAGGAAAGAAGTACACATCAAAGATTCTAAAAGGGTAAGATGGACTACTTAAGAGTTACGGCGAACCGGGCTGATAGAGTTATCGTTAGTGGGAACAGTACACCACACACAGTGGAGGCTATCTAAAAACTCAGACTGGAATTTGAACGGAGAATTCAACTGGCCTATCGATGTGTAAATGTGTACTGTTTTTTATGGGACATAACCAGTGTTTCTGTCCTCACTACTCATATAGGGAAAAGAGACCGGATGTTAGTCTTTTCTTTTCAGTGTCTTTGTACACATACAAAAAGAGATGGCAAAGCTCAATAAATGTATGCTTACTCCCAGTTTAATGGAAAAAAAACCAGTCCCCCCCCCCCCCCCACCTTTTTGAAGGAAGATGGCAGAGTGGTTAAGACGTTTGCCTGCCAATTTCAATACGTGGGTGATCCGGGCTCGAATCTCGGCTTTGCCCTTTCTTTCTAGTTCTACGGGAAAGTCGTGTTCTTCAGATGGGGACTTAAAACAAGTCTGACCCATGCGCTTTATGAACGTAAAAAAGTAGAGAAAAATCCTGCTGCCTGGTATGACCAACTTGATAGCTCGATTTGTTGTTTGATGTTGTTGTTTTCGTTCCCCAGCTTAACACTCTGGGGGCACACCCAGTGCCATGTGAACATTTCTCATGGCCTTGGGTGGGTAGATTATGTGTATGGATAGCTCGATTTAATTCAACACACACACACACACAAAAAGAAGAAAAGCTGGCGCTGCACTTGCAGCGACGTTCTCTCCAGAAGGAAGCAGCCCGATTTTCACAGACACGCCTCTGTGACTAAAATACATCAAATTACATAAATATGTAAAGCGCTTAGAGCCCTAAATCAGAGAATAGGCGCTATATAAATAATCATTATTATTATTATTATTAATTCCAATTAAACAAAATCAATCACCTAAACAATACTACATATATAATTCATGACTGAAAACAGTTTTGAGGTTTAAGGTTTAGGCTTACTGTTATTTCAAACAATGTTAGGTAATTAGCATTATTTAATTGCTTAAACTGCGTCACAAAACTTTTCCATTTAGCATAATGGCAGTGCAAATTATTTTCATAACTTTCAACAAATGAACGAAAGCAAACAAAAGTTGTCAGGTGAATTTGTTTTTCATTTTACGAATGTGTGTGTACTATATTTTTTTTCCTTCTATTTATTCAAGTTATACTTTTAGAATTTTCAATTTCATAACTACCAGTTATACATTTAATAATAATAATAATAATAATGATCTTTTTATATAGCGCAACACCTCTCAGTTAAACTGGAGCTCTCTGCGCTTTACAAATGATTAAAATAAGATACATAAATAAGCACCACTAAAGTAATACACAAAAGCTACAATACTAGCATGAATACAGTACATCCGTAGGCATAAACACATATTATATAAACATCAAATAGAGCAATATTTATTCAATCACATGCAGACAAACAAGGATCAACACATTAGTACATTAATATGAATTGAAGAAATGATTAAACATGAAAACTTAATATTTCCTTCACACAGAAATATGCACGCACACGTGTGCGCACCTTCCCCCCCTCCCCCACATGCACCACCAAAAAGCAACCACCACAATACATCTACATAAGGCCTCTTCACATTCACTGGGTTTGCCTTTATATGGCTGCAAAAAAAGATGACTTGAGAAACCATTCTACCAAACTTACTAAAGATTCATGCGCTTAGTTCATGCGCCATGAGATATAATAATTTTTTGTTGACATACAAGTTTACAACATACATGCATGTGCACACACACAGAGACTGAGAGAGAGAGAGAGAGAGAGAGAGAGAGAGAGAGAGAGAGAGAGAGAGAGAGAGAGAGAGAGAGAGAGAGAGAGAGAGAGAGAGACAGAGAAACTTGAATGTAACTGAATTGAATAATTTTCTTTAATGATAGTAGATTAAGCAAAAATAATGCCTTTTTTCAGCTAGAACGACAAGGCTACATCAAAATGTTGTTTTGCTCTGAATGGTTGTGCGGGGATTGTCTTAAGCCATGACAAGCTCCCAGCATAACATCATCAGTCTAAAATCCCCCGAAGACGGAGTGTGGCTGCCCACATAGCGGGGTAATCAAAAACGGTCACATACGTAATGTTCTCATCCCTAGCTGGTGCATTTGTACTGAATTGTTCAAGTGCTCTGGCTGTTGGGATGATCCCTGGAGTTGTTAAGCCAGGGAACGACAACAACAACAACAACATCCAGTCCTAAAAACAACAATCTCCAAACCCTCTAAAGAACAAAAAAATAAACAAAGAGACAATAAAAACATTGAAATAGACACTAAAGATAAAAGAAAGCATGAGAAAGAAGTCATCCACTCCCGTTTCTCACAAATCAAATAACAATATAGACATTGGAAGCATATATGAGAGAGAGAGAGAGAGAGAGAGAGAGAGAGAGAGAGATTGGAAAAAAAATAACATCCACCTCACATGCTACTAGTACATAAGAAAATGCCAATACCTAAACAAGCATTTATGTGAGTACAAATCCTGTTCATCTATGGAGAGGTTGTATCAAACTTCTAAAGCACACACACACATAAAACATAGAAGGTCATATGCACACAAAAAGCGAGAGAGAGAGAGAGAGAGAGAGAGAGAGAGAGAGAGAGAGAGAGAGAGAGAGAGAGAGAGAGAGAGAGAGAGAGAGAGAGAGAGAGAGAGAGAGAGAGAGAGAGAGAGAGAGAGAGAGAGAGAGAGAGAGAGAGAGAGAGAGAATGTGAATGGATTAATGATTCAGGCGAGTTGACATTTTACATCAAAATACATTTCAATAATCGGATAGGGAGGGGGCACAATATAGAATGACAAGAAAACAGATTAAACATACAAATTAATCATACATGGAATAAAAGGAACAAATATCATCAGTTACACAATCTTAACTGGGTAAAGGTAAAGATGTGCCACACCCCCCACACCCCCCTGCATTTCTCGGTTAATTCTATTTTTCCGTTTTTGCCTTTCTTACCATACATAAAGCTGTATTTTAGGAACATTTTTAGCTAATAACCTTTTTGGAATACTAACCCTATCCCTAAACCTAAACCTACCCCCCCCACTATGTACTGCAGTACACCGCGATTTGTCACAGCTGTGGTTCGTTGCGTTTTTCCGTCTTATAGGGTGGGGGGTAGGGTTAGGTTTAGGGATAGGGTTAGTATTCCAAAAAGGTTATTAGCTAAAAATGTTCCTAAAATACAGATTTATGTATGGTAAGAAAGGCAATAACGGAAAAATAGAATTAACCGAGATAGGTAGGGGGGGGTGGGGGGGGGGGGGGGGTGGCACATCTTGACCTTTACCCAAATTTTGATTTCCAGTTGCCATTAAACGACAAAACTCCCTCTGTTCATTAAAATGCTCTATGTTCTTTAGAATTAGATGCTCGTGCCTTATAATAGTTATTGATCATACTGTTTACAACAAAATAAAATGTACCGTAGTTCCGTTTCAATTTCACCAAGACAAAAAGGGCAGCGATTATTAACATGCACATCAAATCTTACATACCTATTTTTATGGATTTTCAGGTTGCTTATACCCAAATGAAATTTGATTAGAGCATCTCTAAAACATTTCTGCTTAAAACAATCAAGATGAATTTCTGGACTTAAATCGGATTTAAAGTCTCACTGGAGTTTATCTTTGACTCTAAACTGCCTAGCGCAGCACCATCAGCGCCAGGCGGTACACCTTTGGGGCCTGCTCCAACTAAAGATTAAAATAGGGAATTAGGGGCCACAGGTCAAAGTCGTTGTAAATGAAGGGCAGGAGCTGTGCCGGTCGGGGTTAGTCCCCGATGAGCGCTACGCTAGCCCAAGTGGTCCAGCCCGGATACTGCGAAAAGGCCTATGGTTCACTCTTAAAAAGCTGTCAACACCACCAAACAGCAAAACAGACATTTTCTTTATTAACCCATTGACTGCCACCAATGTATCACGTACTGACCTGATAACATCACTGATGATGTGATCATATGAAGAGGAATAACCCTGATATGCTGGCTTTTGCTCTAACAGTCAAGAGAGTAATATCCCCAGACCATTTTGCCAGATTGGCTCTATCAGGTGTCTTTTTTATGGCATGATTTGCCCAATGATTTTTTGTAGAATTTTCTCTGGCAGTCAAGGGGTTAAAAAAAGAAGAAAAAAAAAAAGATTTTATATTTCAATTATCAGTGCGCTCTCCCAGTTCCGTCGAGTACATAGCCTTCATAGGCTCCTTCGCCGTATAGTACCCAAACCAGAAACAGACTCCCAGTCTTGCATATTCATGTCCCTAGGGGAGTGAGCCTACTGAGTATTGATGGTTCTGACAGCAGAGGGGTAAAAGCTGTTCTTTAGGCGGTTAGATTTGGTTTAAACAAGATTTAATCAAATAAAGCACATACAGCAGCACATAATTTAAATAAGTAGAGCACAACAAGCTTAGAGCTTATGCAAGGCACTCCAACAATTTTCAATTACATAATATTGGCTGCCACAAGCATGGAAATAAACAGCACAACATCAATATTAGTGTACAATGGAAAGAAAAACAAATAAAACAATAACTTACCAACAAAAACATGAATCAAAACAACAGATTAGAAATGTATTATAATCACACAAAACTCTCTAATCAAAATTTTGCCTTTAAGTTGCAGGGGCAAGGCTGAGACGCGCACCAGTTGCAAACTGCATCAAATCAACAATTTCATCACAGAAACTATACCAACCAGGGCTTAAATGTAACGAGTCACAATAAGGACACGGTTAGATTTGCACTTAACACTTTCACGCCAATGTCGCATTTATGCACCACAATGGTTTAACACCCGTGTCACTAAAAGGCATCAAATCAGGGCCTGTTATCCAAAGACACCATTTTCTTAATTTTGGGAGGTAAGGATAGGCCTAATGGTGTACATGTCACAGAGGAATCCCCAATATTGCAGATACTTTTTTTTCTTTACCCAGTTAAGTTTAATGGTATTTTTTTTGCTGGAAAAAGGCTGGCGGCGAAAGGGTTAAAAGAACAGAACCTTTTACCAGAAGGGAGAGTTTGATACAGATGGTTGGCTGGGTGTGTGCTATCAGATATGATGGATTTAGCTTTGCGTCTTAACTGAACGAGAAAAAAAGTAATGATTTTATGTTTATCTTAGATACTTTTGTATACTTAAGATAATATCCTCAGCAAATGTTGAGCAGTATACTTTCACCCATGTACACACAAATGAGACCTGAATTCTCAGCCACACCAGATAAGACATGCAGACCAATGTACTTTCTCTTTCTATGTAGCTTGAAAACCCAACAAATTAATGTGCTTTGTTGTCAAAAGAAATAATCGTCAAAGTCATCAGTTTCATGATTAAGGCCTTCGCACACTAGCATCAGGCGTCAATTGTTTCTCAGAGCAACGCCTTCATGCGCTGACGCCTGCATCACAGCACACATTGTAGCGAGGCAGTGGTGTTCTCACACATGACTCTTGTCGCTTCGCCTCTTGTCGCGCAAACTTCCTTATTTGGAAAGCAAGGAAAGATTACTCTAGCGTCAAACCTCCTCCTAGAAACAACAGTATTTTTTTTCTTCGATCAGAGTTATGGTCCTTCCGTCCGTTGTGATTGGCTAGTTTCACGATCTCTGCAATCTTGAGCATCAAAATTAGAGCCGGTTCTATTCTCGAGGAACAAAAAATCACGCAGCTACGCATAAAAAATCCTGCCGCGCCGCGAATCTCTCACATGCAAGCGGCGCATCAAACTGCGCCTTGCAGCAAAAAATCGCTGCAATCTCGAGATCTTGACGCTAGTGTGCGAAGCCCTTTACGTTAATGAGAATCAGAATCAGACTGGTCAGTACGATGATCTCCTTCAGTTATTCTGAGCTGCAGAGTTTTCTCACAGACATTCACTCTTTTCATGATCGGGTGAAGGACGTCGTTGAACTTCAACGCATTTTTCAGAACCACAGGAAGGGGCAAACAGTCGATTCTCTCTGATCGAGCTGGTTGACAGCCGACACTGCAAGCCACTGCCAACTGAGTCAGATGCTGTAGGGTGGAAGGCGTGCATGCTGCCTGCTGAACGCGTCTGAAACTTCTCTTCAAACTTTCCTTCGCATTTTTCACCTGATCCTGGATCTCTGCATCGTTCGCAACTTCATTTAGAGTTTTGTTGGAGTATGCTCCGCAATCCAGAGTGAGGTCAACAATTTCGGAAAATCTATACCTGAAAGCACATTTCAGCGGACAGTTGTCTGAAAAATAATATCCAAAGGGACGGCATACTAAGTCACCATCTAAACTAATTGCTTCCCTTTGGAATGGTGACACACCGGCAGCCAGAAACAAATGGACCATCTCTCTTTTATGTCTGTCATGACTCAAACCTGTCAGAGCTGAAAATAGCAGGCTGTGGCTTTTCTGATCTACAATGCATTCAGAGACATCCACATGACCCACTAAAGCCTTCACAATCTCCATTTTCCCCCTTGAAATAGCTTTATGCAAAACGTGACACAACATTTGAACATTTGTGCAACCTCTCAAGAGTGATAGGGCCATGTCCAACCGCCTTTCAAACAACTGTGAAAAACTGAGGACAATGTTTTCAAAAATGAAATCCTTTGCGGCACGGTTTTCACAAAGATGAAACTTTTCCGTAAGATAGGTTGGGTTGTTGCTTTGAATCACCACAGCAAGATCCCACAAACCTCGCTTCCCACATGCCCTGCTCAAGTCTGTGTTGTTATACAGTTCATACACAAAGAACATCATGAACATTTTCTTGGAGATGGGACAGGCAGACAGGATGGCTGCTGCTGCAGAGAAAGAACCGCCTTGTTCTGTTGGTTTAGCCACCATCGCCGTGGCTGCCAAGAGGGTGTTATACTGAACGTCCAGAGAAGGAAGGGTGACCACTGTTTCCACCAGGTCCCAGTCTTTGGTGACCAGAGCCAGGACAAGGGCCAGGTTGGCATGACCATTGTCCACACACCACTGCTTTGCACTGGACACTGCACTGTCTGAACAAGGTTCTTTCTTCAACCGTTTTTGAGCAAACTCCACAAAGTCTAGCACAGAACGTCGGTAGTTCACTTCGATCCACTGGTTTACTACTAGAACAACAAAAGGCCGGCTAAATTTGTCCACCAAACCTTGGACCACATATTCCCCAAGTTTTTCATTCACAAATGTACGAACAGAATCATCATGCCAGTCAATTATTGCTTGAAAAAGAACAGGCAAGGCAGTCGAAAATGTATTCTGTACGACGAGATCTGTAAGAAACCCAAGTTCTTCCAACTCAAAGTTCTTGCAGTAGTCCCTGTTTCCGATTTTCTTTGCACAAATAGTGGGAATGAAATGCCGCCTTTGGCTTGCTGCAGAGCTGTATGCCCATCGTAGCTCCTTCCAGCCTGAATCAGGACTATGCTGATCATACCGGTGAAAATCACGATGTTTTACACACAAGGCTACAAAACAGTTAGAACAATTAAAGTCCAGGCTCTTCAGAATGGCCTGTCTAAATAAGTCTGAGAAATCTGCTGCGTCCAATTCCTGAAGAAACCATTTGTCGACAGCTTTGAGGCTGGCGTGTCTTGGTAACAGTCGACCACTTGGTAGTCCTTCCCAGTCTGTCGGCTGGAAGCAAAGTGGTGAACACGAAGAACACCCACCTTCTTGGGCCTCCTGAAACACAGGGGAAAATGATGACAATCATGAAAGAAAAAAAAAGATAATTAACAATAATAATAACTCTTATATAGCGCCGTTCTCATGGCGCAGCAGGACTCACAGCACTTTACAAAAAACATACATACAATAATCATGAAGAAAAACAACATAATTATACAAAAGTGGAAACACAACCATACAAAAATCCATGAAAAAAACCAATTAGCCCATTATCGCACTGCACTCACACATAGTCCAACTCAGCAAAAACTCACAGAGGGTGAACTGAAGGGGAGAAGACACAGGAGATCAACAGAGGTATTTTTGGAAGAGAACAGTTTTCAGGCCAGTTTTGAAAGAAGACAAAGATGGAGAGCTGCGGAGAGAGGAAGGGAGGTTGTTCCAGATGTGTGGTGCTTGGAAACAAGATAAAAGCATGAGTGCAACTCCCCAAATTTAAAAAAAAAAGCAATAACTGAAAGGCAGGGACTGCCTTGGTCTCAGTGGAGTACACAGAAAAAGTCCTATTGGGGAGTTCAGGGAGGGCGTTGCCTCCCTGATGCAGAAGCGACAACAGAATTATCAAGGCATTTTATAGTTCTGCAATTCCAAGATTATCTTTACAGTTTTATATCAAAGCACAGTTTATACAAAGGTTCATTTTATGTGGCCTTGTCGATTTATCTTGGACAAATACCAAAAAAAAAGAGTTAAGTTTCAGGTAAAATTTCAGGGAGAAACTTAAATCCATGTGAAAAGGAAAAAGCTTCGCCCAGGCAAAGGATTTTATTCATGAAGCACATCCCAGAAAAATAATATACAGTGGAATCCGTTTAATTGGCCATCGGATAATCGGCCAAAGCCGCTTAATCGGCCAATTTCCTCTGGAACGGAATTTTTTCTTCTTAAGCATGTGTTATTTTGTTCGTTTTTACGGCCAAAGCTGAGATCTTCAATTTCGCTTTATTGGCCACTTTTTCTCTCTAATTTTTCCTCTTTACCCCTTTTTGAGAGGGAGAACAACAGAGGCAGACAAACTGACAACAAGCTTTTGACGTTTACATGGTTGAGTGTGAAGTTGGAAGGTGAGCTGTTGTCAATTGAAAGAACCTGCATGGCGTTAAAATCACTCAAGAAAACAAAATCATTGTCTTTTACTCATGCTTCTGTCAGGTTGTAGGATTAATAAACACACACACACCACAAAAAGGGAAAGAATTTGAATTTGAACTGCAACATCATTTAATTTTGACGTCATTGCTTTTGACTTGCATAATTGCGTCATACAGTATCTCGATGTTCGTTTTATTGGCCGATTCGCTTTATCGGTTGTATTCTTCCTGGTCCCAAAAGTGGCCGATTAAGCGGATTCCACTGTATTGTAGCTTTTTACCAAAATAAGTCAGTCACAGTGATGCACATTTTGGGACCCCTAATAGGGCAATGTGTCCTGACTCGATAATACCAATAGGACAATTGTCTTGGACATGCAAATTCCATAGGACACCTAATACTCAGCCCAACATCGTAAAATGAATTTTTGCATAAAAATAAAATCAACCCCCAAATATTCATAAATCTGTGGCAGGATTTACCAGCAATTTAAATTACAAAATAATCATACATTCTTAAAGTATTTGATTTCCACATGGGAATAACATGCCCTTTATTATAATTATCATGAAAATATATTTATCATTTGTTTTATTGTAACTTCTGTTTACTTGCAGACATAATTGGGTTAAGAATATAATTATTTTTCACACAAATCTCATCCAATTAAGAAAGAGTTTGAATTGTTAATAAGTTAGAAAGATAGTAGATGACAGTAAGCAAAGGAAACAGGCAGAGTCAAAGAGAGTGGCAGATTAGAGGAAGTTACTACTAGCAAAGAACTTCCAAAAGGTGGAGGAACTATTTTTATGAAAGACTCCCCAATATCCAAAAGGGGAGAGATTCATGGAGGGGGCAGGGTCATCCAGCTCCCCATATGGAGGCACGAGGCATCCACCCACTGCCCTACATGACAATTCAAACAAATCTTGAAATAATAAAATTCATCTAGTGTTATTTTTTCCTTTGGTGTGTGTGTGTGTGTGTGTGTGTGTGTGTGTGTGTGTGCGTGTGTGCGCGTGTGCGTGTGTGCGTGTGTGTGTGTGCATGTGCGCGTGCGCGTGCGCGTGCGCGTGTGTGTGTTGTTGGTTGTTTTTTTCAAAAGAAAACCAGGCCCATCTGGATTTACAAAACAGTTCCAAAAACATCATTGACAGTTGGCTAGGTTTTAAAAAAAATCGACAGGAACCTTTACAAATGAAGTGTCTACACCTCTATCAAGCTTGGTGAAATTCAACCTTTAGTGTGTTCTTTGGGGAAATGATTAAAAAAAGACAATCAGGCAGACACGCAGACAGACCCTAATACATTATCCCTGCTAGATTATGTCTGGTGGGGTAATAACACAGTGGAGGTTCTTTTTAGATAATGGCCTTTATCATGACTGCAATTAATTATTGAACAAAGATAATTAGCTGAAAATGTTCATAAACTACAGCTTCCTGTTTGGTAAGAAAGGCAAAAATGGAAAATAACAGAGAAATGGGGGGGGGGGGGGGGGGGGCACACCATCTTGACCTTTACTGGGTTTTTTTTAACAATGGCTAAATGTTTCATGCAAGAGGGTACTAACATCTTGACCTTTACTGGGTGTTTTTTTTAACAATGGCTAAATGTTTCATGCAAGAGGGTACTAAGTCATACAGGTTTACCATGGGTCAATTATTATTATTATTATTATTATTATTATTAATGTTATTAAAAACATTTAGGATGTCTAATCAAGTTTTCTCAGTTGTTCTTGTTTTTACATCAAAATTACTCATGATTGGCACATCTTGACCTTTACTGGGTTTTTTTAACAATGGCTAAATGTTTCATGCAAGAGGGTACTAAGTCATACAGGTTTACCATGGGTCAATTATTATTATTATATTATTAATGTTACTAGCGCAACTCCAAGTACCAGTAACGCCTAGTAACGGTAACGCCTAGTAACGGTAATGCCAAGTATTGGTAACGCTGATTACAGCAAATTTAAAGCGATTTGGTAAAGAAACGGTGGAGTTATAAGGCCCCGTTTCGCGTTGGCGCTGCTCTGAGAGTGATGCGCTCTCCCTAGTAACGGTAACGCCTAGTAATGGTAACGCCAAGTACTGGTAACGCTGAGTACAGCAAATTTGAAGCGATTTTGTTAAGAAACGGCAGAGTTATAAAGCCCCGTTTCCCGTTGGCGCTGCTCTGAGTGACGCGCTCTCCCGATTTTCTTCAAATGTTCTGGCAGACTTTGCCCCGGTGACAGCAAGCCTGACAGCAAATTTGACGCGATTCGAATAAAAACCAGCGGAGTTATAAGGCCCGTTTTGCATCATGCTGCTGTTAAGCGCCTAAGTAATGGATTCGCTTCCGGTTTGGTACATTGATAGTCACCGTCCCCGGTCATATATGTGCCAAATTTGAAGGCAATCGGTCCAGAAATACCAGAGATACGGGCGTTGAAAGGCCGTCGGATGCGCGTTTCGCGCATATGCAAAACCGCGCAAATGACACGGCCGCCTCGGTTGCCGTTGCCATCGCCCCGTTAGGGCTCACAGCAAATTTGAAGCGAATCGGTCGAAAAACGGTGGAGTTATAAGGCCCGTTTCGTGTTTCAGACACACACACGGACGGACAGTTGGCTTTTTACTATATGATTAAAAACATTTAGGATGCCTAATCAAGTTAATGCCCTAGGCCTTTACAATATAATAACACATATAACATAGCATAATTTATAATCATAATTAATATGCAGAATAAAAAAAATCAGACATACACTCTAACACTGTACATATATATATATATATATATATACAACTACACATACAAACGCTCACACATGCATGTGAGCACGCACGTACATGCACACGTATGCTCGCGCACACGCTCACACAGATACGCAAACACACAAGTGCAAACATTCACACCCAGACAAGCACACATCAGGTCATGGAGGGAAGGATTAGTAGTAACTAAGTATGGTGTCCCTCAGGGATCCGTCCTAGGACCTGTCCTCTTCATTCTGTACATGCAACCTCTGTTTGACATTGTCAAGCAACACACGGTAAATCATCATGCTTTCGCAGATGACAATCAGCTTTACAAGGAAACATCTATCTCTGATCTTGACTCTTCTCTCCAGACTATTCAAGGATGTGTTGGCGATGTCAAGGCATGGACAAGTACAAATAAACTCCAACTGAATGATAACAAAACTGAATCCATTCTCCTTTCTTCTAACAGACTCTCTGTGGGTAATTCCTTACCTTCCTTGATCAAAGTATTGGTGACCGTGATGTTGATTTTGAACCTTCTGTGAAAAATATTGGCGTAAATATTGATTCCCACCTTTCAATGAAAGCCCACGTGAAAAACCTCTGAAAAGCTGCATACTTACAGTTACGAAAGATCCATTCCATCCGCCATCTGCTTACCATTCAGGAAACACACTCTTATTTGCTCTCTTGTCCTATCTAGGCTCGACTATTGCAATTCTTTGTTATATGGCTGCCCCCAATATCTAATCCAAAAACTTCAAAATGCAGTAGCAAGTCTGATCTTCAAAACCAAAATAATAATAAATATAATCCATATTTTTATAGCGCCTATTCTCAGTAAGGGCTCTAAGTGCTTTACAAAACATATTTACATTGATTAAAAAGAAAACATTACACAATAAATATTAAACAAGAAAACAAAGAACTAACGCGAAGCAGCCTTGCACACCCAACCCACAACCCCACACTGTCAGGACACACACGCGCACACGCAGACAGATGCACAAACGCGCGCGCACACCCACACACACAGACGCATGAATGCACCCCCCCCCCGCGCGAGCACAAACATTGCCCCACTACTCCACTCTTCACTGGCTTCCTATTTCTGCTCGCATTCAATACAAAGTTGCATGCCTCACCTTCAACTCTGTCAATGGCACTGCCCCTCAATATCTTATCGATATTATTCAAACTTACACCCCTGCACGCCAACTCAGATCTTCTTCCGATTCACGCCTGCTTTCTACTCCTCGTGTTAAAACAAAATCCTTTGGAGAATCCTCTTTTTCACACTCTGCTCCTTCAGTTTGGAATGGCTTACCACACAGAGTTTGCCATTCTTCCTCAGTTCAGTCTTTCAAGACTTCTTTCAAAAATTCACCTCTTTGATGCTTCTCACCAATATATAATACCACTAACCGCTCACATCTTACCTTAAATCCACATGCTTCTGTTTCCAAACCTGAATCATGGATATATATGTGTGCTTGCGTGCAAGTAGTGGTGCATAAAATAGATAAAACAAGAAATAGTCAAATACCGTAAAAACTGGACTATAACTATAAGACGCACCTGTATATAAGCAGCATACCTTAAATTGACAAAATATTAGGTATTTATTTACATGTGTATAAGCCGCACCAGTTTATAAGCCGCAGAGTACATTAAATGTGCACAAAGCAGCACAAATTATATAGAAATGTTCCTATGAGAACATGAGTATTTAATGTTTTCATATACTTTAAACATGATATTTGAATCTATTGATTACCAAAACCAGTTTTGAATATCAAAGAAGATCAAAATAGGCTAAAGAATGTGGCCAGAAACAGATTTAATCATACTGATAAATGTTACATGTATAACTATAATAGGAAAACATCCACAGATAAAGCTGCATCAGTCTATAAGCCGCATGGGCCAAAGTTGAGGAAAAAAGTAGCGGCTTATAGTTATAGTCCGCATTTTACGGTAGATAAAACAAGAAATAGTGATGGTAAATTGTTTCTTAACAGATCCAATACTAACACCCGCAAACCGTGTTTATTTTACTGTGTTGTTCACATGTGGAATAACCTACCAATTATTGAATTAATATAAAGAATGCACCGAACATTAATGAATTAAAAAATCTTATGGACGAAAACCCAGCAATATGATGGCTTGGAGTCAAAACGGACTATCTTTAGATAGTCCATTGACATATATATATATTCTTGAACTTAGTACGACAACTAATAACTTGTATTAAAAAAAAGACTGCAGAAATATAAAAAGCAAAACCCCCTTTATATATTTCTGCATTCATTGTTTGATACATGTTATTAGTTTTGTAATAGGTTTAATAATACGTCAATGGACTATCTAAAGATAGTCCGTTTTGACTCCAAGCCATCGAATATATAGCAAGCAATATTTTGCCTTGATCAGATAACAGATGCAACCAGGGTTAGATTCAGATTAGCATAATCATCATGAAATGGAAAGATACATTGAGAATTGGGAGCCGCTGTAGCTCAGTTGGCAAGAGTCGCTAGCTCGTAATCCGTCAGGTTTGCAAGTGCGCAGGATCGAACCGAACTCGGATCACAGTGGTGTGTCCTTGGGAAAGGCACTTTACTCCTATTCTCCTCACTTCACCCAGGTGTAAATGGGTACCTGATGTCAGTTGGGGAAATAGTCCTTCGGATGAGACTTTTCAAAAACCGAGGTCCCGTGTGCGAACGCATGCACAAGATCTTGCGCACACGTTAAAGCCCATCCCACTATTCGGTACGAGCAGGCCGTGTGTGTCGGTGGGATGTTTGACACGGATTTACACAGCACGCATCCTGTGCGTCTGAACAAAGACCGGTGAGCGCGGGACAGGATAAACACCCCCAACTTCTTCTTCTTCTTGCAGTAGACAACCACAATCATTCTTTTGATGGTTCTGTTGTGTGTAATAACTGGGGGACTTCGGTCATGTAGAAAAGATATCTGTACACAACTGGAAGAAGAAGAAGAAGAAGAAGAATGAAAGCCAAGAACATGATGGGGGTACCGGATAGTCAAACTACACCTCGCCAAAGTAAGTAGCCAGTGTGATGATCGTAACGAAAATTTGGTGTGGATTGGCGACTGCCTCACTGCATTTTACGCCTGGCTACTCGCAGACCGTCAACATGAACATGATGTTCGCTGTGTGTAGGCTAAATAGGCCAACAACCGTGGGGTTGAAACTAGGGATTAATCCTCTTATTGTTTTTGCATTATACGTTTTGGCAGTGTGACTGTTTTTATTCTGTCAAACTGATATATCTGGGCATCAATTTCTGGATTATGGTTTACAACATTAGCTGATTTATTCCCCTTGATTTTGACTGTGACTAGTGTGAGTGTGACTATCGGCAGTTTCAGACAATTTTAAGCTATCCACCTCATGTTCTCACCTTCCAATGTCAACATGTTCCTTTGCCAGTTCAGTTTCATGAAAATAACCATAACCTAATCCCAACCCTTTCCCGAGCAACTCAGCAAGGCAGAATCAGCAGATTGCGTTCATGTTGACGTTCATGTTGCGAGTAGCCAGCCGTCTGCATTTTGCTTTGCCAAATATTGAATGAAACATGCAATGACTTATTAGATCTACTAGTAGTACTACTACATCGTTATCGAACACACTGACTCGACTGAGTGGAACGTGTTTTATTTAACTTGATAGTAGTAGTAGTAGTAGTAGTACTAGTAGGGACAGGCTCTTAAGCCTAGGCCTCGTGACCTATATAATATACGTCCTCTCTTTGGCAATGACGTTGCAAAAATTATTTTGGGTCTGAGCAAGTTTTTGAAGGACAATCAGTCAAAATCATTAAAAAGACTCTGGAATCCAGAAGATTTTTAAAGGTGTTAATATTAGTTGCAAACTTGATGTTAGTACTTAGTTCATTCCAATGAACAGCAACTCTATAAGAAAATTAAAATGTTCTTCTATTACTTTGACAATGTCTAATAAAGATTTTGCTTTCTGACTTTCTAGTGATGCTAAATTGTGGAACAGAAAAGAAAGTTTCAAAATTGATGTCAATATTCAATACCATGGAAGATCTTATAAGTTGGAGTCTCTTCTTCCTCGGCAGCGACGTTGCCACAGCCTGCAATTTAAAAGATTGCAATGCTGCACTAAGTAGTAAGTATCATCAAATGCATTCCTCCCAAGGACCATCAGGGAGTGGAATGATCTGCGGCAGGACGACCTCTGCTCCTACACTGCTGCTACCCCCAGTGGGTCAGCGGTGCAAGGGGATCACCCATCAGCCCATCAGCCCCCCCCCCCCCCCCCGCTCACTCAACCCCTCCACACCCTGTTTCCAGCATCACGCTCAGACCCGAGCAGCGGGTGCGAGCTGGCTGGGTCACTAAACTTGAACCCCCCCTATGTCAATGCAGCAGCTTGGGCCCAGTATTAGATGGAACCGACCCCCCCTTTTTTTTTCCTAAGGGTGCCAGAATGATGAATTTAATGATTGTGGGCCCCAATGAGAAGAAGAAGAAGAAGATAAGTTTGTATAAGGCTGCCTCTCAAACCTTAACCCAATGACTCCCGACCATTCGAACCGAGAATCGATCCCAGTCCCCGAGACAAGGGCATTAACTCCGAACGTCACACCAAATCTTTTCATTAAAAAAATCACTCAGAATAAAGTCTAACTCAGATTTCATTTCTGAAAGATGCATATTGAATAGCAATGATGATATTATTATTCCAAAGCTAACACACTGTCACACAACAAACCATGAATTGGAATTTTTAAAAATCCGTAATGGCGCACGTCACGTGGAAAGAAAGAAAACAATTTGGGGTCACTTCGAAAAATCCGTAAGACTTACTGATTTGTATGACATTGACAGAAACAAAAAGATCGGATCAAAAGTAAGACTTTGTACTCACCGACATGATCAAATGTTACGGTGGCGTAAGATAAAACCACAACCAACTTGAACGCGTGTTTCTTTTCATCTTCGCTGTCACTTGTTGTGATACATGTACCACGAGGAATTTCTACAGGAAGTACAAAATTTCACGGGAGGCTACGCTCATGCCGTCTCAAACTACAGCTGTCTTTTTACAGGAAAAGTGGCGAATGCTTTCTTTGTCTTTCTCATAGATGAAGAAACAAAGATAACATTATGTCTGCATCTGCATCTGCATGTAGTACGTCGGCAGCCACCCAATTCTGGTATAAACGCCAATGGGAAAAAATTGTCGTAAGTCAATTTCATTGAGAACGGCCGAGAGACCTATAAATATTCCCGTAGGCTTACTTAGTAAGTTAGTTATGTGACCTACCTATTGTTTAGCTATTCCCCACCACCAAATGTTCTCATTGCAGTAAAAAGCAGCATTTTATCTGTCTTGCTCGGGAAAGGCATAAGAATACTCTAGTATCTGATTAAAGTTAGTCTTAGATTTGACAAGGCCACGGTAAACCGTAAACTATAAATTTCAATGACTTTTTCATAAAATGCACAGTAGACAAAACAAGAAATAGTGATGGTAAATTGTTTCTTAACAGATCTAATACTAACACCCGCAAAAACTTTTTTACTAACCGTGTTGTTCATATGTGGAATGATCTACCAATTAACATAAAGAATGCACCTAGCATTAATGAATTCAAAAATTTTTGGGACGAAAACCCAAATTTGATAACAAAATTTAAATGTTTTGATGAATAACAAAAAAAAAATATATATAATATATATAAAAAAGCCATTCTCTTAAAGATTTATCTTTTTATTAGTTTTTGATTTAAGAGACGCAAACCACTAAATAAATTATGACAAGTCAAATTCATCGAGAAGGGGCGAAATAAGGGCCGAGAGGCCTATGCATAGCCCTACATCACCTACCTACCTACCTAAACCATTGCCTGTTGGGCCACAAGCTCAAGAGGGGGTATAACATCACGGGGAAGATTAACCTTTACCGGACTTCTGGGGTCGCCCACGACCCCTTGACACACAAAACATGTTATATCTCTAAAACTATTTAAGCAATCTTCATGAACTTTCATGACTTTGTCAAAAACGTAAATGGCTTTAAGTGTGTTAAATTTTATTAATGTGCATAAAATATAAATGACGTAATATGACGCGTAATTTTGACATACCTGTCCGGATGACGGGGGTCTCCCACGACCCCTACTTTAAAGAGCACTGCAGTGCATTGAGTAGGGGTCGTGGGAGACCCCCGCCATCCGGACAGGGATAAACACCTCGGAATTTGCTCTTTGCTGAGTAGGGGGTCGTGGAAGACCCCCGCCATCGTGTCCGTGTAGTCAAAAGCATGATCCGGTAAAGGGTAACAGCTGGATCAGCGCCTTCCTTACATGACGAACACAGTCTGTTGTGGTGGACGGAGAAATATCGGCCCCAATCACAGTTGAGTCAGGGGTCCCTCAAGACTCTGTGTGCATGTGCGCGTTTGTGTAGGTAACTCGAACTGAAAATGTAAACAGTTTAAACAGTCAATAATTACAAAAGGCTGGCTCAAGCAATTATAAAACGCGAATTTGATTTTTCTAATCCTAAATCAGTAACTCTATGTATGCCTAATTTCATTCTTGTGCCTGAAGAGATCCTACACACACACACACACACACACACACACACACACACACACACCCCAACACACACACACACACACACACGCACACACACACACACACACACACACACACACACACACACACACACGCACACACGCACACACGCACACACACACACACACACACACACACACACACACACACACACCTACACACACACACACACACACACACGCACACATACACCTACACACACACACACACACACACACACACGCACACACACACACACACACACACACACACACACACACACACACGCACACACACACACACACACACACACACACACACACACACACACACATGCACCTACCCCCCCCCCCCCCACACACACACACACATGCACCTACCCACACACACACACACACACACACACACCACCAACCTTTTTAAAAATAATCAAAACACATGGGATGATGGACTGAGTGTAAAAAAAATGTAAATGGCAATAATTACGTGGGTTGTTCATTAAAGTTTGGCAACGGATCAGTAAAACAGAAACAAAGAAGTTCACAGACTTCAATCTTTTGCATTCCGTCGAAGAACATCTTTCCTTTTCGTATGCAAAATTTCAGCTCTCTATGCCAGGTTTCAAGTGCAGTTTATTAGCTTTTTTAGGCAAGGGTCGGAGCTGTGATTTTGAGCTTTTTATGGCTGGTACCCACGTGTCGTCATATCCGGCCACAAGGAGCGCCATATTATGGGAGACCGCCATCTTAGTCCTTACCTTTTTTTGAAAAATGCCAGATCGATGCTGCGTATTTGGCTGTTCCAATTCGAAACTTATCTAAACTGTATTTATAACATCTGGATGTTTTCTTTACACATTTAGATAACATTTTCACTTTGCTTACACACAAATAAGGACTAAGATGGCAACACTTCCGTTGGAATGGTCGAGATGCGCACGCAGGTGGGTTGGAGCCATAAGGGCATCGGTGCCAGAAACTTTCGTCCAGCCAAAAAATCTAAACTGATAAAAAGACATTGAAAGTCATATGGAGCTAAGTGAAGTATGTAGAATTGTTGGGTCGAACATTGATTATTTAATCTTCTTGGAAACTGCTATACAGAATTCTAGTTGCTTGTATTTATCTTGAATATAAAGTGGGCTGGATTTGATAACTTGTCTTTCTTTGTTGAAGGTTGTATACATGAGCCAGTGATGGGGTGAGTACGTGTCTGAATGGTTTATGTTTGTATTGTTGAATTAATTTAGATAAACTAACCACACTTGACAATCATAATATCTTGGAAATAATTCAAGATGTGCCTACATTTCTCGGTTAATTGTATTTGTCCGTTTTTGCCTTTCTTACCATACATAAAGCTGTATTTTTATTAACATTTTTAGCTAATAACCTTTTTGGAATACTAACCCTAGCCCTAACCCTACCCCCCACCCTATAAGACGGAAAAACGCAACGAACCACAACTGTGACAAATCGCGGTGTACTGCAGTACATAGTGGGGGGTAGGGTTAGGTTTATGGCTAGGGTTAGGGTTAGGGTTAGTACTGTATTCCAAAAAGAGAATTAGCTGAAAATGTTCCTAAAATACAGCTTTATGTATGGTAAGAAAGGCAAAAATACAATTAACCGAGAAATGCAGGGGGGGGGCACATCTTTACCTTTACCGGGACATTTATTGATATAGTACCTCCCCCCGTGGGGATACCGGGGGGGGGGGTCTTTTGTATAAATAGTTCCCCACCTTCTGGAAGTTTTGTGCTTGTAACTTCCTATAATCTGTCACTCTCTTTGACTCTACCTTTTCCCCTTGCTTGCTGTCATTTACTATCTTTCTGCCTTACTGGTCCATTCTCCTGTCTTTTTTTCAAGAAACACTTTCAAAAAACATTTCCTTCTCCAGCCGAAGACGGACATGCTGGGCCTGATTATTTCTTACTTAGGCGCATAACGACAGCATGACGCATCTGCGCTCATAATTGACAGGAAACTGAGCGATCGAAGAAAAAGAGGAAGATAATTATAGTACCTCCTAAGGATAGATATCTATCTCAAGGGCAGATAATCCAAAAGCTATAACACTTTCAATATGGATACTTCTGGTAGAGGGCTATAACTATATATAAAATACTGTGTAATTTATTTTGAACTGAGCACGTCCTAAGCTTTGCTTGTTGCTGCTTCAGTTATGTCGTTGTTGTTGCTGTTTCTTTTGAAAATCAAACATTTAAAGACCCACCACGTCACGTGTCAAAATCACGGTTTTCACGTGTTTTCCCTCTTATAGCTGGTACAAAATCTTAAGAAATCTTCCTAGCATAAGAGGGAATGTGACACGTGACGTGGGGGGTCTTTAAAGCAAACAGAAATCTACATTTAACCCTTTCACCGCCAGCAATTTTTCAGCTCCAAAATACCATTAAACTTAACCGGGTAGTGAGAAAAAAAATCTGCAATGTTGGCAATTCTTCTGTGACATGTATTACATCAGACCTATCCTTACCTCCCCAAATAAAAATGGGGTCTTCAGATACCAGGCCCTGATTTGAAGCCTTTAGTATTCTGATCGCTTCTCGGCCTTTTGGCTAAGACAGTGATTCAGGAACATAAATTTTTGTTTATACTCTGGTTGGTTTGTTCAGCCCGTCGTACACGGCGAAAGCCGATACGCGACGTTAAACTGAACTTCCATCCAAGCCTTTAGTGACGTGGGTGTTAAAAAATTTGTGGTGCATAAATGCGACATTGGCGGTGAAAGGGTTAATCAAATTTGCATTGCTATGGTCTTGCCATAACAGCATGTGGAGTGTTACATCAAGGGGAACAAAATTAATTGTAAAATTTGAAAATAGAAGAACCGTAAAGCATAAAAGTGGCTAAGCCCCGCCAAACAAGTGTCTAGAGGGAATGACGTACTTGGGTCCGTCTGTATGTTTGTGTGTCTGTCTTTTCTCCTATGCTAATTGTTCCAAGGTCAATACAGGGGTGATGTACCCTGGGCAAGGCATCTCCACTATCAACTAAATCAATCCCAGCTCTCCAGAATAGCCACTACATGCTATGCTGAAAGGAACTCACTGCCAGATACGGCAGACTGACATACATTTGCAACGTAAATGAGCTAAGAAGGAATTATGTTTTTGCTATAGTGTTATAGGTAATGTGTGGGTGGAGGGTCATAAAGGCGAACTTGGCACATTAGTTTTTGAGAATGATGCTTTGTTTCTCTCACTTTGGTTCTGACCCACGCACTGCTAGGTGATTGGTATCGTAATCAACTTTGGTGGAGGGGAGTTAATTAGAAAGAGATTATTCACCCTTTGTTCAATTTCGTAATGTCAGACGTGCTAAAAATCATTTTAAACAATTGTGTGTGTGTGTGTGTGTGTGTGTGTGTGTGTGTGTGTGCTTGCTTTATTCTCCGTGTATGAGCTTCTGTGAGTGTGTGTGTGTGTGTGCGTGTGCGTATGTGGTGTGTGTGTGTTTGTGTGTGTGCGCACATGTTTCTCTGTGTGTGTGTGTGCTTCTGTATGTGCGTGTGTGCTTCTCTCTCTCTCTCTCTCTCTCACACACACACACACACACACACTCTCTGTAGAAGTCAATCGCTTGTCTCTGGATACATTCTTTTTCTCGAATTATTTCTCCCAATTTATGGATGATTATGTATGTGCATGATTGCATGGTTCTTCAGATTTCAGACTTCTCTCTCTCTGTATGTGCTTTGTTTGTTTGTTTGTGTGTGTGTGTGTGTGTGTGTGTGTGTGTGTGTGTGTGTGTGTGTGTGTCTGTGTGTGCATGTGTGTGTGTGTGCATGTGTACATGTCTTTGAAAGCTGGTCTCTAAGTTTTCGTAAAATATGTTGAAGTGGTTAAAGTTGTGGCAGGAATGCAAGAAAGAAACAAAAGTAATAAAGCACAATCAACCGCACAATCAATTAATCAATCAATCAATCCAATTGTATTGTCCTTGAGCATACAAACAATGAGATTTCTCTTGATGGCACAATGTAGACAAGTTACAACAACATATCATAGTCAGTACGGCATAACAGGAATAAGAAACAGTGAACAAGTTGTAAATTGCTATTAGGGAGCAATACCATAATTTAAAGTCTCACAAAGAGTAATATAACAATAATTTGACACCCACTTGTGGACTCATTAACAAGTGCTCGCCATACAAGCATGGGCTCTCACACACACACACACTCAAGCAGGGGAGTGCGCATGTACAAACGTGTACACACACACACACACACATTTTCTCAATGTTTTAAACTCACATTCCGGTAGATTACAGGTAAACGCACGACTACATAAGTTCCTGTCACTGCCTTAGTTATTACTTAAATATAATAATAATAATAATAATAATAATAATAATAGTGAATCATTTATATAGCGCATTCCTCCACCAAATGTGCGCTTAACAACAACAAAAATTAAAAGCAAGAAATTCAACAACAAAACCAAATAATCACTCACGCACATGCAAATAGGCATACACATACACACCCCACCCACACATACACGCACGTACGCGCACACGCGCACACGCGCACACACACACACACATACACACACACACACTCGCACACACACACACCGTTAACATCACCACCACTCACCCCACCCAAAAACACAATGCAAAATACAATCAGTTGAATAAAGCATCAATACACACACACTCTCTCTCTCTCTCTCTCTCTCTCTCTCTCTCTCTCTCTCTCTCTCTCTCTCTCTCTCCGTGACAGCTGCTGTGAGATGGCTCCTTGGTCAACCTCCAGCACTGAACGAATAGCTGATGAATTGGTCCATGTCGATCTCGTGGCCCTGGTCCACGAAATTGTTGAAGCCTAAAATCAGGCTGGGGTGCCCTTGAAAAAGCCTGGACACACGCCTGTTCATTTCTGGTTGTTCGATCCTGAAAACAAACCAATATTGTCCTGTTTTACTGACTACAGAAGCACCTCCTTAAATTTGACACACACAAATTCAGATTTTCTTACTATGTTTTCTTACTATATTTGTAGTATTATAAGGTCAGGTGTCTATTCTGACCCCCCCCCCCCCCCCACCCCCCAAAGTATTTCCCTGTAGTCTATAGAATATATACATTATAAGGCGTTGTTCGATTTTGTTATAACAATTTATTTGGACAGTCATTAAGCGAAAGGGTTCACAATCTGGATAAAAGTGTCGCCTTATACAGTCGAACCCGCTTATAATCAAGCAAACAAAAATTCCCTGCCGAACTCCTTTTTTATGTGTTATCAAAACTCGTATATAAGAAACTTGCTTCTAAGAAAACTCGTTTATAAGCAAGCAAATTCCTTCTCCCATCCGTGATCTCTCGAATATAAGAAAATTATTTCATACAAGAGATGGTTTGAATTTTCTTGTAACCGAGTTCTATTTTCTTATAAGAAAACATTATTTAACCCCATCACAAGAGCCCGGTTCTGGTTCCGGGGTTTGCTATTTGCCAAGCCGTTTTAGGTTGCCGAGTCTATCGCAAAACTTTCTGAATAAAAGTGCTATTTTCTTATAAGCTTTTTTGCCATTGAATATACTATCCTTTGAGAACACTCTCACATGCATTCGAACATACTGCGAAAAGTATGGATAGAAAAAGGGAAACTCTTAGAAAAGGATGTTCCGTGACGGGGCAAAATTGAAGTTGACGGAAAAAAAGGGCAAAGTTAAAGTGAGTTGGACCTGATCTGAAAGGATGTTCCGAGAAAATTGAAGTTGTTCCAAAAAGGGAAAGTTCATGTCTGATCAGTTGCCTCACAGACAGTCTAACCGGTACAGGCACTTGATTGCAAGACTAATTGAGTTCTTTTTGTTCCTTTATTTCATACTTTCCTTCAGTATTCTGTGCAAATTAATGTTGAGGAGAGGAAAAAATATGAGTGCCTGTACTTTTGTGTTGGTGGTAGTGAGACTGTCCATATTTTCAGCAGCAATGGCAGAGAGGAAAAGGCAATCCATTTCTTTAAGAAGAACAATACAAAGAACTGAATATGTGGACAAAAATCCACATAAACAAAAGCAAACGATTGGTGAAAAACTGCTTGGGTGGACAGTAAATTGTAATATTCCAGTACTAGAAAGGTGAAGAGGTACGCATTTGAAAACAGTAAAAAGAAGAAAAAAGGTTTGTTATTTGAGTGGTTGCAGGCACTGTTAACCGCCGTTTTGTCCAAATTCCGCCGTTTTGTCTATAGAGCCCGATTTTGAATCGCCGTTTTGTCCAAATGAAAGTTGGAGTTATAAAAACTCTTTTTTTTTTTTTTTATGAGACTTTTTAAAAAAACCATTCTTTGTCAATACGTACAACACATAGAAACACATAAAATAAGGAGAAGAAGCTTGCAATTAAGCTTGTTACATATCAAGTTCACATGTGGAAAACAAAATGAACAAAAACGGATAAAAATACGAACAGAGCGTTGCCTACACAAACAACAAAGCATAAAGTACACTGTCAAACATAGGCAAAGCCATACAATAACACACATAGGCTGTCTCACTAGTA
Source organism: Phymorhynchus buccinoides (assembly GCA_017654935.2). Lineage (NCBI taxonomy): Eukaryota > Metazoa > Mollusca > Gastropoda > Neogastropoda > Raphitomidae > Phymorhynchus > Phymorhynchus buccinoides. The sequence goes on from CM065713.1 coordinate 11,091,776, forward strand.
ATAACAACAACAAAACTCATTCTTGACAAGTTCTCATTTAAAAAAAAAATCTTTGTTAAATAAAATGAATAACAAGCTGACCACTGACACTGGTCACTTTGGCCTAATTTTATCGTTTGAATGCTAATTAGTGTATTAGGTGATCATATGAACAATTGTTGATGTCGTTGACCAGTGGTCAGTGTCACTGACCAGTGGTCACTTTGGCCTATTTTCACTGTTTGACTGCAAATTAGTGTATTAGGAGTTCAAATGAACAATTGTTGATGTCATTGACCAGTGGTCAGTGTCACTGACCAGCTGTCATTTTGGCCTATTTTCACTGTTTGACTGCAAATTAGTGTATTAAGAGTTCAAATGAACACATTTTGATGTTGTTGACCAGTAGTCACTTTGGCCTATTTTCACTATTTGACCACTGGTCAACCACATAAAAATTTGTTCATTTGAACTCCTAATACACTAATTTGCAGTCGTAACCACCCCCACCCCCCGAGTGAGCCTTGAAGGCTTTGCCTTTTGTTGTTTTTAATCTTCAGTTCTGTTCTTTCTTTTTGCTCCTTTCTTTTGCCGTTTTCCCCTTTTTTACATGCACCAAATTAGGTTAAAGGATTTTCTCTTCGTTTTATGTTTCTGTTTGTCTTTATTTTATTTTATTTTTCTCTTTTAGTTTTGTCCTTTTCCCATTCAACTCGGTTATGAGAAAAAAACTTCATAATATTTTCTTATATCCGAGTTTCGTAAAAAATCTCGGATACAAGAAAACAAAAACATTTCTCCCTTCGATTTTCTTATAACCGAGTTTTTTTGTAGTCTGCAAAACGCAGTAATAGTTAGTTTGTTCTTTTGATCGAAGGTGAATATGGTCAACTTTGCTTGCTGTAAGCTGATATCCCAGCTGGATGCTTCAATTGGATGCTAGAGGACACTTCTAGATGGGATGTCACATGGCTGTACTTCCGAAATTCAAGATGGCGGACATCAATAATGGCGACCTATAACTTAAGTGGTTGGGCTTGTAACACACAGCCAAGTAGCATCTGTTTTTAAAGGTGTGTTTTTTGCGAGGTGTACTGTTTCAACTCCAAGAAAACAAAAACACTCCTACTAAACAAGCCATGGGTAAAGAGAACAGGTGTTTTAGAACCACAATCCTTATATTAACGGTGATAACACCAAAGATATTCTAAAAGGGTAAGATGGACTACTTAAGAGCTCGGCCAACCGGGCTGATAGAGTTATCGTTAGTGGGGACAGTACACTATTCACAGTGCAGGCTATCCAAAAACTCAGACTGGAACTTGAACGGATAATTCAACTGGCCTATCGACGTGTGAAATGTGTCCTGTTTAAAAGGGACATAACCAGTGTTCTGTCCTCACTACTCATATAGGGAAAAGAGACCGGATGTTTATCTTCCCCTATACAGTCTTTGATAACACTAAGAAAACAGATAATACAAGAACTTGTAATGAACATAAACAGGCCAATGGACTTGAATTTAAATTCAACTTATTGTTCTAATTTTGATAAACCCATAAATCACCTTTTCCATCCCAGTGACAATTAGCGACTTAACTGGCTGTTTTGACCGCCAGGTGGCATAACACTCGAGTGAGACTAATCCTCTCTAAGTTCTTAGTTGGGGATAAACAGAGAGAGAGAGAGAGAGAGAGAGAGAGAGAGAGAGAGAGAAGTGCCTCGCCACCTCCCTCCCTCTCTCTCTCTCTCTCTCTCTCTCTCTACCCCCAACTAAAGATATCACGAGATAAGCCCCTATTGAGTTGGTTGCCACCTGGCAGGTCAAATTGGTGAACAATGTTGACC
>CM065713.1:11098602-11101102 GCA_017654935.2 Phymorhynchus buccinoides
GGCACCCTGACGGATGTGTTTTTTGTAAGAAACACGTCGAGATCACCAGAAAAACACCCTTTACAGAGATAGCAACACTCACTTTGTTCTGGTTTCCTGGAAATCAAACCGTCCAATCGGCGATTCCTCCTTGGCGGAGGTGCTGGAAGTCAAATTATTTCACCCAAAGAGAAGGCGTGTGCCGTCTGTTTTCTAATGGCCACCAAATCGTTTGCACGAAATTTTCGCAATACAAGCCTTTTTATTTTTATTTTTTATTTTTTGTATACACTTCATCTAAAGGAGATTCGCTCACAACAAAGGAATTAGCTCTTCTTTTTTTTTTTTTTACTGCACTAAAAAAAAAAGAAAACGCTTCAACCACAATGAGTGACCTCCACCCATCCCACCCAAAATGGCTACTCTCTCCGGCATCTCCGCCAAGGAAGAATCGCCGTTTTGAAGGTTTAATTTCTAGGAAACCAGAGCAAAGTGAGTGTTCCGATCCTCGAAAAGGCTGTCTTTCTGGTGATCTCGACGTGTTTCTTGCAAAAACTCATCCGTCAGTGTCCACCTTTAAGTACACCTCCGTTCGATTCCAAGTCAGCAGAATGATCGTGATGAAATTTGGTGGGATTTTGTTTTGACAAACATTGAATGAAAACATGCTACAATGACTTGCTAATTAATTGAGGGGAAAAACAAGAAGATCTGATAATAATGAAGACTTTGCACTTACCGACATGATCAAATTTTACCGCGGCAAAAGGGAACTGAGAACCACAATGCACTTGTACTGTCACTGCTGCACCGCAATCTGTGAAATAGAACAAATACGCCGAGTGGAACTCACTGCCACCTGAGCAAAACAAAAAAATACACCATCTACTAACGCCTTCAAAAATCTACTTGACAAAAATGAACATTTTGGTGAAATGTTTTATGATTATGCTGATTAAAATTGCAATCATAGTTGTTGTTTTTTCGCATGCAAATGCAACCTATTTAAAGATTTGTGGTTCCATTTGGATGGGACGTTTTATAAGCCGCAAGGCTTAGGCAAAAGCCAGTCCCTTTACTATTACTAGTACTACTAGTACTAGGGGAAGACGGGGTAAAAAGCGCATGGGCGGGTAAGAAGCCCACCCCAATTATCTCATGAAATGAAGCAAATTTCAGTCTCATTTTGCCCATGAGACGAGCGTTAATGTCTAGCATTCGTCTCATGGGCGAATTTGACTGAAATTTTCTTTATTTCATGAGATAATTGGGGTGGGCTTCTTACCCGCCCATGCGCTTTTTACCCCGTCTTCCCCTACTGCTGCTGCTACTACTACTACTACTACTACTACTACTACTACTACTGCTGCTGCTGCTGCTGCTGCTACTACTACTACTACTACTACTACTACTACTACTACTACTACTACTACTACTGCTGCTGCTGCTGCTGCTGCTGCTACTACTACTATTACTACTACTACTACTACTACTACTACTACTACTACTACTACTGCTGCTGCTGCTGCTGCTACTACTACTGCTACTACTAGGGGAAGCGGGGTAAAAAGCGCATGGGCGGGTAAGAAGCCCACCCCAATTATCTCATGAAATGAAGCAAATTTCAGTCTCATTTTGCCCATGAGACGAGCGTTAATGTCTAGCATTCGTCTCATGGGCAAATTTGACTGACATTTTCTTTATTTCATGAGATAATTGGGGTGGGCTTCTTACCCGCCCATGCGCTTTTTACCCCGTCTTCCCCTACTACTAGTTTGAATTTTAAGGTTTTTACTTTATTATGTTGTTCCGATGAATCTGTCAAACAGAAAAATTATACCCCCCAAAAAAAACCCACCCAACTAAAACTACTGAAAAGAATACAAAACACTAAAATTATCTGATCGAACACACATACACACACTCTCAATGATACACTTTAAATTAATTATGGAAATAAACCATTGGAAAGTTCAGCACCTCTGAGTTAGCATAGCATAGCATAAATGGCACTATATCACTGTCTCATAATTCGGTCTTTTGGGGTTATCTTTCTCTACTGTCTCGTTTTGAAGTCGGTTTGGGACCAGTTACGAACACACATACACACACTCTCAATGATACACTTTAAATTAATTATGGAAAAAAAACATTGGAAAGTTCAGCACCTCTGAGTTAGCATAGCATAGCATAAATGGCACTATATCACTGTCTCATAATTCGGTCTTTTGGGGTTATCTTTCTCTACTGCCTCGTTTAGAAGTCGGTTTGGGACCAGTTACGAACACACATACACACACTCTCAATGATACACTTTAAATTAATTATGGAAAAAAAACCATTGGAAAGTTCAGCACCTCTGAGTTAGCATAGCATAGCATAAATGGCACTATAGCAAAAAAAACATTGGAAAGTTCAGCACCTCTGAGTTAGCATAGCATAGCATAAACGGCACTATAGCACTGTCTCATAATTCGGTCTTTTGGGGTTATCTTTCTCTACTGTCTCGTTTTGAAGTCGG
>CM065713.1:11106102-11113602 GCA_017654935.2 Phymorhynchus buccinoides
CTGCTGCTCTATCATTTCTAAAGTGTATTCCTAATATCTTAATTTGTTCTGTCAACATGAACGGCAAATTGTTTTCATGTATTTTATTCATACGTAAATGTCTCTCTCTCTCTCTCTCTCTCTCTCTCTCTCTCTCTCTCTCTCTCTCTCTCTCTCTCTCTCTCTCTCTCTCTCTCTCTCTCTCTCTCTCTCTCTCTCCTTCCCCATCCCCCGTCTCTCTCTATGTACTGACCTCTAACATCCAAACGATGTACGGTTTTGTCTAAAATTTTATTTGTTTTGCGGGTTTCTTTTTGGAGGATGCGGAGGGGATGTTCATTGTTATAACTGGGATTGGGAGTAGCTTCATAAACTGCTTAATGTACATTCAGTAGTTATTGTTCGATTAAAATGAATGCGTTTACTGAAGATATTGTCTAAAAGTAGAATATGTCATTACTGTTGTAAGAATGAGAGAGAGAGAGAGAGAGAGAGAGAGAGAGAGAGAGAGAGAGAGAGAGAGAGAGAGAGAGAGAATGTGTGTGTGTGTGTGTGTGTGTGTGTGTGTGTGTGTGTGTGTGTGTGTGTGTGTGTGTGTGTGCGTGTGTGCGTGTGTGTGCGTGTGACTGTGTGTGTGCGCGCGCGCTCGTGTGTGATATTGTTTTCCTTCCATTGTGAAAGATTTTCTCTTCTCATTTTGTTTATCTGTTCAGGTACATAATTAAGACTTATACTTTTGCATTCCTTATCCTCCCGCTACATATCTGATTATTCATTGCGTTGTGAATGTGCCACCATCCTTCACACTCCAACCGTCATATGACGTTTTGTTTTTGCTTTGGTTTAATTATTTTCCCTATGATTATTATATTTTTCAACTACACCCCTACCCTCACCTTCCTTTGACACGGGCAGATGGCCCCGTCATTAAAATGTTTGTTGGAGTTGAGCTGAGTTTTTAGTTGAGTGTGTATGTATGTGTGTGTGCGTGCGTGTGTGTGTGTGTGTGAATATTATGACAAATAGATATGTTTGCATAGGTGAAACTACTGTGATGCGAGTATTGGTTAAAAAAACCGGTTCGAAAAGACCGGTTCGGAGAGAGAAAAACCGGTTTGAAACCGGTTCGAAATTTTGAACCGGTTCTCAACTATATTAAAGATATCATCAATGAAAACGAAAAGAGACTTATGTCTCTACAGGAGATATTTAATAAAATAGGACAGGGACGAGCAAGCTTAGTATTTGAATACAATGCGTTGATTAACGCAATACCAGAGACCTGGAAACGTTGGATGACAGAACCCCTTCTAGAAGAACAGCATTCAACCAATGAAGTGGAAAATAACCTCCTTTTCTCTAAACCGAAATTAATCAGGAAAACACAGAGAAAATAGTACTAATGATTTAAAACCATGTGCTCATGGTTTTTGGCTAAGAAATCTTAACTTAGAAATAAACAAAAAGACTTGGTTAATGGCAAAACATGCTACCAATGAAACCCGGTTAAAAGAGCTTCCATGGAAGATGCTGCATAATATTTACCCAACAAATATACTGCTAAGCAAAATGAAACTGGTAGAAAACAATAAATGCCCTATTTGCAGAAATGAAATAGATTATTTAGAACATTGTTTCTTCAACTGCCCACCAGTTAGAGCATTTTGGAAGCAACTTGAAAATTACATTCATGCTCAAATTGAATTCAGGTTGAATCTCACCGTATTTGATGTGTTATTTGGAGTAAGCAGAATTAACATAGAAAATGATATTAAAAATACAACTAACCATATACTATTAGTTGGGAAAATGTGTATAAGTATTCAAAAGAAAACAAATGCAAATGTACAAATATTCTTAATTTTTGAACAGCAGATACAGAGCAGAATGTTACACTCAAAATAAGCCTATGTCATGACAGTAGCAACGATAGAGTTGATAACTATTTGATTAATTAAGAATTAATGTTTTTGATATCATATGCACACACACACACACACACACACACACACACACACACACACACACACACACACAGAGACACATACGCACATGCGCGCACACGCATGCGCACACACACGCGAGCACACACAGGCACGCACGCACACACACACGTGCGCGCCCATGCACACACACATACACAAATGATATGAGTGTAGGGGAAGACGGGGTAAAAAGCGCATGGGCGGGTAAGAAGCCCACCCCAATTATCTCATGAAATAAAGAACATTTCAGTCAAATTTGCCCATGAGACGAATGCTAGACATTAACGCTCGTCTCATGGGCAAAATGAGACTGAAATTTGCTTCATTTCATGAGATAATTGGGGTGGGCTTCTTACCCGCCCATGCGCTTTTTACCCCGTCTTCCCCTATCAGTACACCAAACACTAAGTCACACAGAAACCCATACACTTATGTATCAGACAATAACACTAAGTACTTCCCCAAAAAAATGTCCATAATAGTTCATCACACAGACAAAATTTAATGAATGAGAGTAGCGAGGAAAAAAAAGAAGAAAAAAGCGAAAAAAAGATGTGCCGCCTAAAAAAAAGAGAAAGAGAAAAAAAAGAAAAAGAGAAAAAGAAAGGCGGGGACAGTGGAGGGTAAAAAACAAACAAAAACAAAATTCTAAGAGTAACAATGTTTTGGAATACTCTTCCTGCACATATTAAGCGAGCACAGAATTCAAAAACTTCCTTGATAAATACACCAACATATCAAAATTACAGTATGAGCAAGACTAAAAGGCAAATTTGCTGAAAGCAAAATATAAAAAAACTCTCAGCTGTGCAAAAAGTTCAAACAAAAATGACAGGACAGTGAAGAGGCCGCGAGGCCTAATGTCCTAACTACCTGACCTGACCTAACCTGAATTTAAACTCCTTTGCGATCGTAGACCGGCAAAGGACAACAAACAAACAAACACACAAACAAACAGAACAAGAAAAGAAACATACACGAACGAATGTAGACTCTTTTGCGATCGGCAAAGGACAAAAATAAACATATCGCAACGACTTTAGATTCCTTTGCGATCGAAGATCGTAAAAGGAAAAAAACTAAAACAAAAACAAAAACCATACCACAACGAATTTATACTCTTTTCGATCTGTGACGTAAGTGTCCCGCGCGACCCACTTTCTCCGTTTCTTATCTACACCCCCCCCCCCCCCCCCCCCCCCTCTCCTTTTCATTTCTCTGTCCGGCCGCCACTTTAATTGCCATCCACCATCAAAAGAACGCCGATTAAGGCATTTGTCTCTTTGAAGCCCGATTTACCTCCCCTGTCAGCATGTACCACCTACAGAGGTTATCTCCCTTTACCCCCCCCCCCCCTTATCTCCGTTCCCCATCACGAGAAAGTGATAGCAACAGTCGGGGTCCTTTGAAGACGATTTTCCCTTCCGAGCACGAGAAGGATAGGAATGACGTGATAACAATGTAACCGGTGCGTGATTATTCGGTACTAGTAAGCATAAAATTATAGCATCATCTTGTGACGTGTCAATTGCTATAAAACCAACCACAGGCTTTCATTGTTTGAAAGTGAAGGCTATAATTGGAGTAGTGAGAAAAAGTTTTCACACAAGACGCTGAAACCTAGCTAGAGCAACATTGCAGACTCAACTCTCTCCCAGCCAGTCATAATAGCCCAACTAGTGAGTATTATTGATGGCTGGTGATTGAGACTTGTTTTTTTGTTTGATCCTATTTTTGATCTAGATCCTATGTTCAATGATGAATAAGGAGTAGATAGATCTGTTATTGAAAAGAAGTGGTAAACATTCTGTTCTATTTATGTGCACTGATTATTTGTGTGTGTGTGTTTTTGACTTTAACTCTTTTGGTACCAGAACCGGATTTTATGCCTACTAACCCTTTTGTCTATTTTTAGTAGGAAACCTGTGGGTTGCACTCTTGCACTTTATGATACCATTCCTTTCCAGGTGTTGGATGGAGAGTGATGTTGGCTTGATCACCTTTTATGTTTTACTGATCTCAGTTTGTTAACTGAAATTCAGATTATGTGTTCTTAGTGCTATTGTACAAGGGAAGCCTTCTAGCCGGTTGGGATTCACTAATTCCCTGCCGACTGAAGCCCCTTGTCTCTAAGCCATAGAGACCTACATCCACCTTCTCCTGTGATTATCAGCAGGGCATCGTGGACTCACAAGCAACAAGACGGGAACGCCGCCAAGACGACCCGCACCCAGAATCCGCGAGGAGACCACGCCTGAACCGTGCCATCCCGCGAAGCCGTAACCGGAACGACTGGGAGCTACTCTCACCTGACGAGCAAGCCCAGCCACCCCAGCACTCGCCGATCACTACGGAGGAACTTGACAACAGCTAAGTCCAGCGGACCGCGCCAATCATTTGAACTTTTCTCCGGACAATGAAGATGATTAGTTACCCTTCCGGCTTGGGGCTAACCTTCTAGAAAGACAAAAGTCTTGTAAATCCTTTCGGATTCCATTGTTTTTTATTCATATTTTGTTTTGGCGCCATTGAGCTGCTTTATTATTATTGTTGCATAATCTTATGCAGATTTTGGGAGTAAATAAAATACAAGTGTCAAATAATCCTGAACCCTTTGGTCAGACTGATGAGAGTGGGAGTCTTGTAATTTCATGTAAAACCCTACTTCTCTCTGTCTGCCATTTAGAGCAATTCAACCACTTGTATTTCTTACAACCATACGAGCCAGAACCCGGGCACAAATATAAATTTATTAGATGAAAAGGGGCCGGGAAAGTTGCTCATCTCCCATACCCTAGAGAAGTGGGCTAAAGGCAAATTTTCTACGTGAAAATTTAACACACTAAAAGTCTTCCCTAGAGGCTTAGCCTTTTAACCCATTACCTCGTCACACGATCGTAGATCGGCAAAGGACAATTATAAATTGATAAACCCAAGCTTAAAGCTAACTACAAGTATGCATTTGGTGACACACGTGCGAAAAACTCACAAAGAAGAGAAAAACCCTAACACGTGCTTGAAACAGTATTACTAACAGTTCAACAGCGAATTCTTTAAAATCAAATTAATAAAACAAAATTGCTTTATGGAAAGATTAAAATGAAAAGGTTAACAATGTGTGAGTAACATTTAGAAGTGAACTAAACATTTACCTTTTGGGACGATTTAGTACGGAGTGATCGCTTGGGTTACAGGTTAGGCTTGTGGCTGACTTTGTGTGACGTCACAGCTCGTCGTATCTCTAAGCACAAAGAGTGGAAAGGAAATGATTGTGACTGACGTATGGGCTGTGTGATGTTTCAACCGGTGTGTCTATACACCCAAAAATGCCGGAAAATACCCAAAAATGCCGAATGGTGAATACAGAATGGTCACAGCATACCGAAAAATGTCGAATGGTGAAGGCGGAATGATCAAAGCACCGAATGGTAGGGCTGAATTATGAAAACATTCTACAGAACCCCCCCCCCCCCCCCCCCCCCAAAATGTATTACAATGGAAAGTGAAATTGCCGAATAGCAAAGTGATTAACGGTATTTTCGGTATTTTCCTGTGTTATACACACCCGTTTCCACAGAGAGTTAGAAAGGAAGCGACCACTGAAGAGGAGGTTGTAACTTTTTACCAAACGTTTAATGGGAATTCGTTGTGAAAAGAATGAGACTAGAATAAAGACACCCCCCAACCCCCAAAAAAAAACACACACAAAAAAAACCCAACCATGGACTGTATTGCAAACTAGAAAACGTGGATTTGGAAGTGGAACTTAATATTAAATTTTAAAATGGACAATGAAGATTATTTACGCTTCATAACTTTATTAGAATTTGCTATGAAAGAAATTGCAATTTTTGACTGGCAGTTACATGTACGTTTCTTTAGTCTTCTCAGTGGCTTGTGAGGGATCCGAGACAAAAGCCCACCGGACATAAGCCCACCGGACAAAAGCCCACCTCTTTATCTAAGAAAATGGACAAAGCCCCACTCAGGGGGTGATATGATACATATTTCTATATTTCTGTGTTTCTGTCTCTCTCCAGACATTGTCTCTGTCTCTGTCTCTCTCTGTGTCCCTGCCTCTCTATCCAGTTAAGTGTCTGTTTGATTTAGCTATCTGTGCAAGTCTCTGTCTCTTTGTCTCTCTGTCAACCAGACTGTGTCTCTGTCTCTCGTTCCTTCTGTTGTCTGTCTCTCTCTCCAGACTTCGTCTCTGTATCTCGCTCTGTCCCTCACACACACACACACACACACACACACACACACACACACACACACACACACACACACACACACACACACACACACACACACACACACACGCGCGCGCGCGCACGCGCACGCACACACACACACACACACACACACACACACGCACACACACACACACACACACACGCACGCACACACACACGCACACACACACACACACACACACACACACACACACACACACACACACACACACACACACACACACACACACACACACACACACAAGGGTAAGTTTTAGCTCCTCTTCTTTTCACCATATTAATGTATGATCTGCCAAATAAGTTATCAAATAACGTTGTATTAGTTCAATACGCAGATGACATATGCCTGTGGATGGAGGTAACTCTAAAAAAGAAAACCCCACAGCGTAGCATAAACCACAACAACAAAATATATCAACGAGAGCTTGACAAAATGGAGAATTATATGAAGTTAAATGGATTAAGCTTATCTACTGAAAAAACAAATATTGTTCTCTTTAATAGTGGTTCTAATCCGGATAAAATGTCTACATTCACATTGGGTAACACGCCTCTTAAATATGTTACCAAAGTTATTTTTTTAGGAGTTTATTTCACATCAAGATTAACATGGAACGTTCATATTGAATGTTTATTAACAAAGACGCGAAAAACGTTGAATTTTCTTATAGTTGTATCTAAACAAAAATGGGGACAAGATTCATCTACGTTGCTAACTCTGTGTAAAGCTTTAATGAGATCGAAATTAACATATGCACAAGAAATATTTTTTAGCGCTCCAAACTATTTGTTCAAAAAACTACAAAGCATTGAATGCAAGGCTTTAAAACTAGCACTAGGTCTCCCAGTGCATGCGTCGTCAACTCGTACATACTATGAGGCTCAAATGCTTCCATTAGAAGAATACAGAGACTTGGCATGTTGTAAATTTGTCTTAAAAAATGCAGTTGTTAAAACACATATTGCTTCAGAAATAAAAATCAGGTCAGATATTGATTTTCCTAAAAGAGCTAAGACAATATCTTCTCAAGTCACTTTAGCTACATACACATCAAAAACTATAACTGACTCTGGTCTTTCCACTGACATAGGTGCTGTCAGACCATCAGTTTTTCCTATACCACCATGGGAACTCCACAAAGCGCATTTTGATATTGACCACACAAATATAAAAAAAAGATGAAAACATCAATATGCTAGCAAGCTATGCCAAATGTCATATTGAAGAAAACTACGCCAATTATTTAAAAATATACACTGATGGTTCATGCATAGATAGAAAA
>CM065713.1:11118602-11168268 GCA_017654935.2 Phymorhynchus buccinoides
TGAGAGATGAGTTATGTCATTATGGTGTTTTGCTTACAGTAAAGTGAGAGATGAGTTATGTCATTATGGTGTTTTGCTTACAGTAAAGTGAGAGATGAGTTATGTCATTATGGTGTTTTGTTTACAGTAAAGTGAGAGATGAGTTATGTCATCATGGTGTTTTGTTTATAGTAAAGTGAGAGATGAGTTATGTCATTATGGTGTTTTGTTTACAGTAAAGTGAGAGATGAGTTATGTCATCATGGTGTGTTGTTTACAGTAAAGTGAGAGATGAGTTATGTCATTATGGTGTTTTGCTTACAGTAATGTGAGAGATGAGTTATGTCATCATGGTGTGTTGTTTATAGTAAAGTGAGAGATGAGTTATGTTATTATGGTGTTTTGTTTACAGTAAAGTGAGAGATGAGAAAAAAAGGGGGAAAAAAAACCTGAAGCACTTTATATGCGCAATGTAATGTTCAGCCGTTGATGCCGAAAATGCTAAATTTAGTTTATGAATCTGTGCTGTGCCGGTCGGGGTTCGTCCCCGGTGAGCGCTACGCTAGCCGGATTGGTCCAGCCTGGATCCTGCGAAAAGGCCTATGGTCAACTCTTAAAAAGCTGTCAACACCACCAGACAGTAAAACAAAGACATTTTTTATTTATTTAAAAAAAAAAAAAAGACAAAAAATAGATTTTATATTTTAAATCTCAGTGCGCTCTCCCAGTTCCGCCAAGTACATAGCCTTCATAGGCTCTTTCGACGTACCAGAAACAGAACCAGAACCAGAATGAATCATGCTTTTCACAGTACTTTGCGAGAGGACATTTCAAATACAGTGGAATCCGCTTAATCGGCCACTTTTGGGACCAGGAAAAATATGTCCGATAAAGCGAATCGGCCGATAAAACGAACATCGAGATACTGTATGACGCAATTATGCAAGTCAAAAGCAATGACATCAAAATTAAATGTTACAGTTCAAATTCAAATTCTTTCCCTTATTGTGATGTGTGTGTGTGTGTTTACTAATCCTACAACTTGACAGAAGCAAGAGTAAAAGACAATGATTTTGTTTTCTTGAGTGGTTTTAACGCCATACAGGGTCTTTCAATTGACAACAGCTCACCTTCCAACTTCACACTCAACTATGTAAACGTCAAAAGCGTGTTGTCAGTTTGCCTGCCTCTGTTGTTCTCCCTCTCAAAAAGAGGTAAAGAGGAAAAATGAGAGAGAAAAAGTGGCCAATAAAGCGAAAATGAAGATTTCAGCTTTGGCCGTAAAAACGAACAAAATAACACATGCTTAAGAAGAAAAAAAAATTCCAGAGGAAATTCCATTAAGTGGCGGAAATTGGCCGATTAAGCGGCTTTGGCCGATTATCCGATGGCCAATTAAACGGATTCCACTGTATCTTTAATTAAATTGTGAATTAAATTGTTGCAAAGCAAGACATTAGCTGTTTAGTAATATTCAAAAGGACAAAATCCTGAGTTTTTGTCAAACAGGAATGCCCTTTTTTGTTCGAATTGTTTTATTCAATAAATAACATGTAAGAATAAACAATATTTATTCCGATGAAAATGTAAGGCTTGCTCAGAACCATGGTAAGCTTATATGACGGCCTCTTGCCATATCTAATGATATTATTCCAGTAGAAGTTCATTCAAAATGACAGTAATTATGTTAAAAAATTCCGCCAAATCAGATTTTTTTAAAATGGGAAGAAAAAGAAGAAAAAAGTAGAAATAATACAAAAACAATTGGAATCTCTTCTCTATTACAGGTGGATCCTAATTTATTGTGGCTTAAAATGTTCTTGACCATTGACGCTATGATAAAAATGTTGAATATGTATGTATGAAGATCAAAGTGTTAATATAATAGTATTTGCTTTATCTTTCCTTGTATCACAGTGGGCATATACTGTATGGGTTAAACCTAGCAGACTGTTGAAGCTGGCCACTGTTCTTTCAGGCTTGGGACGTTAAATTATGACCTATATCACGTGTTAACACAGCATAAGCTGTGCGCAAATGTTACATAGATTTTCAAAGTCTAGGGGTATTTTTATAAAAAATCATGTTTGAACTGGTTAGCTCTACTGGTACCAATGACCCCCATTTGAGGGTCTCAGCTCATAATCTAAATGACACCATCTGGCAGACGGATTTTTTTCTCAAATAAAAAAGACTCCACTTGATATCTAAGACGCGTTTCCGATGTGCGAGCAAACGTAACCCCTACGTAGGGGAGTCGAGGGAGTCGTTTCATTGGCCACCCCTACGTTTGAGCTTTAGAAACGAGATCGCGAGAGGTAAGCTTACTTTGTTCGCTCAACAAAATGGCGGCGGTCATAGTCGGATTCGTGTACGAAGATTATTCTTTTGTAAATTGTGCAGTCCTGAAAAAAAAGGTGTTATTAAATTTAGCTAAATCTTTAAGGTTTAGTAAAGTTGTGTGACATTTTGGTGTGTTAATTACATTAGAGTTATCTTTTGTAACCGAATGAATGAAAAATGGTGTTTTACGTCCTCTCGGTCATAGACACATATGGGACATTTGTAAATACAAAGATGGTGGGAACAATACTGGCTGCAATGCCCGGAGGCAGTGCAACACCAGTAAAGTCCCGAGTTTTTAACAATATAGATATAATAATAATAGTAATAGTGAATCATTTATCTAGCGCATTCCTCCACCAAATGTGGAGCTCTATGCGCTTAACAACAACAAATTTTGTTTTAAAAGAAGCAAGAAATTCAATAACAAAACCAAATAATCACTCACGCACATGCAAAATAGGCATACACATACACCCCCCACCCACACATGCACGCACGTACGCACACACACACACACACACACACACACACACACACACACACACACACACACACACACACACACTCACACACACACACACATACCGTTAACATCACCACCACTCACCCCACCCAAAAACAATACAAAATACAATCAGTTGAATAAAGCATCAACACACACTCTCTCTCTCTCTCTCTCTCTCTCTCTCTCTCTCTCTCTCTCTCTCTCTCTCTCTCTCTCTCTCTCTCTCTCTCTCGCAACAAAGCTGACGTAGACATTGCAGTCAACACACAGTGAAACTATGGGGGGGGGGGGGGGGGGGGGGGGGGGGGGGGGGGGGGGGGGGGGGGGGGGGGGGGGGGCGGTGTGTGTGTGAGAATAGCGTCCAGAAGTAATGTGGCCTAAAGGTTGTGATGTAGCTTGAATAGGTGGGTCTTGAGAGCTGATTTGAAACATTGCAAGGACTGGATATGGCGAATTTCGCGTGGTAAGGAGTTCCAAACTGATGGGGCCGAAAAGGAAAAGGAGCGCTCACCAAACATTTTTGTTCGTGTACTAGGAACACAGAGAATTTTGGAATCTGAAGATGACCGCAGTTGCCTTGATGGAGTATAGACAGAAAGCATGTCAGAGATGTAGCTAGGGGCATTTCCAGAGAAATAAGAATGACATAGAGTGGAAATTTTGTAGTCAATACGTGCTTTGATGGAAAGCCAATGGAGGGATATCAGGAGTGGTTGAACATGATGATACTTAGAGACCTTGAGGACAAGTCTGGCAGCAGAGTTCTGGACTTTTTGAAGCTTGTCAATGAGGTGTTGGGGGCAGCCATACAAGAGTGAATTACAATAATCTAATTTAGAGAGAACAAAAGCGCAGACTAGTATCTTAGTAGTATCTATAGACAGGAGATGGCGAATCGTACCAATGCGACGCAGCTCACAGTATGCTGACCGACAGATAGTTTGAACTTGTGAGTCAACACTCATATCTTGAGAGATGTGGAAGCCAAGATTTCTAGCAGAAGGAGAAAACGGTATTTGAGTGTCACAGACAGAGATGGAATCAGGCTTTGGGTACGAAAGTTGTCTAGACGGAGAGTGGATGAACAAGGCCTCCGTTTTGTCGTCATTCAGCTTCAGTTTGTTTTGTAGCATCCATGATTTGATGTTGCGAATGCAGACTTCAAGTGAAGATATAGAAGGAAGAATGGTAGATGGGGATACAGGCTTGTGGAGTTGTGTATCATCAGCAAAAGACTGAGAATCAACTGAATGAGAAGTGATCAACTCGGACAGAGGCTTAGTATACATAATGAAGAGGACTGGTCCAAGTACTGAGCCTTGAGGAACACCACATGTGAGGCCAACCATTGCAGAAGATGAGTCATTGATGGAGACAGACTGAGTTCGACCAGAAAGATAAGACGAGAACCATGACAGAGCAGTGCTTGATATTCCATAGGTGATTTGAAGCCTCTTAAGGAGTGTATGGTGGTCAATAGTATCAAAAGCAGCTGAAAGATCCAAAACAGTTAATATAGATGCGTCACCAGAGTCAAGAGCTAAGAGAATGTCAACAGTGCAGTTTCAGTGCTGTGAAATGGCCTGTACGCTGATTGTGAACGACTGATGAGTTGATGTTGATTGAGATGTGTACTATATGTACTGAAATCTCTTTTGTAACCGTTTTCAATTGTTGCATTGATTTTGTATTTGCTTGATTTGCTTCAAGTCCTCCATGCCCCAAAAGGGGTCAAAGGATTAAACAATCTTTGAATCTTTGAAAGCGAATATTGACAGATTGCTGGAACATAACATGTGTTATTTTTGGCTGTATTCACATTTATGTCCGTCAACCCGGTCAAGAACGATAATCTGTTGACTGAAAAAGCAATCGCTATGTTCTTTTCTGTTACAAATTATTGTTCTTGACGCCAGCAGACGGACATAAATGTGAATATAGCCCTTGATATTTTCAAATGAACAAATGTTTTCAACATCATACATTTCTCATCTTTGCAAAAATTGCTATTTTCTTTTTCTTTTCATGCATTGATTCTGAACACGTTGCGTTTAATATTGTTTCGGTTAAATCCCACGAGCGTATCCAAAATTGCAGGAACCCTTTTTTTTTTACCTAACCTTTTTTTTTACTTCATTGGGTAAGGGATTGGGTTAGAATCAGTTTAGGATTATTTTCATGCCACGGAAAGTTTGAACAAAAAATAATCAGCAAAGAAAAACGAACACAAACCCTCTAATTTCAGCGTCGCCGATCAGTGTTGTAAAGGTATAATAAATAGGTCGTGAAGCCTTGTTTTACATCCTAATTTGTCAGGTTTTGCTGCTTGCGCGAGTTTTAGTCACTCATCCAAAGAAACCATGGGTCGGGAAATTTCCGAAAAAATGGCGACCGTTCAATGCCAAGCTTGCAGTACGGTAACACTTCGAGCAGTTGTTCCGAAACTATTCTTAAATTATGATTACAAATCTTTCATTCTGACGAAAATAATCCTAAGCTAATTCTAACCCTATCCCTTACGCCTTGAAGTGCAACAGTTAAGCGAAAAAGGCTCCTGCAATTTCAGATACGCTCGTGGGATTCATATCATGATGCACGTCTCCCTAAAACTGTGTAATTCAGTAGTCAAATTCATTTGACAGCTAGGCCACCACAGGGTGAGGCCAACTTATAATAAGAATTATCACCATATGTTCCAAAAATAAAGGCTGATCTCAACCCTATCAGCCTCTTTCCGAAAATATAGGCTGATCCTAACCCTCTCAGTCTCTTTCCGAAAATATAGGCTGATCCTAACCCTATCAGTCTCTTTCCGAAAACAAAGGTTGGGGTGGGGAGGGGGGAGGCAGAGAGAGAGAGAGAGGGGAAGGCAGAGAGAGAGAGGGGGGGGTACACATATACAGAGAGAGAGAGAGAGAGAGAGAAAGAGAGAGAGAGAGAGGGAGAGAGAGAAAGAGACAGACAGACAGACAGTTAAAGAGAATAGTTACTAGATACAGTAGCCAAATTGATTTGACAGCAGAGGCCAAGTAAGGTCAAAGAGACTACTGTACCTGGGAGACGCTGTGAGGCAAACTTATAATAAGAA
Organism: Phymorhynchus buccinoides; assembly: GCA_017654935.2. Classification (NCBI taxonomy): domain Eukaryota; kingdom Metazoa; phylum Mollusca; class Gastropoda; order Neogastropoda; family Raphitomidae; genus Phymorhynchus; species Phymorhynchus buccinoides. The sequence continues at coordinate 11,124,521 of CM065713.1, forward strand.
AGCATTACCATATGTTATTGTTTTATAGTTATGTTTTATGTTATAATATTTTTTGTTATTTCCATGAAGTTTAGCGTGCATAAAATAGAACTTGAATATTTTTTAGGCAGTGGCTATTTATCCTCTAGTTGGAAAATAGAACCAAAGGCTATTTTTCTTCACTTTTGGCTAGCTAATGCTCTCTGTGCTAAAAATATATTTCAATCAGTATGCAAATGAGTTTGCCTACTGTGTGTGTGTGTGTGTGTGTGTGTGTGTGTGTGTGTGTGTGCATGCATGTGTGCGTGCATGTGTGTGTCTGTTTGCCTGTCTGTCTCTCAATCTCTGTCACTGTCTAAATCTCTCTCTCTGTCTTTGTCTCTCTTTCTGTTTCTCTGTCTCCCATTCCTCTGTATTTCTGTCTGTGTAGCAAAGTGTGTGCTTCTGTGAGAGGGCATGCTTACTTGTGTCTAAATCACCCCCATGCACACACACACACACACACACACACACACACACACACACATGTGCATGTATGCACATGCACACGCACACACACATTCAGTGACTCTGTCTGAATCACTTTTAGTGGAACAATGTTTCTCATAGGGATAAAATATGATAGTCCTTGGGACCCTCTGTACAAAATTCTAAGAGTCTGGACTTTTCAAAATTTTAAGAGTCCCTGTGCAACATTATATTTTCTTTTTAGATGAACATGCATAATATTTTACCTTGTTTATATTACCTTTTACTCACAAAGAGCATACTAACCCCTCTACATTGGCTATCAGTGTTATTGTTTGTCAACTTTCATATTATTTCAACCACATGTTTAATTTTAAAAATTAAGTTTATAGTTGAGATAAACTTAAAGACTACTGTTTGTTTGCTGCATATGAGACTGAGAGAGTGTTTTTTGCAAGTGCCCCATTGTGTGTGCGCGTGCATAGCCCTCTCTGCACGAATGCATAACTTCAATTGTAAGTTTGTAAATGACCCATCTTTAAGCTTTTATTTCTAAGACTTGGCTGCTTTAATACACATTTTGCACTATAGCATGTTTGAACTGACTCAACACAAACATCTACTCCCAGCTGCAGTATAACTGCCCCCTCCCGGCTTCCAATCTCAAACCGTCCATAAGGGTTCATGACCAATTGGATGATAATCTCACCTTTCCAGTCTCAAAGTTCTCTCATTTTCATGATCTTAACCCCAACCATAGTCAAAAGTTTCACTGAGATAATTGGGTGGTGGCAGTGCGTGTGTACATGGGGAGGAAGTGGTTGCAGGGAGGGGGGTGGGTAGCTGAAGAGGCTGTTTTTGGTACAGGATTGTATGGCGCATCTAGGTACATTTAGTAGGCCTAGCCTATCGAGTGTTCCTTTGTGTGCACAGTCAGTACGGCTTGCTTGGCTGACATAGAACTTCCCATTTAAACCTGCTAACACTTTTGGTGTCATCTGCTGTGCTGAACTGCCAATGACAGTCAGACAGGCTCTCAGGTTGGTTTCATCAATGATCAACTGAGTGAGAGATTAAACTTGATTTGTGAAAAATGTGTGCGTCCCTGGGACGCACCCAGGGATGCACAGCACTGAAATTAAAGAGTCTCTTTGGGATTCTAGCGCTTCATGGATGCACAAATGTGCGTTATGGGAAACACTGGTGAAAGGACATAAAATCGAAGCACGCACACACACACACACACACCACATACACATACAGTGATGGATTTTGAAAAGGCTTTCGACAAAGGCTCCCACATACTTTGCCACTATGGGATCAACAGCCCTATCAAAACATGGACTATTAACTTCCTGACAGACAAACATCAGAAAGTAGTGGTAGAAGGAACAGCATCAGAGGCATTTACGGTCAAATCAGGAGTTCCACAAGGTTATGTGCTTAGACAACCCCTGTTTCTCTTTGCCGACTATACATTTTGTCACAGAACAATGAATGACCACAATGAACTTCAACTAGACCTCAATAATCTGGCCATGATGATGATGATGTGAAATTAAAATCTTTGAACTTATAGAATGTTGTTAGTCTTCCTGTGCGTCTCCTGTTGGTGAGGGAGTCCAGTGCAACTGGGTGTACACATATCAGTCCCACCGTTCACCAAACAACCTGTCACTACTGTCAAGCGGTATCAGCCTCGCTGAGGCTGATTTAGTGCCTCGGTGGAAAGGTCACGTACCAGCTTTTTTTTTTACGCCTTGGTGAAATAAAAAAGCACCAACAGCAGCCTACGTCAGTCTGTTCGGAGTAATAACAGTGTGTATAGTAGTTAGTGTTCAGCACTTTCGTGCAATTCGGAAGAAAATAAAGTTATTTGGATTTTTTTAAGGCAGGAAAGGGACTCGACAATAATTAATACACCAATTGCTTCTTTTCTAGCACAACAACATAAAATGAAGCATGTAACCCCCCCCCCCCAACATAAACTGAAGCATGTAACCCCCCACACAACAACATGAAATGAAGCATGTAACCCCCCCCCCCCCCAACAACATAAAATGAAGCATGTAACCCCCCCCCCCCAACAACATAAAATGAAGCATGTAACCCCCCCCCCCCCCCCACAACAACATAAAATGAAGCATGTACCCCCCCCCCCCCCCCCCCCCCCCCAACAACAACATAAAATGAAGCATTTTGAACCCCCCCCCCCCCCCCCAACAACATAAAATGAAGCATGTAACCCCCCCCCCCCAACACATCAAATGAAGCACCCCCCCCCCCCCAACAACAACATAAAATGAAGCATGTAACCCCCCCCCCCCCAACAACATAAAATGAAGCATGTACCCCCCCCACCCCCACAACAACATAAAATGAAGCATGTAACCCCCCCCCCCCCCCCAACAACATAAAATGAAGCATGTACCCCCCCCCCCCCCCCCCCAACAACATAAAATGAAGCATGTAACCCCCCCCCCCCCCCCCTTCAAAGTTGGTATGACATGGTCACTAATAATTTTAGGGTTAGGTTAGGGTAGGGTTTTTCCTTTTGACCAATGTCTTTCAAAGTTAGTATGAAATGTCAAGCATGTACATGACCAACAGCATGAATCCCTGATCCTTGTCATAGAAGATAAACATATATTTTTTAGGGTTAGGGTTAGGGTTAGCATTTTTCCTTTTGACCAATGTCCTTCAAAGTTGGTATGAGAAATGGTCAAGGCAATGAAGCATGTACACTATATAATTTTAGGGTTAACCTTCAAAGTTGGTATGAGGGATGGTCAAGGCATGAAGTTTACCTGACCAAACGTATGAATCCCCCCCTGTTTTTAAAAAAAATCATTCATAGAAGCAAAAAAAATTAGGGTGTATTATAATTATGTTAAATTTTCACTCGGCATAGAAGTTTTTTTCTATTTGACCAATGTCCTTCAAGTGCTATGTGGGATGGTCAAGGCATGAAGATTACATGACCAAAAGCATGAATCCCTGATCCTATTCATAGAAGATAATGTACACTATATAATTTTAGGGTTAGGGTTAGGGTTAGGGGGTTTTTCCTTTTGACCAATGTCTTTCAAAGTTAGTATGAGGGATGGTCAAGGCATGAAGTTTACATGACCAACAGCATGAATCCCTGATCCTTGTCATAGAAGATAATGTACACTATATATTTTAGGGTTAGGGTTAGGGTTAGGGTTAGGGTTTTTCCTTTTGACCAATGTCCTTCAAAGTTGGTATGAGGGATGGTCAAGGCATGAAGTTAGGGTTAGGGTTAGGGTTAGATCATGTACACTATATAATTTTAGGGTTAGGGTTAGGGTTAGGGTTAGGGTTTTTCCTTTTGACCAATGTCCTTCAAAGTTGGTATGAGGGATGGTCAAGGCATGAAGTTAGGGTTAGGGTTAGGGTTAGATCATGTACACTATATAATTTTAGGGTTAGGGTTAGGATTAGGGTTTTTCCTTTTGACCAATGTCTTTCAAAGTTAGTATGAGGGATAGGCATGAAGTTTACATGACCAACAGCATGAATCCCTGATCCTTGTCATAGAAGATAATGTACATTATATAATTTTAGGGTTAGGGTTAGGGTTAGGGTTAGGGTTTTTCCTTTTGACCAATGTCTTTCAAAGTTAGTATGAGGGATGGTCAAGGCATGAAGTTTACATGACCAACAGCATATAATCCCTGATCCTTGTCATAGAAGATAATGTACACTATATAATTTTAGGGTTAGGGTTAGGGTTAGGGTTAGGGTTAGGGTTTTTCCTTTTGACCAATGTCCTTCAAAGTTGGTATGAGGGATGGTCAAGGCATGAAGTTAGGGTTAGCGTTAGGGTTAGATCATGTACACTATATAATTTTAGGGTTAGGGTTAGGGTTTTGTCCTTCAAAGTTGGTATGAGGGATGGTCAAGGCATAAAGTTTATCTGACCAAAAGTATGAATCCCTGACCCTGCTTTTTAAAAAAATCATTCATAGAAGAAAATTAGGGTTACACACTATGTATTATATGTTAAATTTTCACTCGGCATACAAGTTTTTTTCTATTTGACCAATGTCCTTGACAAGTGCTATGTGGGATGGTCAAGGCATGAAGTTTACATGACCAAAAGCATGAATCCCTGATCCTATTCATAGAAGATAATGTACACTATATAATTTTAGGGTTAGGGTTAGGGTTAGGGTTTTTCCTTTTGACCAATGTCTTTCAAAGTTAGTATGAGGGATGGTCAAGGCATGAAGTTTACATGACCAACAGCATGAATCCCTGATCCTTGTCATAGAAGATAATGTACACTATATAATTTTAGGGTTAGGGTTAGGGTTAGGGTTTTTCCTTTTGACCAATGTCCTTCAAAGTTGGTATGAGGGATGGTCAAGGCATGAAGTTAGGGTTAGGGTTAGATCATGTACACTATATAATTTTAGGGTTAGGGTTAGGGTTAGGGTTTTGTCCTTCAAAGTTGGTATGAGGGATGGTCAAGGCATGAAGTTTACCTGACCAAAAGTATGAATCCCTGACCCTGTTTTTAAAAAAAATCATTCATAGAAGCAAAAAATTAGGGTTACACACTATGTATTATATGTTAAATTTTCACTCGGCATAGAAGTTTTTTTCTATTTGACCAATGTCCTTGACAAGTGCTATGTGGGATGGTCAATGCATGAAGTTTACATGACCAACAGCATGAATCCCTGATCCTATTCATAGAAGATAATGTACACTATATAATTTTAGGGTTAGGGTTAGGGTTAGGTTCTTTCCTTTTGACCAATGTCCTTCAAAGTTGGTATGAGGGATGGTCAAGGCATGAAGTTAGGGTTAGGGTTAGGGTTAGATAATGTACACTTTATAATTTTAGGGTTAGGGTTAGTGTTAGGGTTTTGTCCTTCAAAGTTGGTATGAGGGATGGTCAAGGCATGAAGTTTACATGACCAACAGCATGAATCCCTGATCCTATTCATAGAAGATAATGTACACTATATAATTTTAGGGTTAGGGTTAGGGTTATAATTTTTGCATACGCAGTTGGATTGTTCAGCCCATCGCACATGGCCGCGAGAGCTGATACGCGACGTTAAACTGACCTTCCACTGGAATAAAATTATTATCCTCTGGACTAGCATCGAAAGAAGACCGTTTCTATACTTCATGCTTGCCAGATGGGTGGGAACTCACTGACACTGTCAGTATCGCTTTACCCCTAAGGAAAAGGAGCCGTTTCTTTTCTTTTTCTTTTCTGTTTCTTTTCTCTCTTTTTCTTGCTTGCTCGTCAGTGGAATATGCCAGGAAGGTAACAGCCACTGCCAGAGAGAGAGAGAGAGAGAGAGAGAGAGAGAGAGAGAGAGAGAGAGAGAGAGAGAGAGAGAGAGAGAGAGAGAGAGAGAGAGAGAGAGAGAGAGAGAGAGAGAGAGAGAGAGAGAGAACTCGGAACTCGGAATGTTTAATGACCCAGGCTAACAGCCCCTATCATGACAATAGAACAAAAATACATCAATATTTACATACACCCCCCTCCCCATCCACACCCACAAACACATGCTTACACATGCGCGCACGCACACGCACGCATCAAACGTGCACACATACATTTTCACAGTCAAGCACGCCCGCGCGCATATAAACGCTCACACGCACACCCACCCACACACACTCTCTCTCTCTCTCTCTCCGCTTAGCAGAAAGGCCTATAGCTAGTAGGCCTAGTACCAGAAATAGTACAGTTACAGACTACTATTTCTAGCAGTAGCCACAAAGCTGGGGTAGGCCTAGTAGCGTGGCTGGGCCTCGGTTTTGCCTCGCAGCGGGCCCAATCAACTGCATTGGCGCGGGGAGATTTAAACGGGGACCGCGGATTTGAAAATCAGTTACAAACACAAACAAGATGATTTGCCAATTAGCGTTCATAGAATGCTTTTATTTTCCTTTTTTTTTTTAAATCTGAAGGATGACAAAGATGTATTGTTCACAAAGGGGGAAAATCTATTTGTTAACAAAAGCATTACTAATTTTTTTAAATTTTTGCTTACAGACTAGATTCAGATTATGTTTGTTTTTTTGTTGTCTAAATTTAGAGACATCCAAAAACCTTTATAACCTATACATCTGTACAACTTGGTCTAACAGCGCGCCCTCCTTTCCCTAGCCTGTCTATTTATTTAGGCTGTAATCAGCACCCCCTGGGTTTGATGACAGCAAAGCACTTGGGAAGCCATCAAACTTGACACTTGCTGATATTGGATGGAGCTCGCCTTCAGTTATACAGCTATGAGCAAAAAGGACTGATATGATTTGCTCAACACTGGATGTCTGGTGATGTCTGTTCACCTTACCTTTTACACCCTGCCAACATCTTTTGCACTGTTTTGATCCCAAACTGGGAAAGAAGGGATACAAGGAAGTGGATTGGGAAGGCTATGCAGGGTTCTGGAGGGAGGGTTTGAAGGATTGAGGAAATGGGTAGAATGAGAGAAACACACACACACAATAGTGACACATACACACACACTGACGACATTAACATCTGTTTCTGTTTCTGTCTGGATGCGTCGCAAACAACACTTTTGGCGATACATTGCAACGGAACTAGAACATACTGATTGAAATTTATATAACTATAAGTTAGCACAGATAGCTTTAGCTAGCCAGGGAAAATAACCTAGGTTCTGAATCTGAATCTGAATCTGGCTACGCTGCGCTGTCCCACTGGACACTTATAGAGTTGTGCGTTGCGACACAAAGAAAAATAAACCAAACTAAAAATCAACACAAAAACAAAGAAACCAAAAATAGAAGTCTCCCCAGCATTTCATGTCTCAGATCAGGCCAATCCGGCTACTGTAGCGGCCCCCGGGGACGTACCCTGACCGGCACAGCCCCAACCATCATCGTCACTTTTTGCTGGGGAGGGAGTGATACAGTTAGAATGACAGTGTTGAGCTCCCGCTTAAAAGATACCAAGCAGGGAGCTTCTGCTGCAGATGCTGGAAGTGTGTTCCAAATTGGAACCGTCCTTGGAAGGAAGCTGAATTTCAAACAGTTTGTATTCTGGGGGAACTGCTGACATTTGTTCGAGTGATTCATTCTTTTTATTTATTTTGCTGTCCCATCTTCTGGGCTGTACAGTGGCGTTGCTCCCACGCCGCTCGTTCCGAATCCCAATTCGCAGCTACACCCGGGTTTGTTCAAGTCGCAGAAACCGAGACCAGCAGTCCAAGGGGAGCGAATCTATGTTAGGCCGTCAGGAGGCAACCAACCGAGGAGACACTGCACTTCTGCTGAGTCACTTCGGTGGAGTTCAGTGGAGCCTGTTCAGGACACCACCTACTAAGCCCCCTACTGACGACACTATTCTCTTACTCGCGGAGCCAGCGTGAGTGAGGTCCTCCTCCGAGGGCGCCACCACGACCGTCCACCGACAGCTCCCCAGAACACATGACTTTGACCCGAACGCACCAAGGCATAGACTGGATTGGAAACCGAAACTGAGGTCACCATGAGAGCAGGGCATGCAAAGCCACAGAATTTGAGACATTTTTTAATTTTATGATTGATGGAAAATGAGGCCGATGATAACGATGATGATGATGCTATGGAGTTCCATATCGGTCTGAGACTGCATGGCAGGGCTGTATTCTACGCTTCCTTTCATAATGATATCCCGGCGTTAACCAGGCCCGAGAACTACAGACACCTGCAGTGTTGGTCTTGCAATTAGAGCAACACTCTCAGAAACGCATCCGTTAAGCGGATGAAACTCGACTGTGTGGCTTCAGTCTTCCCATTGAGCCCATAGCCACTCACTCTGGGTAGGAGTCGGTCCAGGACCGAAAAAACCCTCGCCTCTGATGGGATTCGAACCCAAGACCTCCCAGCCAGTAGTCCGCGACGCTAACCACTACACCACGGCGGCTGGTTGAGTGATTCATTCTTGTTCACATTGGCATGATGGTAAGGTATTGATTACAATTGATGTCAACAAGGTTACTTATGATTTTGGAGAATACTGTGAGCTGGATCTTCTGTCTCCTAGATTCTAGTGTTTCCCAGCCTATTGTTCATCCAGCATTGATGTAACGCTGCTGGTGTTGTGGTAACGGCTTGTTGCGTACCTGGCTGCTCTGCGTTGTACCATTTCGATCTTTGATATTTGGTCCTGGTGGTATGGACTCCAGACTGAGCAGCAGTATTCAAGGTGGGGACGAACGAGGGTCTTGTATGCATTGGCTTTTGTTTCTGTTTTGGGGCTCTTCAGATTTCGTCTTTCCTTCCTTTCCTTCCAGCAACCACCATCAATTGCTGATTATTCTGTCACTGTAAATTAGGAATCTTATAGGTTTTAGGAATCCTAATACACCATTTGCTCTTTTTTCCCAACGCAAATCGATGTTTTTCCACTAGAGGGTAAATAGCCATTACCCCCCTTTTTAACTGCAAGCTTGATTATTAAGTCATTAGGATTCCAACCTGTTTTAGGGAAGAATCCTTTAAAAAAAAAAAAATTTGTCTTTGTATAGGCCTATAGGTTCTAAGCTAAATAGCTGTGATCGGCACTTTAGCATGCTATTTTAATTTATCGGTCACGGCAACGTAGCCTATTTGAAAACAATACAACACAGACGAGTCACACACACACACACACACACACACACACACACAAGCGTGCGCACGCGCATTGAGAGAGAGAGAGAGAGAGAGAGAGAGAGAGAGAGAGAGAGAGAGAGAGAGAGAGAGAGAGAGAGAGAGAGAGAGAGAGAGAGAGAGAGAGCATGAATCTCATGTCTTTCACGTGAGCGTCTGGCCTATCTTTTGATTAATGAATCAATATTTCTGAATAAGAACTCAATCTATCAAGCGTTTCTCTGTTTAGCTGAATTGTCTGTTCCAAACTAGGCCTATCATCGCTTCAATCTTTGATGACAAGCTTTTGAATTGCAGCCGACGCCATTTTGAAATAGCTAGCTTCGCTAAGGCCGTTTCATGCGCCAAAAAATACCGCTCGTTTAGCTAGCCTAGCTTAGCTCAATTCCCTCGCCAATCGGAAACATACCTCAGGCTCTGGTTTGCCTAGTCTGCGTCCTACTAGGCTTATGCCCTTCTCTATCACTGGATACCTCAGTGATATATAGATGTATTTATTATTTTGTAACAGAAATTGCTTTCTGTATGCTTAGAATTATGTTTGTGCGCGCGCGGCTTTGTTGCTACAAGCATTTATGTGTACACAACTAGGCCTGTTTGTGTGCAGGTGTGTTTGAACTCTTTGTAGTCCCGGTTCTATAAGAACGGGACTACATTACGATGGGGACGAGGGCTGTGCGTTTCTCTACTGTCTGTCTGTCTGTATGTACAAATACGCTTACAGTAGGCCTCTGTGTGTGTGTGTGTGTGTGTGTGTGTGTGTGTGTGTGTGTGCGTGTGCGTGTGCGTGTGCGTGCGTGCGTGCGTGTGCATGTGCTTGCGCGTTTGTGTGTAAGCAAAATGTGTTATAGTCCATAGAACCTAAACCACTGGACCGATCATAACTTAAAAATGTACAGAGAAGCTATTTTTAAAACGATCAGTTACTAACATTCGCAAGTTTTACTTTTCTAACCGAGTCGTTCAATACTGGAATAATTTGTCCACTAACATAAATATATTCAAAAATCTTCTGGACAAAGACACAATGAGGTCATATTTTATACTACTTTCGATGAATAAAAAGAAGAAGAAGAAAAAGCCTATTCCACATTTTTGTTAAATTTTATAGTTTATCTGTAGAAAGCAAGCCACACTGAAACAAACCAGTCACAAAGGGCGTAAAGGGCCGCCAGGCCCACTTCTAGCCATAATTACTACTACTTAAAACTTGGTACAATGATTCATTACACCTTGCAGATGTTGCCCACTATGTCAGATTCACAGAACAACAAGCCATATCAACGTAATCCCAGTGTCGTATTTTTTTAAAGATAAAAAAGTTGATTATGTAAAAGATAATGGGTGAATTTAAACCAAGAGGTATATTTTAGGTGCGTTTCCTTTTATTAAGACTACTAGCGCAACGCCTAGTACTGGCAATGCACCGTACTGGTAATGCCTAGTAACGGTAACGCCAAGTACTGGTAACGCTGAGTACAGCAAATTTGAAGCGATTCGGTTAAGAAACGGCGGAGTTATAAGGCCCCGTTTCCCGTTGGCGCTGCTCTGAGAGTGACGCGCTCTCCCGATTCTCTGCAAATTTGCTGCCAGGCTTTGCCCGGGTCATAGCAAGCCTGACAGCAAATTTGAGGCGATTTGGTTATGAAATGGCGGAGGTATTCGTGAAAAGGTGAAGCGGCGTATAGCGCGCGCTTTGCTGAACCGATTCACTTCCGGTTTGGCACATCGATAGTCACCGTCCCCGGTCATCTACCTGCCAAATTTGAAGGCAATCGGTCCAGAAATGCGGGAGATATGGGTGCCGAGAGTCAGGCGGATACGCGTTTCGCGCATTTGCGAAACCGCGCAAATGACACGGCCGCCCCGGTTGCCGTTGCCATCGCCCCGTTAGGGCTCACAGCAAATTTGAAGCGATTCGGTCAAAAAACGGCGGAGTTATAAGGCCCGTTTTGTGTTTCAGACAGACACACACACACACACACACACGGCTTTTTACTATATGATGATGATGATGACTCCCAAACTAGCCCCCCCCCTTCCCCGGTGGGGATACCAGGGGGGTCTTTTGCATAACTAGTTCCCCCGCCTTCTGGAAGTTCTGTGCCTGTAACTTCCTCTAATCAGTCACTCTCTTTGACTCTACCTTTTCCCTTTGTTTACTGTCATCTACTATCTTTCTGCCTAACCGGTCCATTCTCTTCCCTTTTTTTTCAAGAAATACTTTCAAAAGATTTCCTCCAGCCGAAGTCGGACTTGCTGGGTCTTAGTTGGTAGGCGCATAACCGCAGCATGATGCGTCTGCGCTCATACTGGGTGATCGAAGAAGAAGAAGAAGAAACTAGGGGGGCTTGGCACGGGCTGTATTGCAGCAGGTAATGGGATGGGTTGGCCTTTGGGATGTTCCCCAACACCAGCTGTCCTCAAATCTCTTTGGCCAAAAGTGTGGGCAAGGCATTAATTTGCATTATATACAAATTCTAGCCCATCTCGCGGGAATATATGCTACCTGTTATCTAGCAGTCATGGTCGGAAGTAAAACCACATTACATGCACACAATGGTCAACCTATGGCGATATTTTTGACGCCAGAGGGCAGTCAATGCATTAGGGGCTTATCACGCGATTTTCTTACTTGGGCGTAGTGAGAGAGAGAGAGTGATGGTAGACCACTCACTGTCTCTCTCTCTTTCTTTATCCCCAACTAATAATATAGAGAGGATTAGCCCCACACGAGCGTCATGCCCTCTGGCGTGAGAAAAATCGCACTAAGTCTCTCATTAGACCGTGCCAAATTACATCGGCCACACAAACGCGAACAAATATAGCCAAACTTAGAGAGACAGAGCAGAAAGAAAGATTTGATGGAATCAAATGTGCACAGAATGTCAGGGAGACTGTCACGATAGTTTATTAAGCATCAGTTTTAAACCGGCAAAATGTTATTGAAAATTTGAAATGAATGCATCAGATTAAATAATCAATACTGTAACAACACACACACCGAATCACCCGTATGTCCCCCAAACACATACAAATCTCCCCCTCCCCCCCCCCCCCCCCCCCCCCCCCCCCAACATTCCTGGTCTTATTTTTAAAGCTTAGACTTGTTTGGATTTAGAAAGATCTAAAGTCTCTCTGTGCATGTTGTATGTGTGCGTTATTTGCTCAACTGATCTAGTCTTATCTAGACCCTGGATTTGGCAGCATGACACATCTGCGCTCATTTGACAGGACGCTGTATGAGTGGTATGGCTGATGAAGTATATTAGAGAAAAACATTTTGGGGGCACAGATCACTGTCTTTGATTCTTTTCTGTCTGATTACATCTAAGTACAAAGTCTAGATTATTTTACATAAAAAAAAGCCTAAAATACTGTTGTAAAAGATACTTATAATTTTCACACTATATGCGATAATCGGACATAAAGGATCTTTTCTTCAGGATTTCCCCCCATAAATTCATGTGGACCATTCCAGCCGAAATGTTACCAAAGATATTCCTTTAGAATATCTTTGATGTTACCTCAAGATGAATTTTTATTTTCAAGAATTAGTTTATCATACTTGCATGTAATAACTAAAGGGCCAAACCATTTGAAATCACCATGGAAACCTCTCTTAGCAACGCCCTCTGTCCTGGCCGCCATCTTGATTTCAGCACTTAGTTCAGTGCAGGTTCAGTTGTTTACCCTGTAGATCTACTGAAATTATGTTAATATCAACACATAACAGAGGCTTCCAAAGGTAAGTTTAAAAAAAAAAGTTTATTAAGAAAGGCCTAAACTTTGTTATTATACCCAATTAGTTGACTTTTTTCTTCTCCGGTCAGAGAGTTTAAAGAAAACAGTTTAGTTAGAAAAAATGTCCTGTCACTGTCAGTTACGTTCGTTTGGAAGGAAAAGTTTTCATTGCTGATTGTTCCTTTGCGCAATTTTAACAATGAGTACTATTTTGCGTTAACAACTAGATCTAAGGACCTTTCATAAAATGACTTTACTTTTAATTTTTGATTTGTACATTTTACAGAAAAGCCGTAACTGACAGGACAGTAACTGACAGAACATTTTGGCATCATTCATTTAATGTCTGAAAAGCCTAATATCGAAAGTTGTGAGAAGCTAAAGAGCCATGAATACAAATCATGATAGATCTAGGAAATACTACGTTTGTAGAATCATTCATAAAAGAATTTTAGATCAATAGAAATTAATCTGCAGATCTAGATCTAAATGTCAGAATGTAATCACGTGAAGGATTTCAATGCTGACTTGAAAAACAGTGCCGGTGTTATAAATGCACCCTGATAGAAAGCATAGAAAGGATAGTCAAAAATTCGATCATGATAATCATCAACGATTTACACAGAGATCTAAAACACAAGTGGTATCTTTTTCTTGATGAAACTAAAGACGAAGAGACGCACATAGGCCTGAATGACGTCATTTTCTAAGGAAAGGGCACTTGCTCTGTGTGTCACTGTGTGTATGTGTATGCGTGTGTGTGTGTGTGTGTGTGTGTGAGAGAGAGAGAGAGAGAGAGAGAGAGAGAGAGAGAGAGAGAGAGACTCTCTAGGCAGACAGACATACAGATATAGATACAGAGAAGATAATGTTTGTTCTTTTTTCTTGATACCTGGATGTGGACGAATGGCGGCTGTGTCATGAAATTTGGCTCTGCTTGAATTCCAATGTTTTCTGGCTGAAATTCAGCGCAATGGCTCTAAATTTTTGTTAATTTTATTGCTTTAAGGGCCATTTTTGTTTTGAATCACTTTTTAGTTGGAATTCAAGTCAAAGTGTTGGAGTTAGTGTAGTTCAGTGACCATGCAATTTCAGACTGAATAAATACAAATCCCGCCAATATCGACTAGTCTAGATCTAAATAACCGTGCACATACTTTTTACGTGTTTTTTTTAAATTCTCCTAGTTACCGTTTTTCAGTTTAAAATATTCTTGTTATACAGAGTTAATTAAAATTACTATTACTAACTGACTGATATGGTAAGTCGTAACTCTATTTCTTTTTCGTTTTTGTATTATTCATAGTTGAAGAAAATGCCCAGAATCAAAATTGATTCTGTGCTTAGTAAAGGCAGTGACGGTGATACCTTAAACCTGACTCAAGGTGGGAAAAATCAACAATGGCAGAAAAAAACTAAAAAGAAGCAACAGTCGGGTAACAAATTTCAAAATGATGGTTCCCACTCCCAAATTCAGTTTCTAGACTCTGATCACCCCAGCTACTGTATGGTTTGCGAGGCCGTAGTCGATGACTGGTATTCAGTGTGACCGATGTGATGATTAGGTACATGGCCCAGCAAAGAAAAACTGCTGTGGCCTGACTAAGGACGTGTTTGATGTCATGCCAACTGCTGGTGTGGCAGTGAAATGGTACTGTCCAAAGTGTGAGAGCGAAACTAAGATCACAGACCCCCAGGATAAGATCGCTCAGCAGTCAGCTAAGATTGAAGCCCTAACTCAAATGGTTAAGGCCCTCCAACTGAAGAATGAGTTGATTCTTAAACTCCTCCATGCTGAAAAGTCTATTGAGGAGAAGGTGAAAGTGCATGTTCAGGAAGCACTAGAAAACCAAAAAGAAAAGGAAAACAGAATGAACAACATTGTTCTATTCAATGTGGAAGAGAAAGAGAGCAAAGAAGGGGAAAAAAGTGACGTAAAAACAGTGCATGAGGTTTTGGCATCAGTGAATCCTGACCTTGACCTCTCTCAAGTGAACCCTGACAACATTTCCCGTCTTGGAAGGCAAAGGGACAATGAAGGGGCGACTGCTGCTGGCCGCCCCAGACCAATCAAGATTGTTTTTGATGGTCCTGGTCCTCGCCAGAGCATATTGAGAAGAGCGTGGAAACTGAAAGACAGTGACAAATTCAGGAAAGTTGGCATTTCGGCCGACAAAACGCAGAAAGAGAGAGAGGAGGATAAAGCTCTGCGCCAGGAAATGGCGAAACGGAGAAAAGAAGGAGAAGAAGTGTTCATTTTCAAGGGCAAAGTTGTCACTAAAAAGGAGCGAGAAGAGATGAAGAGTGAGGATACAGGCGGTGGAGAGGAAGCCAAGGCTCCTCCCAGCGGTGACAAGAAGGGTGCAGGAGGTGGTGCCAGTAATTACAGTGATGTCCCAGTCATGATACCCCATGCGTAAATAGTGTACATACTGGTTCTACTTTTACAGGTTCTAGTCATTTTCATACAAGTTCTTTTTTCTTGAAATGCATGTATACTAATTCTGATACTTTGTCAAATAAGTTGCCTGAACTAGAATTCTTGGTTAAAGAAAAAGATGTTGATGTTTTAGGTATAACTGAGATTTTGCCTAAAAGTAAAAAGTCTGATGAGGACATTGAACAATATGTTCTTGGTGGTTATGCAGGTATTACTATTACAGAGGGTAGAGGTGTTTGTCTATTTGTAAAGGAGGGCTTAGACCTTGTGAGACTTGACAAGCTTGAAAAACGTTTCTCTCCCAGTATAGTCTGTAAAATCATTTTACCAAATAAGAAACATTTCATATGCTGCGTTGTATATAGATCACCAAATTGTTCAAGCGATGAGTGTCTTGACTTGAATAAGCTTGTAGATGCCATATTACATGAGTATAAATCAGATGATATTCTTCTTATGGGAGATTTTAACTTTCCTGAAATAAATTGGGATCAAGAAATAATTAGTTGTGGCCAAAATCACCCATCCAACAAGTTTTTTGAAACAGTACAGCAAAACTACTTATTTCAAAAAGTCATGGAACCTACTCATCATAGAGGTTTACAGCAAGCAAACATACTTGACCTTGTTTTAACAAATCATGAGGAATTTGTCTCAGAAATAGAGTACTTACCTCCTGTAGGAAAGAGCCAGCACTCAGTCCTATGTTTTAACCTGTCGCTCAATGGAAATAATCAAACTTTACTTGGAGCATGTAAGTATTTAGTGAGCAAAGGGAACTACGGGGACATGAGGCATTTTGTTCAATCAGTCACTTGGACTGACATTGTAAATGATGACTACTCTGTTGATGATTGCTGGGACAATATAAGTAAAGGGTTGGTGGATGCTTGTGACAAATTTATTCCTAAGGTTAAGAACTCTCCCTTTCATACACGCAAGAAAGATCCTATCCCATCTACATTACTTGACATTATAAGAAAAAAGAGAAGAGCTTTTAAAACCTACAGGAAATTTAGGACAAATGAGAATTACAAAATATATGCTAGAGCAAGAAACCAAGTTAAATGGGCTTTCAGGAAACATGTTAAACAGGGCCTGTATTCACGTTGAGATAGCATGAGACTTAGCATCATGCTAACTTAGAAGCTCTTCCAAAAGTCCTATTAAATCCTATAGGACATTGGAAGAGCTTCTAAGTTAGCATCATGCTAAGTCTCATGCTATCTCAACGTGAATACAGGCCCTGAAGGAACATCATTTGGCCCGCGAAGCTAAGAATAATCCTAAAGCATTCTATTGTTACGTTTCAGCAAAAACTAAGCCTAGAGAGAAAATATCTAAGCTTGTTAAAGAAGATGGTACTTACACTGATTGTGATAAAGATAAGGCCCAAGTCTTGAATGACTTCTTTAGCAGTGTTTTTACTCATGAATCTAACAATCCTATGCCCAACTTTGAGGCTCATTATATTACAGAGATAAATACAGTTACTGTAAGTCAAGGTGAGATGCATAAAGCGCTTAAGGACTTAAAAATTGACAAGTCTCCAGGCCCTAATGAAATTCATCCCAGAGTTCTTAAAGAGCTTGCATCTGAACTATCTTTACCATTAACCTACTTGTTTAATAGATCCATTATGGAGGGTAAACTACCAACTAAATGGAAAGAGGCGGAGGTCAAACCCATTTTTAAGAAAGGTGACAAGAGTATTGCGGGAAATTATCGCCCAGTCAGCTTGACGTCAGTCATATGCAAAATATTCGAAGGCTTTATTTGGGACTCATTGTGTAAACATTTAATAGAGAATGACTTACTTTCTAATGATCAGTTTGGATTTACTAAAGGTCGTTCATGTGTCACACAATTACTTGCAACAATAAATGATTGGATGTCCTCTCTGGACAATGGTGTACCAGTTGATGCTGTTTATTTAGACTTTCGCAAGGCCTTCGACACTGTTTCACATGCAAGATTGATTCATAAACTAAGAGGATATGGTGTTACTGGTAATATGTTGTCTTGGATTGAGGACTTTTTAAGTGGGCGTATCCATTATGTAAACGTAAATGGCTCTTGCTCAGAAAACATACAGGTTACTAGTGGTGTTCCACAGGGGAGTGTCTTGGGCCCTACCCTTTTCATCTACTTCATTAACGATTTGCCCGACAATATGGAATGTGATGTTAATTTTTTTGCTGATGACACAAAAGCCTATTCCACCGTTGATGAAAACCTGTTATCTAAAGAGAAGATTCAGAGGTGCATTGATTCTTTAGTCACTTGGTCTGACACTTGGTTAATGAGTTTTAACAGTCAAAAGTGTAAAGTTTTGCATTTGGGTAAAAAAAATCCTATGCATAGTTACTACATGAATGATGGTGATGTCAAAAGAGTACTGGTAAATACGTATGCAGAAAAAGACCTTGGTGTAACTGTAGATCCATCCCTGTCTTTTGAACCTCACATAAATGGAGTTGCCAAGAAAGCTAATCGTATTGCAGGTCTCCTGATTAGGACAATAGCTAATAAATCAAAACTGATTATGGTGCCTTTGCTTAAAGCCTTAGTTCGCCCTATTTTAGAGTACGGTAACCCTGTTTGGTGCCCATATCTTAGAAAACATATTGAACATATTGAGGGTGTCCAAAGGAGATTTACAAAGAAAATTGTTGGTGCGAGTCATATGGACTACGAAGAGAGACTGAAATATTTGAAATTGCCAAGTTTAGAGCATAGACGTTTAAGAGGTGACCTTATCGAGGTTTATAAAATTCTACACAACTTTTATGATGCTAGCACCACTAAAACCTTATTAACACTTTCAGAAGACGATAGAACTCGAGGGCATAATTTCAAACTTACAAAGAAAATAAACAATACTCGTTCCACTCAAAAATATTTCACGAATAGAATTACAACTGCATGGAATAACCTTTCAAATGAGACTGTTAATGCATCGTCACTGAACGTATTCAAAAACAATATTGACCAAAAATATAAAAGCGTGATGTACTCTTCACATTTAGAGGAACTTTATTAGGATTCAAATCAATACACAAAAGCCTATTAGTTCACGGGTATATGATATCACTTGAAACGATATCTAGAGGGCAAAAGGCTTAAAAAATAAGCCTATAGTGCCAAATTGCTATGCTATGCTAATAAAATATTATGTGTGCATGGGCACGAGTACTTCTTCGTTGATCTCTCTCTCTTTCTCTCTCTCTCTCTCTCTCTCTCTCTCTCTCTCTCACACACACACACACACATGTCTGAATCACTTCTAGTGGAAGGACGTTAAACTGAAGAACAACACACATTTGAGCGTGCACACACGCACGCACACACACATGTCCAATGTCCACGCCCAAACATGACCATGTTAAAGGACAAGCTAAGTAAGTCTTTATGATGCTGTCTTTATTACCTTTTTAAGCACTTTCAGACCTATAGAAATATTTTCTTAATTTGAGCTATCAACCTGCCATCTTTTCAGCATACTTATGTGTTCTTTGTATCTCCACAGCCTCAGTTATACTGCCGGAATCATGGTCAAGTCACCAAAGACACGAATGAGAGAGTATCGAGCAAGAATGTCGGAGGAAGCAAAAACGAATGCAAAGATGAAAAACAGAGAGCAGCAAAGGACATGCCGTGCAAATTGGACAAAGGAAAAAAGAAAGGGAAATCAAATGAACAACACCATAAACAAGAGAAAAGCCAACATTCAAATGAAAGGAAAATGCTGTGCTGTCTTTGGAGAATTGACTTGTTCAGGATTTTCTTCGCGACAGTCAGAAAGGAAAGCTTTGAGAAAAGTATTTAAAGCACTGCCTAAGTCTCCTCGCCGAAAGCAGACTGTACTTCAGAAACTCCTTCCTGATGCCTGCTGTCATGTTCGAAAGAGACTTTTTGTGAAGCCAAGCCATCACCACCAGGTTATTGCCTTCTACAAACATGATGACATTTCTCGACAGCTCCTAGGAAGGAAAGATTATGCGACAATTCAAACAGAAAAAGGCAAAGAAACAAAGCCCAAAAAAATCATGGTCATGAACGTCATGGAAGCTCATCAGCTGTTTAAGGAACAACATCCAGATGCAAAGGTTGGCAAAAGCACCTTTGCGTCTTTGAGGCCACAGCATATTCAGCCAGTGTGTGAAAAGGACCAGAATGTGTGCTGTTGCACTTACCATGAGAACTTTGACATGATCCTTGAAGGCCTCAAAATATATTCTCCTAGAATTCCGACGGCTGATAAACTGATATCCCTGGCACAATGTGAGGACAAAGACCAAAACTGCAGCTTGGGCACTTGTTCACAATGCCCTGAACCAGAGTTGATCGTCGAAAAGTATGTTATGAAAGAGCTCTCTGAGCATGAGCACAGCAGATTCTCTTTCTTTCAATGGAATAAGTTCTCTTCAAAAGAGATTGTGCATGCAACCGTTGAAGACACTAAGAAAGAACTGTGCCGACAGCTAGAACTGATGAAAAGGCACAGCTTCACCACTAAAGTTCAGCTGCATGGAATCAAACATCTTAAAGAAGCCAACAGTGGAGGAGTTGTACTGCAAGAGGACTTTGCAGAAAATGTTCCCCTGATACACCAAAACCAGATACTGTCAGCACACTGGGTATCAAAGTACAGCATCACGATTTTCACAGCAATCGTTTACAGAAGCCCTGAGGATTTTGAGTCTTTCGCTGTCATCAGTGACTGCTATCAACACGACAAGTATGCCATTACTGCGTTCAACAGAGCTGTGTTGGAGAAGGCAGCAGAAATGGGCATACCAATCCAGAAAATGTACATCTTTCAGATGGAGCTGGTGGGCAGTTCAAAAACTGCTACATACTCTCAATCTTGACAGCCCCCCCAACTCTTTCACAAGGAAAATTGAAGAAATCGACTGGAGCTATTTTGCCACTTCTCATGGCAAAGGCCCCATTGACGACATTGGGGGGACAGTAAAGAGAGCTGTTTGGAGAAGGATAATGCAAAGCCACGTGGTTCTTCATTCTGCAAAAAATTTGCAGAGGTAGCTAAAACGCCTGCCCCAACATCAACATGCTATTTGTCCCAAAGCAAGAAGTCATGGCCGTCCGTCAGGAGCTGGATCAGTTTTGGGGAGAAAGCATCCCGAAAACAATTCCGGACACAAACCTTCCACTACTTCAAACCCGTCTCCTCAGACAGAGTCGCAACAGCTGCAACAAGTCCTATCTCCAGCCAAGAACACAATGCCAAGCCACTTCAAGTCTTGAAAAAAAAATCTTCGAATGGGAATAATCTGAACCAGTGTTTGAACTTCACAACGCCGGATCATGCAACAAGAGAGGATGACCAGTCTACTTCGTTAGAAAAGTGGCTGGGGCAGATTTCTTCAAGTACTCCAACAAAGAAATTTGGCTTTGAAAGGTGACGGAAACTGCTTCTACTGGGCTGTCAGTTCCCAGCTGGATGAAAAAGGGATCCAGCTCACCCAATCTGACATCAGACACGCCTCAGTTGACTACCTGGAAAACCTGCCTCACAAACACACACACACACACACACACACACAGGTCAGGTCAGGTAGATTAAGACGACTAGGCCTCACGGCCTCTCAAGCGTCTTTTCTTTTTCTTCTTTTCCTTTTTTGGGGGGTTGGCACAGCTGTGACGGTTTTGGTAGACTATTCGTCATACTGGTATTTTAATTTACTAAGGTTTGGGTCTTTGTCCAGGAGGTTTTTGAATTTGTTAGTATCAGGTGCAAGTTTTGTCTGAGCAGGAAGTGCGTTCCAATAGTTAGTCACTCTGTTACTGAAAAAGTGTCTCCTGATGTTAGTTCTACTATACTGTGTTAGTATTTTTAATTCATGATTTCTAGTCTTTGAAAAATTTAAAATCTGAAACAAACTTTTGTTAGTATTGTCAGGACCATTAAGAATTTTATATACATTAATTAGGTCACCACGAATTCTTCTGTACTTTACTTTTGGCTTCTTGTGTTGAGTTTCTTCATAAAATCTCTAACCTGTTGTAAAGGCTGGTTTGGCTTTCTGATCTAATTTTAAATTTTCCGCATATTGTTTTCAAATGGAAAAGATGAAATTCCATCCAGTGGTCATGATGTTTTGCATCATCTGCTATATGAATGAGATTATGAACATTGTAGGCGATACAATTTCTTCCATATAATTTTGCAAAATGTTAAAAAAAAATCACTAGATCTTTTGCATAGTTATTCCAATTATTGTCTGTACACAGATCATGTCTGAGTAATATGTGCATTGAGACACTGAATAATGTGAAGTTTTTTTTATAAATAGTATCAAGTATCAGGCAGGAGACCAGACAAAGCAACAAAACCAGTATATAGCAAGAGTTGTTTGAATTCCGTAGCTTTCCATCTTTTAACATCAGACAGCGATCTTGGCCTTCTTGCAAACTCTGAGGGCACTGCATTTCTGAACCGACGAAGCCTTGTTGAAATCAAAAATAAAACAAACCATCCTTGCCTTACTTTGAGCGGACCCGTTATGCAGCAGACAATCATGCGTCTCGTGACTCCCAGACAGACGAGATGCCGGTAATCCAGAACCACCTGCGGCACCCGTCCTATGCCTATTCCTGAAAGAGGCGTTCTAGCAGCATGATGATCAGCACTTGACATGTCATTGAAGGATACATCAGAATGCAAAGGGGCATTAAGCTGAGGAAAGATGACCTTGCCATTATAATTGTGACGTAAGTGTCCCGCGCGACCCGCTTTCTTTATTTTTCTTATCTACACCCCCCCCCCCCCCTCCCCCCCCCCCCCCCCCCCCCCCCCTCTCCTTTTCTTTTCTCTGTCCGGCCGCCACGTTAATTGCCACCCACCATCTAAAGAATGCCGATTCCGGGATAGGTCCTTTTCAAGTTCGAATTGTCTCCCCGGTCAGCACGTACCACCTACCGAGGTTATCTCCCTTCACCCCCCCCCCCCCCCTTTTCTACCGTCTCATCACAAGAAAGTGACAACCGAGGTTATTTCCCTTTGAACACGGTTTTTGCTTTTCAATCACAAGGTTAGGAATGTCAGGAATGTGCTAAGGATGGAATAGGCGCGTGATTGTTCAGTACATTTAGAACAGCAAAATTGTGACGTATGGACTATAATACACCAATAGCAGGCTTTCATTGTTTGAAAGTGAAGGCTATAATTGGAGTGGTGAGAAAAAGTTGTCACACAAGATGCTGAAACGTAGCTAGAGCAACACTCACAACCAGTCATCATAAGCCCACTAGTAAGTATTATTGATGGCAGGTGATTGAGATCTGGTTTGTTTGACTCTAGTTTTGATCTAGATCCTATGTTCAATGATGAATAAGGAGTAGATAGATATGTTATAGAAAAGAAGTGGTAAACATTCTATTCTATTTATGTGCACTGATTATTTGTGTGTGTGTGTTTTTGACTTGAACACTTTTGGTACCAGAACCGGAGTTTATGCCTACTAACCCTTTTGTCTATTTTTAGTAGGAAACCTATGGGCCGCAATCTTGCACTATTTTTAGTAGGAAACCTATGGGCCGCAATCTTGCACTTTATGATACCATTCCTTTCCAGGTGTTGGATGGAGAGTGATGATGGATTGATCACCTTTTATGTTTTACTGATCTCAGTTTGTTAACTGAAATTCAGTTTATTTATTAACTACATGTAGTGCTATTGTACAAGGGAAGCCTTCAAGCCGGTTGGGATTCACTAATTCCCTGCCGACTGAAGCCCCTTGTCTCTAAGCCATAGAGATCTACATCCACCTTCTCCTGTGATTATCAGCAGGGCATCGTGGGCCGGACGATCATCCCGGACTCCACCAAGCACCAAGACGGGTCCGTCGCCAAGACAACCTGCACCCAGAATCCGCGAGGAGACCACGCCTGAACCGTGCCATCCCGCGAAGCCGTAATAGGAACGACTGGGAGCTACTCTCACCTGACGAGCAAGCCCAGAACTTCAAACAGCTAAGTCTACCTGACTGCGCCAATCATTTGAACTTTCCTACGGACACCGAATATAATTAGTAACCCTTCCGGCATGGGGCGAACCTTATAGAAAGACAAAAGTCTTGTGAATCCTTTCGGATTTCATTGTGTTTTAACCATATTTTGTTTTGGCGCCATTGAGCTGCTTTATTATTATTGTTGCATAATCTTATGCAGATTTTGGGAGTAAATAAAATACAAGTGTCAAATAATCCTGAACCCTTTGGTCAGACTGATGAGAGTGGGAGTCTTGTAATTTCATGTAAAACCCTACTTCTCTCTGTCTGCCATTTAGAGCAATTCAACCACTTGTATTTCTTACAACCATCTGACGAGCCAGAACCCGGGCACAAATATAAATTTATTAGATGAAAAGGGGCCGGGAAAGTTGCTCATCTCCCATACCCTAGAGAAGTGGGCTAAAGGCAAATTATCTAAAGTCTTCCCTAGAGACTTAGCCTTTTAACCCATTACCTCGTCACATCTAATTGGGGGCTCGCGTCCGGGATATTTTTTTTCATAAAGTCTAACAAATTTCAATTCAAACTGTAGTTCCTTTTCAAAACTTATCTTGTGTCCACTGGGAAAGTTATTGTGATTTGGTTCACTGTGTTTTGATTTGATTTGTTTGAATGCTATTTATGACTTTATTTTGATGTGCATGCTATTTCTGTTTATGCTGAAATAGTTAAGTGTTGTTTGATACATTCAACTCAGCAGCTTTGTTTTTATTTTGAATAGTTGTATTTACAACCATGGCTGAGATTGTTAAACTTAGGAGGGAGCTTAAAGAATGGGGAGAGTCTCTAGGAATGTCAGGCCAAGAGTTAGCAAATTTTGTCATATCTGAATATGACAAAGAGAAAACTCGCGAGGAGGCCGAGAAAGACAAACAGAGAGCTCATGAGGCTCAAGAGGCTGATAAAGCTCGAGGAGGAGGCTGAGAAAGACAAACAGAGAGCTCATGAGGCTCAAGAGGCTGATAAAGCTCGCGAGGCTCAACAAGCAGATAAAGATCGAGAGCTGCTGCCGAGCAAGAGCAAATCCGTACTCATGAGTTAAGGCAGAGACAACTAGTGCAGGATGCCAAAAATAAAGAA
The DNA here is from genome assembly GCA_017654935.2 of Phymorhynchus buccinoides. NCBI lineage: Eukaryota > Metazoa > Mollusca > Gastropoda > Neogastropoda > Raphitomidae > Phymorhynchus > Phymorhynchus buccinoides. Next base: position 11,148,926 of record CM065713.1, read on the forward strand.
CTCGATCTTGAGGCCACTGAGCGAGAAAAAGCGCGAGACCATGAACTAGCTATGAAGCAGCTTGAAAACTCAGCAGACTCCGAGACTGCTGCCCCTCAAAATTTTCCCCCTCCCATTCATACCTCAGCCATGACCTTCACCTTGGAGGCATTCAATGAGGCAACCGAGTCTATCGATGCATTCCTCGATAGATTTGAAAGACTGGCCCAGGAATTTGAGCTTGCTCCGGAAAAGTTCAACCTCAAGCTTGCCCAAAGTCTCAGGGGTGTGGCTTATGAGGTATACAGTAAACTTCCGTCAAGCCAAATTACCGACTACCCAGCTTTGAAAGAAGCCCTGCTCAACAGATACGAGTTGACAGCTGACGCCTACCGGAAAAAGTTCCGGTCAACCAGAAAAGGTAGGGGAGAGTCCTATGCCCAATTTTCAGATAGACTGGGGAACTATCTGACTAAATGGGTGTCCCTTTCTGCCAAATCAGAGTCCTATGAGGATCTCCGGGAACTGATGGTTGGCGAGCAACTGCGCGAAACCATGTCCCCAGAGTTACGCACCTTTACTGCCGAACAAGGTGCCACAACTCTGGCTGACCTCATCCAGCTAAGTGATAGGTACACTCTAGCCCATGATGAACCTAGCGCCCCTAAAAGGCCAAAACTACAGCAAGTAGTTGGGTCCACTGCTTCACAGCAGAGCAGGTTTAACCCCAACTCCAAAAGTGGGTCAAACGGTTCTACCCATGAACGACAACCACTGGGACAACCCTTATTCTGCTCATACTGCAAGTCGAACACCCACAATCGGGATGACTGCAGGAAACTTGCTTACAAGCGGCAAAATGTTGCAACTATGCAAGTCGTCTCGACTTCGCAGAATTGCACAAACCCCTCCCCAGTACAGTGTCCAGGCACACCGTCAGTCGTTGGACAGGCGACTGTCAACAACATCCCTGTTCAGTGTCTCTATGACACTGGACTGTCATGCGACGCCATTGTCTGCGGATCCCTAGTCCCCGCGTCAGCATACACGGGAGACTTCATCTCTCTGCAAGGCCCTGATGCTGCAATCCCCCCATCCACTTTGCCAGTCGCCATAATCAATGTCGACACCAGATATGTTAAGGGACCCATCAAGGCAGTGCTCATGGACAGTCCTGTCTATGACCTCATACTGGGATCACAGTATGTGTTTTTAGGGCACCCCTCTCAACCTGCCCTAGTTTCAGCAGGATTCCCTTCTCCCCAATCCACAAACCAACTCCCTCCCTCCTTCCCAAAGAGCAAATCTCCCTCAGCAGGGAAGAAACCTCTCAACGCGGCAAACCAAATTGCCGCGCGAGCCAATCCAGATTGTCCCAAGTCCCCAAGTCCGCCACAACTTGGAAAATCCTTCCCAAGGAATGTCCGCCTAACGACCCAAGACCACTCGCCACAGGTACCTCAGGTGAAAGGCAGCACTGTACCCGCAAACACCCACCGAAGGTACTATCGGGACAGGCCGCCGCACGTACAGCCGTCACCTACCCCTCCCTTTCAGCGAGTGGCAGTCGACTTGGTCGGGCCTCTACCTCAACGGAAGAAGAAATTCCGGTATATAGTCACCGTGGTCGACATATGTACCATGCAGTGCGATGCCGCCCCAATCTCCTCACTTGATGCTAGTCAGATAGCTGCGGCACTCAAAGCCATTTTCGCCCGAATCGGCCTACCAAACCACATCATCAGCAATGATGAATCCAGGCTAAAGGGGAAACTCAGGCAAGAGGTGTTTGCTATTCTGCAATCAACCTTGGGACAACTCAACACAGGATTGCCGCACCAACCTCAGTCGGAATCCATTCCACTGATCTCTAACCCACCTGCTCCTTTGAACTCTGTGTTGCGACCAGATGTTCCACCATTCCAGCCGACCCAGTCTCCCCACTAATTTGTCCCTGTCGCCCAAGTCGAAAGTGGAGTCGGCGTTCCACAGGAAGATTCCGGTACCAGAATCTTTTCTTCGGGGGGCCTCTGTGACGTAAGTGTCCCGCGCGACCCGCTTTCTTTATTTCTTATCTACACCCTCCCCCCCCCCCCCCCCCCCCCCCTCTCCTTTTCTTTTCTCTGTCCGGCCGCCACGTTAATTGCCACCCACCATCTAAAGAAGGCCGATTCCGGGATAGGTCCTTTTCAAGTTCGAATTGTCTACCCGGTCAGCACGTACCACCTACCGAGGTTATCTCCCTTCACCCCCCCCCCCCCCCCTTTCTACCGGCTCATCACAAGAAAGTGACAACCGAGGTTATCTCCCTTTGAACACGGTTTTTCCTTTTCAATCACAAGGTTAGGAATGTCAGGAATGTGCTAAGGATGGAATAGGCGCGTGATTGTTCAGTACATTTAGAACAGCAAAATTGTGACGTGTGGACTGTAATACACCAATAGCAGGCTTTCATTGTTTGAAAGTGAAGGCTATAATTGGAGTGGTGAGAAAAAGTTGTCACACAAGATGCTGAAACGTAGCTAGAGCAACACTCACAACCAGTCATCATAAGCCCACTAGTAAGTATTATTGATGACAGGTGATTGAGATCTTGTTTGTTTGACTCTAGTTTTGATCTAGATCCTATGTTCAATGATGAATAAGGAGTAGATAGATATGTTATAGAAAAGAAGTGGTAAACATTCTATTCTATTTATGTGCACTGATTATTTGTGTGTGTGTGTTTTTGACTTGAACACTTTTGGTACCAGAACCGGAGTTTATGCCTACTAACCCTTTTGTCTATTTTTAGTAGGAAACCTATGGGCCGCAATCTTGCACTATTTTTAGTAGGAAACCTATGGGCCGCAATCTTGCACTTTATGATACCATTCCTTTCCAGGTGTTGGATGGAGAGTGATGATGGATTGATCACCTTTTATGTTTTACTGATCTCAGTTTGTTAACTGAAATTCAGTTTATTTATTAACTACATGTAGTGCTATTGTACAAGGGAAGCCTTCAAGCCGGTTGGGATTCACTAATTCCCTGCCGACTGAAGCCCCTTGTCTCTAAGCCATAGAGATCTACATCCACCTTCTCCTGTGATTATCAGCAGGGCATCGTGGGCCGGACGATCATCCCGGACTCCACCAAGCACCAAGACGGGTCCGTCGCCAAGACAACCTGCACCCAGAATCCGCGAGGAGACCACGCCTGAACCGTGCCATCCCGCGAAGCCGTAACCGGAACGACTGGGAGCTACTCTCACCTGACGAGCAAGCCCAGAACTTCAAACAGCTAAGTCTACCTGACTGCGCCAATCATTTGAACTTTCCTACGGACACCGAAGATAATTAGTAACCCTTCCGGCATGGGGCGAACCTTATAGAAAGACAAAAGTCTTGTGAATCCTTTCGGATTTCATTGTTTTTTAACCATATTTTGTTTTGGCGCCATTGAGCTGCTTTATTATTATTGTTGCATAATCTTATGCAGATTTTGGGAGTAAATAAAATACAAGTGTCAAATAATCCTGAACCCTTTGGTCAGACTGATGAGAGTGGGAGTCTTGTAATTTCATGTAAAACCCTACTTCTCTCTGTCTGCCATTTAGAGCAATTCAACCACTTGTATTTCTTACAACCATCTGACGAGCCAGAACCCGGGCACAAATATAAATTTATTAGATGAAAAGGGGCCGGGAAAGTTGCTCATCTCCCATACCCTAGAGAAGTGGGCTAAAGGCAAATTATCTAAAGTCTTCCCTAGAGACTTAGCCTTTTAACCCATTACCTCGTCACAATAATCGCCTTCTGTTATGCATATTTCGCAGCTTGAAATAAGCCATGCGAGGTTTAATGCTTTTTATCACTGCTCTAGCAACAGCATCACACACAATGACGGATACATCGAATGAGATCTGCTCCCCCTTGAATGCAATTCCTGCTTCTTTCAAAGCTTTGCATTCGGCAACAAAGGAATCAAGAAACTCCAAATTATTTGGTTTCTCTGCTCTGTAGAAGAATGCAATCATGAAAGGTTGTCCCCGGACAGGTTTGTCAATCAGTCCTTGAATTGGCCAAAACTGACTTTTCCCACTCTTGTTCATTGGTAGACCATCGATGTTTACTTGAATGGTCTCACCTTGCACTAAGTTTTGTGGCTTTTCTGTTTCAAGAGCTTGTTGGATTCCCAAGGCGATGCCAAAATGGTAGTAAAATCCTCCAGAAATATGTAAAATGTTGCCATTTTGGCCACTCTTTCTGATTGTTTTAAGAAGGGTTCGTGGATCCTTTGGAAGGTTTAGGTTTTTTGTTTCTGAGCACTTTTAGAAGATCTGACAGTGCTGACTGGGCGACAGAATGTTGAATTGCCCAGTCAGCCAGTTCAGCAGACAAATCTTGTGTTTCATCAGACTCAGAGTCGACATGTTGTTGATCATAAGACTCTTCAGGATCAGAGTCCAAACTGTTATTTCCTTCCCTATCCAGTCCATATGACTCTGACTTCACACTATTCACAGTCATCAAAAGGTCTTTCATATTAAGTTGAAATCCATGGGTTTCTGCTTCATATTCTGATAAATTGCTGGCATCATCTTCTTCAGTCAGGACCAATGAATCACATGGTGAATTTTCTTCTGAACAACAAATATTCTTCTGAATGAAATCTGGTGAAGAATTTTCTTCTTCTTCTTCTTCTTGAATGGTAGTTCATTCTTTTTTAAGTCTGTCCACAAGGAGGCTATCGTTACTTATAGCAGCTTGGGCCTGGAAGAGAGAGAAGGAGAAAGAGAGAATAATGAACAATGTCAATGAATAGGCCGTTGGCCCATGTTAGAGAGAGAGACAGAGAGAGATAAACATTCAGACAGACAGAGAGAGAGAGAGAGAGAGAGAGAGAGAGAGATGCAGAGACAGGCAGACAGAGAGAGAGACCAGAACTGACAAAAAAAGGCACACAAAGAGACAGACGCACGCACATGCACACACACACACACACACACACACACACGTGCAGAGAGAGAGAGAGAGATAGGCATAGAAAGTGAGATTGAAAGAGAGAGACAGAGAGAGATGCACAGACAAAGTGAAAGACATAAAGTGAAAGACAGGCAGACGGAAAGAGAGAACATTGAACACTAAAAAATTATAATCAAAAGTCCATTAAAATATATTACTGTGGATGGTTACTAAACATTGTGGCAGAGAAAGAGAGTCTGTGGGTTGTATATATGTGACCATGCGAATACGAAAAATTGTGTTTTACGTCATCTCGGTCATAGACACATATGGGACATTTGTAAATACAAAGATGGTGGGAACAATACTGGAGGCAATGCCCGGAGGCAGTGCAACTCCAGTAAAGTCCCGATTTTTTTTAACAATACAGATATGTGTAGCGGTAACCATGCCTCGTATCATAATAATGATAATAAACAGTAATATCCAAATGATTCACAATGCCATATGCCATGTTACAGTCGAATATAATATTGTAAGGTACACCCCAAGGCTAAACATCACCTCCCAGGCATCCCACAGTCAGAGCACAACTTGTGACGGCCGCGGCTTCGTCTGTCAGGATAAACCAAACCTTGTACTCTGCCTATGGGAATTCCAAATCTGGGAAGACCGAAGAGGCGATCAGTTAGGGGAACCTACACAAGATAGTAAGAGCTAACACAGAGAGAGAGAGAGAGAGAGAGAGAGAGAGAGAGAGAGAGAGAGAGAGAGAGAGAGAGAGAGAGAGAATAATTCACAGGCAACGGAATCAGATCATGAACAGACAAGAAGTTTAAACGAGAAATAGTTTGATTTAGCCAACTACACTAACAAATAACACATAGCCTAGGTACGAGAAGGGAAAAAACCAACAACTTACGTAATTCTCAGTTTGTACTGATAAAATGAGAGAAAAATACCTAAATTGGTGTAAACATGCGTTTTTTGTCAATAGTTTGCAATGAAATAGGTACGATTTTGTTGGAACATTGGTCTATTTTTTTCACTCATGACTCAAATACAGAAATTTGTGACATCTTTCTTCCAACAATCAAGACGATTGAAAGTTGAACAAAACTCTAGGCCTACTATTTCTTTTTAAAAGAAAAACAGTATTCACAGATAGTGTATTGTCTGTAGAAACTATTATGTAGCTATCTTTGAGACATTTGTTTTTGCATAAAAAAATCTTTCAGTCGAAGAAAGCTTCTCAGTTCTTATTTCGGCTTTCTGGCGTCCCCTCACCATGCGCTCGTCTCGTGCATTGACGTATTTATTATACCTAGAGTAATCGTCATCAACACGTCAGTCACTCAGTCGTCCGTGCATAGATCCATAGATAAGCAAACGAACTTTCAAAAGCCTAGATTTTTAGGAAGTTTCAAAACCACACATGTGCAACATTAACACTTACATTTTAAGCATCGAAACAAACGTATGTAATTTTCTGATGCCGTTGGTCGAATGAAGTAAAATATTGTAAGATTTAGCACTTAAAGACCCCCTCTAGTGCCGTAGTTTCTCCCCAGAATTCGTTCGGGGTCGAAAAAGCAATGCCATTTGCCATAACCGCGACAATCAATTTGACCCAGTGACCTAGATATCGGACTCTGAAGACGCCATTTTGCACCTGGATTTTTTCCGGAAGTGAAAGGTTAGAGCTGTAAGCGGTGTTACAGCGCTTACAGCTTTGTTGTCCTTGACCTTGCGCTTACAGAAGAGTAACTGATCGCTCCTGCATCTCCTAGGAGTTGTGCTTTTATTTTAGTCGCATTCTGTTTGCTGATAAGTATTGTAGCTATGCCTTGGTTTCAGTTTTCTCTTCTAGCAACCTACGTTCAATTGATAACTTTCTTACTTGCCGATAACGGCTGCAATGTTCGGTTGAATGATCGAATTGAGCATTCGTGAAAACACGGTAAAGTAAGGTCAATAACTGGTCTTCTTCAGGCTAGCCGAGACTAAAACAGACACCTCCAGGATGAATGCGAAGGTAGTTTGGATCGTGATACGAACAAACAATAAAGAAACAACAGTTGGTCATCAGAATTTGGAAGAGAACACATGATAGACTAGCGCAAAATAAAGAACACTTTCATCTGACATCAGCAGTGACGTAAAGAAGAAATGACGTTTGCTTGACAAGTTCCAGGAAGGTTGATTCACATTCTTCTTCTTCTTCTTCTTCGCAGTACGTAGCCACAATCAACACACTGATTATTATGCCACGGAACCGGGGAGGTTCATCCACATATGCCGGAAGAAATGGCCAGGAGGCCGAAGAATAAAGAAAGAGGAGAGAGGACGGACAAAAGGAAAACGCCTAGCTTGATGGGAATCTGCAGGGGAGGGGGAGGGGAGGGGGGAGGGGAGGGGGGCTTTTGCTTGGTTGTTAGACTGATGACCCATGAGTGGGGCCACCAGCCGCAGCAGGTGCAGCAGGCGGGTGTCCTTTGAGGAACTTCCAGACTCCGGCTGCGAAGCTCTATAGAGTTCTGGCCTCCACTGCGGGTGTTGGCAGGTCGTTCCACTACTTGATTGTTCGTGAAAAAAAGAGCTTTGACGGTACTGCGTCCGACACTGGGGGATGAGGAGCTGTTGTGAATGACCCCTGCGTTGCCGCTCTGGCTGAGGTATGACTTTGCTCCTGTTCACCATGCCATTGAGTATTTTATGCAGCATGGTGAGTCTGGTGGCTTGTCTGCGTTGCTGCAGTGGATTCCATCTGAGCCTCTGTAGCATGTCGGTAACGCTGGCTGTATATATGTTATCTATCTTCAAGTCATATTCTTCTGACTTCAGATCTAGAATAGGTGTAGATCTATTCAAATGACAAACATCCTGAGTTGAAGCATGCGTGTCGAGCAGCGAAGCGACATCACAACTGATATCTTTAGGCGATATCTGAAGCTGAAGCAACAAAAGAAAGAAAAAAGCAGTTATAAAACTGCACTTTTTAATCAAATCTTATCAGCTTGGTGGTGAGCACACGCAGCCTGGCAAAGTGACCAGAAACTCCTTTTCCCCACGAACTACCATCGGGCGGAACAGACTGCCGAAATGATCTTCAGAAACTCATTTTTCCCCACGAACTACCATGTACCATCGAGCATCAGCCTACCGTCTGCTGGGCAGTTCAGGAAGGCTCTGTCAAGATGCCATAACACCAATTTACCCCCCCCCCCCCTCCTGCAAGGCGCGGCATCATGTGGGACCTGGCTGCCTGGGCCATATTTGTATAAATAGTTGGGTGGGGTGGTTTTTTTAGCTAGAGAGTTGCTTTCCCCAAGTTCTTCCCGCCAGTGCTTATATCCAGAATTGGATTTCTTCCGTTGTAACGAATCAAGATCAAGACCAGTCAGTGGACTGTCAACGCGATGTCCTCCCCCCCCCCCCCCCAGGGGATAGCGGGCGGGGGGTGGGTGGGTGGGGGGGGGGTGTTCTGTATAAATTCCTCCACCTTCTGTGCTTGTAACTTCCTCTAATCTGTCACTCTCTTTGACTCTGCCTTTTCCCTTTGCTTGCTGTCATCTACTATCTTTCTGCCTTTCCGGTCTATCCTCCTGCCGTTTTTCAAGAAACTATTTCCAAAAAAATGTCCTCCAGCCGAGGTCGGACATGCTGGGCCTAACTATTTCTTAGTTAGGCGCGTAATGGCAGCATGATGCATCTGCACTCATAATTGACAGGAAGCTGTCTGAGCGATCGAAGAAAAAGTTGATGTTTTTAAGCCCCACTTTAACCAATATTTTCCACACAGTGGCAAAAACATCAATGCCCCAATTTTGATGACCTGGCCTGTGTGTGTGTGCGCGCGCGCGTTTACGTGTGTCACTTGTCCATGTATTATCACAAATATTATGCAATCCTTTAAATCCCATTTTTTGCCTCACACTTAAATCTAAAATCATATCTTAGGTTGTATTCTTTTGCAAACTCTTGTCTTACATTCTGCTGTTTTCTCTGTGATTTGTCTGTTTGTGTCTCGTTTGTTGTTGTTTTCTTTTCTTTTTTTAAGTGGTGACAGTAAACAAATTACATTATGTTTTATAAAAGGACAATAAAGATTAGTTGATTGATTAAATGATGGTTTGACTGATTGATCGAGATTACTTGAATGATTGACTGTTTGACATAAATTAATTGATATATCTGAGATGCTGATGTCATTCACTGTTTAAAAAAAAATGTTTTATTGAAGCCATTTGGTATTTGATTGCATGCCAATGTTCAGTAAGAATAATGTTTGCAGGTGAAGCCATTTTCTATGCAGTTGCTTTTTTTTTTAATGCATAGGCGTACACCTAATTTGCATTTGTCTGCATACTGTATATTCCATGTGTGAATGCATGATTGCATGAACAAACTATACATGGGGTAAAATAGTTTAAACAAATTTTGAACACCACGAGTATCATAAAGACATTGTGATTGTTAAACAATATTTCAGTGATTGACTATATGTTACTAAACAATATTTCAGTGGTTGACAATAGGTTACTACCTATCTTGTTTAACAATCACAATGTCTTTATGATACTCGTGGTGTTAAAAAAAAGTATTATGACTAGAATCTTACAGTGTGCATTTCCAATGCATGATATGTCATAGTGCATGAGAACAACAAACATGATTTTTGTGTGTGCATAAACTCTGATTTTGCTTTCACTGTATGCAGCAAGGATTTCTAACGAATACACAGAAAACAATGTATGGTTTCCTTATGTACCATTACATATTTAATTTATTACAAATGTAACAAAAATCATGAAAACAAACAAACAACAAGAAATTTAAAAAAAGGTATGTGTGTGGGCGGGGACGGGGTGGGGGGTATGCAATGTACAGCCCAATTATGGTGAAAACAAAGAAATCAAACCCAAGACTTTTTTCAATATAATTTTGGTGTAGTCTAGTCAGAGAGACTTGTTAGATCTCTGTGAAATTCGGGCTGCTCCTACCTGGAGAACGCGTCATCTCAAGACTAAGAGCGGTGCCATCCATATTGTATGAAAATTGGAAACTTTAATTTAGCGTGCTTCTGTCCATTTATGATGTTCAAGCACATCAGAAAAGAATTTAGTAGTATGGTCGAGATCCTGTTGCTTGGGGGGAGGGGGGGGTTGGCGGAGTTCAGAGAAGAATAGAGTGCTTCAAAGAAAACAAAAGTTTAAAAAAATAATGGACGAATTGAAGCTAGTAGGAACTAATAATGAAAACAAAAACAAAGTGATTTTTTTGAATGATAAAAAAAAAATTCATTCTCTCTTCTTTCATTCAACACACATAACTGATCTCTAAACAAAAATATTTCTTTAAAATCTCTCATTATTTACACCCACCCACACACATGGATGAAACCAATTGCAGGAAAAGCAGGAATTCTGATTTTGGCTTTGTTGTTTTTCAGAAAATCCTGAATTTGCAATACTTTATCGAACGATTATTACCCTGAAATTAGATGGGAAAAAATGGTTTCATTGTTTTAAAAAATGAAAGCTGTCTCTACAATTTATTGCTCTGATTTTATTAGTAAAAGTGTACAACAACAAAAACTTTCTGTATTGGGGTTTCACCCCCTGACCCTCACAAACAAGTTCATCCCTTGACCCCACCAAGGTGGCCCGCCAGAACCAAGGCCTTCCTGCTTTTCATTTTGTCCAGGTTTCATCCTTGCACACACACGCACATGCGCGCGCAAGATACTAAGACAGAGTAAGTGATGATTTTTAAAAATATGTGTAAAATAAACAATTGTCAAAACGCACACTTCTCTCTGTAAGAGCAGGCAATATACATGGATGCAACTGGAGAAAATCCAAAAACAGACAAGGCAGGGGTCCAGGGGCCACCCAGGCCCTTGGGCGGTCAGGGGGGCAACAGCCTCCTGAAGCCGAAGAAAAAAAAATCGTACTCAATTTCAAGCTTATTCCAGGCTTGTAAAGTGAGAATTCAACACTTTTTTTCCCTTGAACTTTGAATCATTTTTTGGGTCAAAATTTGAAAAAAAAAAAACAGGCGCCGTCTGGTTTTCAGATTTTAAAAAAAAAACAGGATCCGCCTTGCATCCATCGTATAATATCATTGACAGAAGAAGCACTGGTTGCACCTTTTTTCCGTTTATGAATTATCTCCTTTTCAAGTTCAAGTTCACGTTCAAGTTCAAGTATACTTTAATATCTCCAAAAGAGAAATTCAGGTTAGGTGCAACAACATGACAGATACAACATAACTGAAATAACATTAATCAAACGTGTGAAACAAAATTATACCAATCAAATAATTATTAAAATAATAGCCCTTTTACAGGACTAAATGTGAATATATCGAAACTAGTCTTCAAAGTCTCTTATTTCCCTGTAAAATAATAATAATACAGTTTACTACTACTAATAGCAATAGTTGTAATAATAAGGAATCTTATTACAGTACTAATACAAGACTAACAAATGCAACGCGCGAGCGGCTGCAAAGTCCCCTCGCAGCATCGCCGAGCTACTCCGAAATCGGAATGTGTCGGCTGTACACATACATGAAAACGCATCAAAACAGCACGTAACTACATAAAAACGCATGAAAACAGCACAAAATCGTAGAAACCGAATAGTTTTTGATATATAGCCTTAGGGTTCGGACCCGTGATTTGAGCGCGCGCGATCATGCGCACACGAGCGCACAAAAAAATTCATGACAACTGTGTTATAGACCATTTATCAAGAAATGTTGTGAAAAAAACTGCATTGAAATACATGCAAAACTTCACGAGATATTAGCGATTATGTGTTTTGGAGTTTGAACCCCGTAACTGGCGCGACCTTGACCTTAACCCTTTCACCGCCAGCCATATTTCAGCCAAAATTGTCCATTCAATTTACCTGGGTAGAGAACAAAATCCATCTGCAGCATTGGGGATTATTCTGTGACATAACATATAAATAAGGTCTATCCTTACTTCCCAAAACTAAGACAATAGGGTCTTTGGATAATAGACCCCAATTTGATGCCTTATAGTGACATAGGTGTTAGGCCCTAAATCACTGTGGTGCTAAAATGCGACTTTGGCGGTGAAAGGGTTATTGTAAAACTAAATACATCAGTGGATAGGTTGCATCTTGGCAAACTAGTATACCAAAATTTGATGATGATAGACTGAATAGTTTTTTTTGAGAAAAACGGACGAAAAGCCGGACGGACGGACGGACGGACGGAAACAATACTCAGACAGAAACAATACTCCCCGAACATTCGGCTCGGGGACTAATACAGAACAAACAACTGCCACTTCATTTATTCAAAAGCGGCAAATATTTTGAGCTGTAAACTAAACTGCTCTTCCTCAGTGCTTGCCTCCAAAATGCCGACAATACAAATCACACTTCGATAAAATAAAATAAAAAGTAGTAGGGATAAAAAGTCAAGGTGAAAAAACACTTCGGTAAAGGTCAATATGAGCCCCGTTTTCCCGTCTTATAGGGGGGGGGGGTGGGGGCTATTAGATAATGGCCTTTATCATGACTACGATTTATTATTCCAGAAATAAATTCTAGGTATGCAAATGAGGTGAAACGTCACGACCTGATCGAGTCACATGAGGCAGTCACATAGTCTGTCGCCGGCTTTACATATCTTAAAATTGTACTTTTTCTTTCATACAATTACAAGATATTCTGTTTTTAATTTTATATTGATTAGCCTGTTGCCTTTTTCAACCAGAAATGTTAAGTTTGTCATGCAAAGTATCCACAGCGAATAAAATTCATAAAATTCTCAAGAATCAAGATCAAAGGCCATTTTCGCAAGCACGCACACACACACAAACTTAACACCTGTTGTCTGGGCTTCTGGAAAGTTATAAAAAAAATTCCATGTGATGAAGTAACTAGGTTAAAAAAAGTAACCCAGAACACAGATACAATTATATCTTATTCACCTTTGCATAGAGCACAGATTTATAACCTTTCAACTGGTATAAGACGAAGATTGATTTACTACTATATCATTTTGGTAATATAATTAATTAAAAAAATGATTTTTTTAAAACAGGTATCAATGTACTGCAATATATTTTATGAAACTATCATTTAGGATCCGATAAGAATGTGTTGGGAATTTTTTTCTGTTTTTTTTTATAGGAACAAAAATGTGTCTATTGATGAAGATGCCTTGATGCAGTGGTAATGTCGTGGACTAGTGGCTGGGAGGTCCCGGGTTCAAGACCCATCTGAGGCAATGTTTTTTTTGGTTCTTGCCAGAGTGAGTTTGGTATGGGAATAATGAAACAACACAGTCCAGCTTCATCAACTTGATGGATGCGATACTGAGAGTGAGAGAGATGCTCGTAAGAGGGAGAGCGCATCTCTCTCACTCTCAGTATCGCACCCATCAAGTTGATGAAGCTGGACTGTGTTGTTTCATTTATTCCAATACCAGACTCACTCTGGCAAGAACCGAAAAAAAACATTGCCTCTGATGGATCTCGAACCCGGGACCTCCCAGCCACTAGTCCATGACATTACCACTGCATCAAGGCATCTTCATCAATAGACACATTTTTGTTCCTATAAAATAACCAGAAAAAAATGCCCAACACACTCTTATTGGATCCTAAATGATAGTTTCATTAAATATTATATTGCAGTACATTGATACCTGTTTTTAAAAAATCATTTTTTGTATTAATTATATTACCAAATGATATAGTAGTCAAATCAATCTTCGTCTTATACCAGTTTTGAAAGGTTATAATCTGTGCTCTATGCAAAGTGATAAGATTATTGTATCTGTGTTCTGGGGTTTACTTTTTTTTTTAACCTATTTACTTCATCCTGGAATATTTTTGTTATAACTTTCCAGAGCGCCAGACAACATGTGTTAGTTTGTGTGTGTGTGCGCGCTTGCGAAAATGGCCTTTTGATCCTTGATTCTTGAGAAGTTATGAATTTTATTCGCTGTGGATACTTGCATGACAAACTTACATTTCTGGTTGAAAAAAGGCAACAGGCTAATCTATAAATTAAAAACAGAATATCTTGTAATTGTATGAAAAAAAAGTACAATTTTAAGATATGTAAAGCCGGCAACAGACTATGTGACTGACTCATGTGACTCGATCAGGTCGTGACGTTTCACTTCATTTGCATACCTAGAATTTTATTTGCTGGAATATAAATTCGTAGTCCATGTAAAGGCCATTATCTAATGCCCCCACCCCCACCCCCTATAATACGAAACGGGGCTCATATTGACCTTTACCGAAGTGTTTTTTCACCTCGACTTTTTATCCCTACTACTTTTTATTTTATTTTATCGAAGTGTGATTTGTATTGTCGGCATTTTGGAGGCAAGCACTGAGGAAGAGCAGTTTAGTTTACAGCTCAAAATATTTGCCGCTTTTGAATAAATGAAGTGGCAGTTATTTGTTCTTTATTAGTCCCCGAGCCGAATGTTTTTTTTTTTTTTCGGGGAGATTGTTTCTGTCTGATCCGTCCGTGCCTCCGGCGGGCCTCCGTCCGTCCGTCCCGGGTCTTTTCCGTCCGTTTTTCTCAAAAAACTATACAGTCTATCATCATCAAAATTGGTATACTAGTTTGCCAATATGCAAGCTATCCACTGATGTATTTAGTTTTACAAAAACCCTTCACCGCCAAAGTCGCATTTTAACACCACGGTGATTTAGGGCTAAACACCTATGTCACTATAAGGCATCAAATTGGGGTCTATTATCCAAAGACCCTATTGTGTCTTAGTTTTGGGAAGTAAGGATAGACCTTATTTTATGTTCTCACAGAACAATCCCCAATACTGCAGATGGATTTTGTTCTCTACCCAGGTAAATTTAATGGACATTTTTGGCTGAAAAATGGCTGGCGGTAAAAGGGTTAAGGTGAAGGTCGCGCCAGTTACGGCGGTTCAAACCCCAAAAACACATAATCGCTACTATCTTCGCGAAGTTTTTGCATGTATTTCAATGCAGTTTTTTTCAAAACATTTCTTGATTAATAGTCTATAACACAGTTGTCATGAATTTTTTGTGGCGCGCGTGTGCGCATGATCGCGCGCGCTCAAATCACGGGTCCGAACCCTAAGGCTATATATAAAAAACTATTCGGTTTTGTGCTGTTTTCATGCGTTTTTATGTAGTTACGTGCTGTTTTCATGCGTTTTCATGTATGTGTACAGCCGACACATTCCGATTTCGGAGTAGCTCGGCGATGCTGCGAGGGGACTTTGCAGCCGCTCAGCGTTGCACTTGTTAGTCTTGTATTAGTACTGTAATAAGATTCCTTATTATTACAACTATTACTATTAGTAGTAGTAAACTGTATTATTATTATTTTACAGGGAAATAAGAGAGACTTTGAAGACTAGTTTGGATATATTCACATTTAGTCCTGTAAAAGGGCTATTATTTTAATAATTATTTGATTGGTATATTTTTGTTTCACACGTTTGATTAATGTTATTTCAGTTATGTTGTATCTGTCATGTTGTTGCACGTAACCTGAATTTCTCTTTTGGAGATATTAAAGTATACTCGAACTTGAACTTGAACTTGAAAAGGAGATAATTCATAAACAGAAAAAGGTGCAACCAGTGCTTCTTCTGTCAATGATATTATACGATGGATGCAAGGCGGCTCCTGGTTTTTTTTAAAAATAAATCTGAAAACCAGACGGCGCCTGTTTTGTTTTTTTAAATTTTGACCCCCAAAAAAAATTGATTCAAAGTTCAAGGGGAAAAAAGTGTTGAATTCTCACTTTACAAGCCTAGAATAAGCTTCAAATTGAGTATGATTTTTTTTTTCTTCAGCTTCAGGGGGCTGTTGCCCCCCTGACCGCCCAAGGGCCTGGGTGGCCTCTGGACCCCTGCCTTGTCTGTTTTTGGATTTTCTCCAGTTGCATCCATGTATATTGCCTGCTCTGACAGAGAGAAGTGTGCGTTTTGACAATTGTTTATTTTACACATATTTTTAAAATCATCACTTACTCTGTCTTAGTATCTTGCGCGCGCATGTGCGTGTGTGTGCAAGGATGAAACTTGGACAAAATGAAAAGCAGGAAGGCCTTTGTTCTGGCGGGCCACCTTGGTGGGGTCAAGGGATGAACTTGTTTGTGAGGGTCAGGGGGTGAAACCCCAATACAGAAAGTTTTTGTTGTTGTACACTTTTACTAATAAAATCAGAGCAATACATTGTAGACAGCTTTCATTTTTTAAAACAATGAAACAATTTTTTCCCATCTAATTTCAGGGTAATAATCGTTCGATAAAGTATTGCAAATTCAGGATTTTCTGAAAAACAACAAAGCCAAAATCAGAATTCCTGCTTTTCCTGCAATTGGTTTCATCCATGTGTGTGGGTGGGTGTAAATAATAAGAGAGATTTGAAAGAAATATTTTTGTTTAGAGATCAGTTATGTGTGTTGAATGAAAGAAGAGAGAATGAATTTTTTTTTATCATTCAAAAAAATCACTTTGTCTTTGTTTTTGTTTTCATTATTAGTTCCTACTAGCTTCAATTCGTCCATTTTTTTTAAACTTTTGTTTTCTTTGAAGCACTCTATTCTTCTCTGAACTCCGCCAACCCCCCCTCCCCCCAAGCAACAGGATCTCGACCATACTACTAAATTCTTTTCTGATGTGCTTGAACATCATAAATGGACAGAAGCACGCTAAATTAAAGTTTCCAATTTTCATACATATGGATGGCACCGCTCTTAGTCTTGCGATGACGCGTTCTCCAGGTAGGAGCAGCCCGAATTTCACAGAGATCTAATAAGTGTCTGTGACTAGAGTACACCAAAATTATATTAAAAAAAGTCTTGGGTTTGATTTCTTTGTTTTCACCATAATTGGGCTGTACATTGCATACCCCCCACCCCGTCCCCGTCCACACACATACCTTTTTTTAAATTTCTTGTTGTTTGTTTGTTTTCATGATTTTTGTTACATTTGTAATAAATTAAATATGTAATGGTACATAAGGAAACCATACATTGTTTTCTGTGTATTCGTTAGATATCCTTGCTGCATACAGTGAAAGCAAAATCAGAGTTTATGCACACACAAAAATCATGTTTGTTGTTCTCATGCACTATGACATATCATGCATTGAAAATGCACACTGTAAGATTCTAGTCATAGTACTTTTTTTTTAACACCACGAGTATCATAAAGACATTGTGACTGTTAAACAAGATAGGTAGTAACCTATTGTCAACCACTAAAATATTGTTTAGTAACATAATTATAGTCAATCACTGAAATATTGTTTAACAATCACAATGTCTATGATATTCGTGGTGTTCAAAATTTGTTTAAACTATTTTACCCCATGTATAGTTTGTTCATGCAATCATGCATTCACACATGGTATATACAGTATGCAGACAAATGCAAATTAGGTGTACGCCTATGCATTTAAAAAAAAATGCAACTGCATAGAAAATGGCTTCACCTGCAAACATTATTCTTACTGAACGTTGGCATGTAATCAAATACCAAGTGGCTTCAATAAATAAAAAAATTTAAACAATGAATGACATCAGCATCTCAGATATATCAATTAATTTATGTCAAACAGTCAATCATTCAAGTAATCTCGATCAATCAGTCAAACCATCATTTTAATCAATCAACTAATCTTTATTGTCCTTTTATAAAACATAATGTAATTTGTTTACTGTCACCACTTAAAAAAAGAAAAGAAAACAACAACAAACGAGACACAAACAGACAAACCACAGAGAAAACAGCAGAATGAAGAGTTCACAATCTAACAAATAATGTAAGACAAGAGTTTGCAAAAGAATACAACCTAAGATATGATTTTAGATTTAAGTGTGAGGCAAAAAATGGGATTTAAAGGATTGCATAATATTTGTGATAATACATGGACAAGTGGCACACGTAACGCGCGCGCGCACACACACATCACACACACACACACACACACAGGCCAGGTCATCAAAATTGGGGCATTGATGTTTTTGCCACTGTGTGGAAAATATTGGTTAAAGTGGGGCTTAAAAACATCAACTTTTTCTTCGATCGCTCAGACAGCTTCCTGTCAATTATGAGTGCAGATGCATCATGCTGCCATTACGGGGGGGCCTAAGTAAGAAATAATTAGGCCCAGCATGTCCGACCTCGGCTGGAGGACATTTTTTGGAAATAGTTTCTTGAAAAACGGGCAGGAGGATGGACCGGAAAGGCAGAAAGATAGTAGATGACAGCAAGCAAAGGGAAAAGGCAGAGTCAAAGAGAGTGACAGATTAGAGGAAGTTACAAGCACAGAAGGTGGAACTATTTATACAAAAGACCCCCCCCCCACCCCCGCCCGCTATCCCCTGGGGGAGGGGGGGGGGGGGAGACATCGCGTTGACAGTCCACTGACTGGTCTTGATCTTGATTCGTTACAACGGAAGAAATCCAATTCTGGATATCAAGCACTGGGGGAAAGCAACTCTCTAGCTAAAAAAACACCCCACCCAACTATTTCTACAAATATGGCCCAGGCAGCCAGGTCCCACTGATCGGGCCCTCAGCATGATGCCGCGCCTTGCAGGAGGGGGGGGGTAAATTGGTGTTATGGCATCTGACAGAGCCTTCCTGAACTGCCCAGCAGACGGTAGGCTGATGCTCGATGGTACATGGTAGTTCGTGGGGAAAATGAGTTTCTGAAGATCACTTCGGCAGTCTGTTCCGCCCGATGGTAGTTCGTGGGGAAAAGGAGTTTCTGGTCATTTTGCCAGGCTGCGTGTGCTCACCACCAAGCTGATAAGATTTGATTAAAAAGTGTAGTTTTATAACTGCTTTTTTCTTTCTTTTGTTGCTTCAGCTTCAGATATCGCCTAAAGATATCAGTTGTGATGTCGCTTCGCTGCTAGACACACATGCTTCAACTCAAAGGATGTTTGTCATTTGAATAGATCTACACCTATTCTAGATCTGAAGTCAGAAGAATATGACTTGAAGATAGATAACATATATACAGCCAGCGTTACCGACATGCTACATAGGCTCAGATGGAATCCACTGCAGCAACGCAGACAAGCCACCAGATTCACCATGCTGTATAAAATACTCAATGGCGTGGTGAGTGTGAACAGGAGCAAAGTTATACCTCAGCCAGAGCGGCAACGTAGGGGTCATTCACAACAGCTCTTCATCCCCCAGTGTCGGACGCAGTACGCAAAGCTTTTTTTCTCACGAGACAATCAGTATTGGGAATGACCTGCCAACACCCGCAGTGGAAGGCCAGAACATCGAGGAGCTTCGCAGCCGAGTCTGAAAGTTCCTCAAAGGACACACCCCCGCCTGCTGCGGCTGGTGGCCCCACTCATGCGTCGTCAGTCCTAACAACCAAGCAAAAGAAGG
>CM065713.1:11168768-11190483 GCA_017654935.2 Phymorhynchus buccinoides
GCATTAAAGACCCACCACGTCATGTGTCAAAATCATGGTTTTCACGTGTTTTCCCTGTTAGGGTACAGTGGCGTAGGAACATGGGGTGCAGGGTGTGTGTGTGTAGGGGGGGGCAGGGGGCAGCCCCCCCCCCCCCTGGTTCAGAGGAGGGGGGGGGGCAGATGTCTTCCTGCCCCCCCCCCCCCCCCCCCCCCCCCCCCCCCCCCCCCCCCCCCCCCCCCCCCCCCCCCCCCCCCCCCCCCCCCCCCAATTCGAGCAAGCCAGCAAGCGAAAATGAGAGAGAGAGAGAGAGGTAGACTGAAACAAACGCAGTGAATACCTTTGCTTAGAAACCGTTGTTGCAACTTGAAACATGAACACACTATGTACAGACACTCTATTTCATTTATATAAATTTGAAATTTAACTGTTTGGGGCCGTTTTGAAAATGAAGTGAACGCCCGTTTTGACAGACTTGGTACAATGTGATATGACGTTTAGATGGTTCAGATATACAACTTTTATTGTCACGTTAAGTGTTTGTCAATTCGGATTTGGGCACCACTGATGATAAACTAGAATTAGTGATGTGTCCTTCACTTTTCGTTGATGTTCTAATGTTAGGGGAAGACGGGGCAAAAAGCCCATGGGCGTGTAAGAAGCCCATGTCAATAATCTCATGAAATAAAGAAACTTTCAGTCACATTTTGCCCATGAGACGAGTGTTGATGCTTATAATGTTAGGGGAAGACAGGGCAAAAAGCCCATGGGCGGGTAAGAAGCCCATGTCAATAATCTCATGAAATAAAGAAACTTTCAGTCACATTTTGCCCATGAGACGAGTGTTAATGTCTAGCATTCGTCTCATGGGCAAATTTGACTGAAATGTTCTTTATTTCATGAGATAATTGGCATGGGTGTCTTACCCGCCCATGGGCTTTTTACCCCGTCTTACCCTACATATCTTTGGACTTGGGTACTATACTTCAAAATATGGATTTGAAAGGGGTTACAGGGGCCCACCCCCTCAGAACAAAATAATGAGAAGAAAAGAAAAAGAGGGAGAAATGTAGAAAATATAGGTTTAGCTTATTCTCTCACGAGAAGCCTCTATTTGCATCTTTCACATTCAAATTATCATCAGTTTCTGGGAGGCAAGCCCTCCAGACCCCTCACCCCACCCAAACTGACCACCTGGAACTACCCCCTCCAACTCTTCCCCCCCCCTCCCATGACTGGCTGATGCGCCCTCAAACATGGTTGTATTTTTACATAAGGGTCTGCGCACATTTACGAAGAAAACTTCGGTACGGCCACGTCCGGGGGGATACCGGGGGAGGGGGGGGGGGGGACTTTTGTATAAATAATTCCTCTACCTTCTGGAAGTTCTGTGCTTGTGACTGATTCTGCTTTTCCATTTTCCCCCGGATTCTAAACATCCATCTTTTGATAAGAGTACGGTTTATTGCACTCTGTCGACGAAAATGGTGTTTTACGTCCTCTTGGTCTGAATCAGACACATATGGGACATTTGTAAATACAAATATGGTGGGAACAATACTGGAGGCAGTACGAAACCAGTAAAGTCCCGATCTTTTTATATTAATACAGATAGCACTGTCAAATAATTAATTTTCTCTTATTCACTTTCTTAAACAAGAAAGAAGAAATTTTGGTGTTTTACGTCCTCTCGACCCGGGTAGGCACATATGGGACATTAAACTTTCTTAAACGACGAAAATGGTGTTTTACGTCCTCTTGGTCTGAATCAGACACACATGGGACATTTGTAAATACAAATATGGTGGGAACAATACTGGAGGCAATGCCCGGAGGCAGTACAATGAATGAAAAAAAAAAGAGGTGTTTTACGTCCTCTCGGTCATAGACACATATGGGACATTTGTAAATACAAAGATGGTGGGAACAATACTGGCCGCAATGCCCAGAGGCAGTGCAACACCAGTAAAGTCCCGAGTTTTTATCAATATAGATAGGTTGAAGGCAGTACAACAAGACGACGAAAATGGTGTTTTACGTCCTCTTGGTCTGAATCAGACACATATGGGACATTTGTAAATACAAATATGGTGGGAACAATACTGGAGGCAATGCCCGGAGGCAGTACGAAACCAGTAAAGTCCCGATTTTAAAAAATTAATAGAGATAGGTGTAGCGGTAACCACGCCTCGGTTAAACCTCATCGGCTATGGCGACGACGAAAATGGTGTTTTACGTCCTCTTGGTCTGAATCAGACACATATGGGACATTTGTAAATACAAATATGGTGGGAACAATACTGGAGGCAATGCCCGGAGGCAGTACGAAACCAGTAAAGTCCCGATTTTTTATTAATACAGATAGGTGTAGCGGTAACCACGCCTCGGTTAAACCTCATCGGCTATGGCACCGCTACAGCAGAAAGAAACTTTAGTTTAACGTCCTCTCGACCCAGTGGAGCGATTCTTAGTTTTTGTAAAGCGCAAGGGTGAGGGCAGGTATGCGAGCGCGTCTGATCATGTTATGATATGACTGTAATTTTGTATGTGGAGCGATTCTTAGTTTTTGTAAAGCGCCATGAGTAGTACGCCAAGAGCGCGCGCTATATAAATGTTCTTTATTATTATTATGTGTGCAAGCATGCAATTTTTTCACTGACAAGTATATTTATTTTATATAATTAAAGTGATTTTATTTACTTTCCATCGTTAACCATTCTTGTGATCGGATGGATTTGGGACAAATAAAAGCCAAATTATTTTGGTTATTATTTTCTTTTATTATTAGTTTTCCTACCTCCATTATCTTTCTTTCACTCTCTCTCTCTCTCTCTCACACAGAGTTGCACATCGTCGCTGTCCGACGCTAACCGTGTATCTACAAAATTTGACAAAAATAGATTTTTTACTACAACTCCTTCCACTGACCTCACGCAGGTCTTCTATAAATATCTTGTGTCTGCGGCCAATGAAAATGCTCAAATTTGTCACATACCACGGAATAATCGTGTATGTGGCGGGTTGTTGCTGGTTTTGACGCGATAAGCGTGTAACTGGTCACGCTAATCGTGTAACTGCCGGCAGCTGTCGTATCTCCCATTGTGAGAACAATGCACTAACTTTGTGACTAACCGTGTAACTGAATTATCACGAAAAGTTTGGGTGTTAATGCAACTTTTATTGTGTCACATGTTTACTCATCGGTAAAGAAGAAGGGTCAAGCGTATATCAAATGGGGATTGACTTTGTAGCAGGCGACAATATGTTTTTTGATGCTCCTGTAAAATCACTGATTGTGTAAATACACGGTTAGCGTCGGACAGCGACGACATACAAATGCGCATGCATGGGCACACTCACACACTTACCAGTTGTGCACGCACATGCACTACACACAGATAAACACAAACATCAATTACACACACTTAACCATTCTCTCTCTCTCTCACACACACACACACACACACACATACTCTCTCTTTCACACTCACTCACACACACACACACTCTCTCTCTCACACACACACACACACACACATACTCTCTCTCTCTCTTTCACACTCACACACACACATACTCTCTCTCTCTCTCTCTCTCACACACACACACACACATACTCTCTCTCTCTCACACACACACATACTCTCTCTCTCTCTCTCTCTCTTTCACACACTCACTCACACACACACATACTCTTTCTCTCTCACACACACACACATACTCTCTCTCTCTCTCTCTTTCACACACTCACTCACACACACACACACACACATACTCTCTCTCTCTCTTTCACACACTCACTCACTCACACACACACACACTCTCTCTCTCACTCACACACACACATACTCTCTCTCTCACACACACACACTCACACAAAATCTCACACATAAATAGGTTTTTAATCAATCCATCACCGTTTCAATCATTTTTCCTGAATTGCAAATCTTTCTTCCAGTCAAAGGGAGGTAATCTGATAATATACATCAGACAACAAAAGTTAAATTATAAATTAACATCATCAGACCTAATTATATACAGTTACACTTTTTACTCAACTCCCACAAAAAATGCAACACACTGCTCAATCAGACGAAACGAATAGTTAACCCCTTGACTGCCAGAGAAAATTAAAGAAAAAAAATCACTGGACAAATCATGCCATGAAAAAGACAACTGATAGAGCCAATCTGGCCAAAAAAATTGTGTGGGGATATAACTCTCTTGACTGTGTTAGCCAGCATATCAAGCTGTCATTCTTCATCTGATGACGTCATCAGCGATGTCATCAAGTCAGTATGTGACATGTCATATGGCAGTCAAGGGGTTTAAGCCTATTGTAACTACTACAAGTGAACTGCATCAGACCTCAATAAATTAAAATATACGTAATTCCCAACTCGCCCAAAAAAATGCCACGAAATGCTAAAAAACCCACCACACACTCCACAATTCACAAGCTAAGTGATCCGATGGACATGCCTTGACACGCCTAATAAATATTTTATCCCTTTGCGTCTCTCTAATGACATCTAACAAGTCATGGGAAATGCAAAGAAATTAATATAAAACTGGAGAAATGTTCTCTAGGGAAACGCCAGGAACAATAACTCTGGAGCTTGCGTTTCATCCCGTGGAAAATAAATCAAATTAAATTGCTTCTTTATTAATCCAGGAAGCAAACCAAAAAAAAATCTTCTTCTTCTTCTGTGTTGGTGACCAACTTCTTTACATAGAAGTAATTGTACACGTTTACGACGTCAATGACTTTTTTTTAAGGCATCAATGACTTTTTCACAAACCATTTCACGATTTTCACAGACCAAAGCCAATTTTCAAAGACTTGAAAATGGCACTCCATTTTTGAAAGACTTTCAAAGACCGTGCAAACCCTGGAATTCAGTCTACTCAGCTGTCGGCAAGTCTGGTAAACATATTTTGTAATCTTCACCCCCCACCCCTCCTCCTTTCACCATCTACATAATTTATTAGTCCCCTGGACTAATCAATCCATCACCGTTTACTATTGTTTTTGGTCTGGTCCGTCCGGCTATTCGTCCGTTTTTCTCAAAAACTATTCAGTCTATCATCATCAAATTTGGTATACTAGTTTGCTAAGATGCAAGCTATCCACTGATGTATTTAGTTTTACATTAAGGTCAAGGTCGCGCCAGTTACGGGGTTCAAACCCCAAAACACATAATCGCTAATATCTCGCGAAGTTTTGCATGTATTTCAATGCAGTTTTTTTCCACAACATTTCTTGATGAATGGTCTATAACACAGTTGTCATGAATTTTTCTGTGCGCTCGTGTGCGCATGATCGCGCGCGCTCAAATCACGGGTCTGAACCCCAAGGCTATATATAAAAAAACTATTCAGTTAACCGTTTTGATGCGTTCTTATGTAGTTACGTGCTGTTTTGATGCGTTTTTATGTATGCGTACAGCCGACACATTCCGCTTTCGGAGTAGCTCGGCGATGCTGCGAGGGGACTTTGCAGCCGCTTGGCGTTGCACTTGTTTGCCTTTGTTTTTGTTCCTGAAAAAAACCCTGCATTCCCTAAAATCATCATGTCATGTTCTACTTTAGGGCACGTACACAGTACATCTGGATTTTCCGTGCGGAAATAATCAATAAGGCCTTGTACACATTAGACAGGGAAATCTGATGTGCAATCCGCAAATAAGTACAAGAAAGAAGGGAGAAAAAAAGCGCACGTCCGTATTTCTTCTTCTTCCAGTTGGGGATGTTTATCCTGCCCCGCGCTCACCGGTCTTCATTCAGACCATTAATAGCGCACAGGATGCGTGCTACGTGAATTCGTGTCATCCATCCCACCGGCACACACGGCCTACACGTACAGAATAGTGGGATGGGCTTTTAATGTGTGCGCAAGATCTTGTGCATGCGTTCGCACACGGGACCTCAGTTTTTGAAAAGTCTCATCCGAAGGACTTTTTCCCCAAACTGACCGTCAGGTACCCATTTACACCTGGGTGGAGTGAGGAAAACAGGAGTAAAGTGCCTTTCCCAAGGACACAACCACCGTGGACCGAGCTGGGCTCGAACCCGCAAACCTGACGGATTATGAGCTAGCGACTCGGACTTACCAACTGAGCTACAGCGGCTCCTGATCCGTATTTTCCCCATATCCATATTTTTTTGTCCTTCTTTCTCTTACTTATTTATCATTATGGTTTTCCGCGCGTAACTTCCGCGTCTAATGTGTCCCCGTGGCCCTTATACTAAAATCGAGGGATTCTGTGAAAACTGAGAAAATCAGAAACCATACTACAAACTACACATACTGTATTTTTCGGTTCATTAGGCGCTGCTGTGTATAAGGCGAATAGGGCAATTTTCAAGAAAAATCTGAAAAAATCCAAGTAAAAGGCGCCCTCGTTTATAAGGCGATACACACCTCGCAACAGAAAGTCGAAGTTTGAAGCCCATACACGTCCTGTAAACGATTACCGACCGCCATTATTGTTGTCGTAAACGAGTTGGCTCCCTTCTCAAATAATCGAAACTTCCGTTTTTGCGACTTCCGGTTGTTGTGTTTGGCCAATTCTTCGCGAAAACTGGTAGAATTATGGCATTTGAAGCTCTACAACGATGCTTTTTACATCCAATGAAGGGTTGTGGCATCTGTTGGACGGTATATCGGATGACAACAGGGATTTTGAAGCATTTTAACGTAAGTATTCGTTGTATCGGCGACTCGTACTCGTTACCACTTTCGATGTTGTGACTCACAGTCGACTGTACTGAGTACGGCAATCGTTGCCTCTCTTCTCACGATTTTGTTCCCTCGTTTATTAGGCGAATAGGTCGAAATTGGAGAAAAAAATATCGCCTTATAGTCCCAAAAATACGGTAGGTTACAAACCACTCCTCACATTACCCAGAAATCAACACTCAATGATTTACGTACAAAACAAACTCTTCTTTTTTCCCCCAGGGTTCACAATTATTGTCTTGATCATTCTGGCTCCTTAAAAAACCCCACCACAACAACATAAAAACAAGCAAAGAGGAAAAACATAAACAACTACATAACACAAAAACTCACTCTCACAAAAACATATACTGGTCTCCAAAAGTTAAGGGCCGCAAGAACGATCTTCTCTCTTCTGTCTTGGAGGCATGCTTATTGAGAGCTCTGGTTGCCGCCCTTAAATACACATTTGTGTCTAACTTTTGCTCAGCAGTGTTCACTACAGTCATGCCTTGCACGTGCAATAGGCAAGAAACCTGCATCAGCCCTGATTCTTCAGCGAAAAGAGACCAAACTTTCGTGAAATTCTCGTGAATTTGCCACATTTTAAGCGTACCTGAAAACGCTGTTGCTGTACTGCAATGTCTGCAAAACTGGTTCAGGCACGTGCAACAGGAAGGAAAGTTATTGAGTAGCCTAAGTTTTGCCATTTTCTTCATTGTTGTCTTAGTGTACAATAAATAGATATCAAGCTACTGAAAACAGAAGCCGGCCCTTAACTTTTGGAGACCAGTATAGCATAAAGTATTCCGAATTGCTCGTAAACATTTATCACGTAACTCTAAATGCATCACAAATTTGTTACTACTTACATGTTGCTAATAATAGATTATATCTTATTTTATTGCTCATAATAACTCATATATGAACCATTCACAAATCACGCCTTGTATAATAATATACTGCTTACAAAAATTAAATCATCATGCATCTATATACAGACCTGCCTACTTGGAATTTTCCCAATCAGTAGCCCAGCCATCAATTTTCAGTAGCATGGCAAATTTTTTCGTAGCATCCACAAACGACGGCAATCAATTTGTTCTCTTCCTGAGCCGAAACATACTGTTTATGTTTGAACGTGTTGACGGCAATCGTCTCTACCGCCATGATTCACAGAGAAGTCCGCATGGCAGAGGTTGCAGTGAGCATGGTTCGCACCAAGTCGACTTCTGACGATGAAAGGCCACTCCTCCATGTAAGCTATTTTGAAAACTTGTGCGGCAGGCCGATGTTTTTTCTTAGAACAAGATGGTGCGCCAGATGATTTTCGTTTTCTGGTTTGGGTTTTTTTTTTTTCGTTTGAAACATCTCCCGAATCGCTACTGCTGCTGGAGTCCGCCATTTTTTCCAGAGAAAGTAATAAGAACGCATGCGCAGTCACTGATAAAAACGGAAGTGACTAGGTTATCGCGCGTGACACAGCGTCTGCTCTTAGACGCAGACAAAACCGGGAACGGCATAAGCAAAAATAAAATGCGGCGGCGTTTTGTTTTTCTCCGTAGCAATGTTAAGGTTGCCGTAGCTCCGTAGCAAAGCTTTATTTTTCATAGCCAAATCGTAGCAGTAGGCAGGTCTGTATATATATATATATATAGTCAGTTGCTCACCAAACCTGGCATCGCTCACAACATTAATTTCTTTCAGAACAAATCTTAAATCTTAATCATGCTACCACCCCCCCCACCCCCCCCCCCCCCCCCCCCCCCCCCCCCTTGAGGATACCGAAGGGATCCTTTGAAAAAAATAGTTCCCCCACCTTCTGGAAGTTCTATGCTTATATTCAGTTCCTCTAATCTGTCACTCTCTTTGACCCTTGCCTTTTTCCTTTGCTTACTGTCATCTACTATCTTACACACTGACAAATCACGATTAAGTCCCTTGGGTTTTTTTCTGGTTAGCTGTGACCCACATACAAATGTCCCCAAATTCAAATTGAGGCTGCTCTTTAAAATGATGTTTCGTTTTCAGTTTGGGGACATTTGTATGGGAGTCAAACCTGGTCAAAACAAGATTTCTTACCAGCTACAAGAGGGAAAACGCGTGAAAACCGTGATTTTGACACGTGACCTGGTGGGTCTTTAAGTCTAACTGGTCCACTCTCCTTCCCTTTGTTCTAGAAACTCTTACAAAGATTTTCTCCAGCCAA
Source organism: Phymorhynchus buccinoides (assembly GCA_017654935.2). Classification (NCBI taxonomy): domain Eukaryota; kingdom Metazoa; phylum Mollusca; class Gastropoda; order Neogastropoda; family Raphitomidae; genus Phymorhynchus; species Phymorhynchus buccinoides. The sequence goes on from CM065713.1 coordinate 11,177,678, forward strand.
AGACGGGCATGCTGGGTCTTAGTTAGGCGCACAACGGCAGCATGACGCATATGCTGCTCATAACTGACAGGAAACTGTCTGAGCAATTGACCAAGAAGAAAATGAAGCTAAAACATTTTTTGTGTGTGATTCAATATGTATATGTCTGTGTGCAAGAACGCGTTCACTCGCGTGCGTGCACGTAGGTGCGTGTGTGAGTGTTTCAATGCTGATTATAAAGCGCTTTGTGCTCGATAAAAAGCGTTATATAAGTGTCTGTTTATTATTATTATTATAATACAATCCTTTTGAATGATAGTTTGTTGTTGTTGGTTTTTTTTTGGGGGGGAGAGACAAAAATAAATGTCAGTCATTTCCAGCAGCAAAGAGATATAACTATTTCCTGGGATGAAACTTGTCAATACGGCATTTTCGTAATGCTCAGAAATATTGTTAATTCAATCACACCTTAATCATGAAGCATGGCGTAAACAAAACCACTACACAATCGCTCGTAACAACCCGTAATGCTCATAAACACTTTTTAAAAAGTTTATAACTTATACTTTTTTTTCTCTTTCCGAGAGCATCAAGCCGGGGTTTTCCCCAGCAACAATTACTTGTTACTTTGTCGAAGTTTTTCCACGATTATTACTATTTTGTCAGTTTTCCCATCATTCATGTTCCACATACTTACAAGGAGGCTTCCTCGACAATCTCTCTCTCTGTTTCTCTCTCTCTCTGTTTCTCTCTCTCTCTGTTTCTCTCTCTCTCTCATAAGTGTTCCTTGCAGTTGCACTGTGAACTTCCCCGACAATCTCTCTCTCTGTTTCTCTCTCTCTCTCATAAGCGTTCCTTGCAGTTGCACTGTGAAATCCATCAAAGCAAGGGAAACAATATTTTGTCCAAAGTTTTTCCATCATTCAAGTTCCACCTACATACAGGGAGGCTTCCCCGACAATCTCTCTCTCTCCGTTTCTTTCTCTCTCTGTTTGTCTCTCTCTTTCTGTCTCTGTTTCTCTCTCTCTCTCTCACACACGTTAGTGTTCCTTGCACCATGAAACCCACCAAGGCAAGGGAAACAATCACTATCATCATCATCATCAGAAACAAGGAAGCAATACTATCTATATAGATAGGTCTGGGACAAGAACGTCAGGCCTACTAGAGATGCCTACTCCAAATTTTCGATTTTCAGGGACAAAAACCGGGGGGTGGGGGGGGGGGGGGCAAGGTCCCAGCAATTCTGTCATAGCACACACACAAAAATAGGTGGATAGATATGCCCACTCCGTTCTAACAAACTTGTATGAAGACGACATGGTCACAGTCGCAGCAAACCACACGCAGCATGACCACTTGCTGTCTCGACTCAATAGTGTTTCGTGGTGGCCTCAATGTCCACTCGGCAGATGGGACAATTCTTGTTGGTGCTCAGCCACTGGTCGACGCAGTCCATGTGGAACAGGTGCATGCAGGGAAGGCGTCTGAACAGAGAAAAACCAATGGTGGGTGGTTTTAATGATTGGATGAGCGAATAGCAACCAGAACATACACAAGAGAAAGAACAAAATAAAAGATCTGTGACCCGGCAGCACAAAAGGGACATTAACTCATCATCAAACAAGGGGTCCCAGGGACCCCTTCACTTACAGTATAGAGGGTCCTAGAGGTGGGATAGAGGGTCCCAGTAACATTGCAAATGCTAAAAAGAATTTTTCTAGTGCATCCCTGGGACCCCCTGCACATTCTTTTAGAGGGTCCTTTAGAATTTTAGTGCTTCATAGACCCCCCAAATGGGGGTCCCTGGGAGCCCTGACTCATTCAAGTCGTTCCAGCCATACATGTCCAGAATTAATATAAAGCTGTCAATTTGATGCATTTGCTTCAAGGGAAGTAAATCTGTGTGCACACCATACCTTGGTCACTTCTAAACTCGCGTAGCTCCCTTAGACCCCAATTTTGCCTCTGACTTTGCTTTTGCAGTCATTTGTTGTGGGGAAACCGACTGGTGTAGAAGTTTTTCTATATAAAGTTTATATATCAAAAAAGTCTGATCTACCACTTCCCTATGCCTAAACCTGAAGTAAAAACATGTAATCTTCTTTCATTTCTCATATTGTTTATATATGTTTTGTTTGTGTGTATGGCTGGAGTGATTTGTGAGTTTTTTAATAATTCAAAATCATTGCGATGCGAATGAGTTAAGTGTCAAACTGACCATTCTGGGGAAAGTTATACATTTGAGAACTTCAGACAATTCTCTTTCCAACGAAAACAAGAACCATTCTTGTATCTTTTTCCATTCCATAGTTATGAGCATTTAAAGTTAGTAGGGTGAGCAAATGTCAGCCATTTTGAGAAAGCAGCATAAAGTCTAGCCTAGCTGAAGAAAATGCATGGACCTACTCGTTTTAACCCTTTCACTGCCAATGTCGCATTTATGCACCGCAATAGTTTAACCCTTTCACCGCCAATGTCGCATTTATGCACCGCAATAGTTTAACCCTTTCACCGCCAATGTCTCATTTATGCACCGCAATGGTTTAACACCCATGTCGCTAAAAGGCATCAAATCAGGGCCTGTTATCCAAAGACCCTATTTTCTTAATTTTGGGAGGTATGGATAGGCCTAATGTTATATACACGTCACAGAGGAATTAGCAATATTGCAGATTGGGTTTTTTCTCTACCCTGTTAAGTTTAATGGTATTTTGGGGCTGAAAAATGGCTGGCGGCGAAAGGGTTAAACATTATAGTAAAATAAAGAAAGGTAACTCTGTAATTAACTCCCTTCGTCAAATTTATTTACTGCACCGAGTCGCCTAGCAAAGAATAAGCAACAGTCACACCGAGACAGACCAAGGTTCATCCTCAAAAAAGGATGACCCAGCTCTGCCCATATGACCATCACCCACACAGTACACAACAACAGTGGTGGAGAGAATTAGTGCACAAACAAACAAACCAACATTAACCCTTTCACCACCAGCCATTTTTTAGCCTAAATTTTCCATTAAACTTACATTGGTAAAAAAAAGATTTTGTCTGCAATATTGGGAATTCACCAGTGACATGTTTAACCCAATGACTCCCGACCATTCGAACCGAGAATCGATCCCAGTCCCCGAGACAAGGGCATTAACTCCGAACGTCACACCAAATCTTTTCATTAAAAAAATCACCCAGAATAAAGTCTAACTCACATTTCATTTATGAAAGATGCATATTGAATAGCAATGATGATATTATTATTCCAAAGCTAACACACTGTCACACAACAAACCATGAATTGGAATTAAAAAAATCCGTAATGGCGCTCCGAGCATCGCGCCGAGTCAATACTGCGCACGTCACGTATAAAGAAGGAAAAAGATTTGGGGTCACTTCGAAAAATCCGTTCAAAAAGACTAGTGGGTGCTTTCCATTGCCAAAAACGGACCACTGAGAGTCAGGAAAAGGAAGCACTAACTTAGTATATTGCATTGTGGGTAGGGAGAAAGTGAAAGTGAAACTACTAGACCTGGCGTTCAGCGGGCGCAATCGGCGTCATCGGGCACCAGGGAAGAGAAAAAAATCGGGCGGATTTCGGTTCTGCAGCCTCGAGAGGGTTAAAACAAGGCCTATCCTTACCTCCAAAAAATTAAGAACACAAGATTATTGGATAACAGATCCAGATTTCAAGGTTTTACACGGGTATTAAATCATTATGGTGCAAAAATGCGACATCGGCGGTGAAAAGGTTAATTCAAGAATGGCATAGCCTTCTACTGTTCTAGTCTGGAATTATGTTGCACTTAAACAACACAGAACAAACCGGTGTGCCTCGATAGAAGTTGGGTAAACAAAGATAGAAATAGCGCGCCCGTAAATCGCGAAGGGAGTTAATTACAGAGTTACCTTTCTTTACTTTACTATATTATCCTCTCTCCTGGCCTCACTATTTCTATCCATATTATAAACATTATTCTTTATAAATATGAAAGATATGTTCAGGGATGTGAGAGGGCCCCAAACAAAAAAGTGTAGCCGATGGTATCGTCAAAGTACTTAAACAAAACACTTGCATCCTTTGTTGATCTCCTCTTTCCTCACATGTATGGTGTGATAAATAATGTTCATGGTTGACGATGAAACAGTCACTCAATAGCTTTGAAAACATCAAATCCTCCCTCGAAATCATTGCCGAATGCATAAAAATGACGCATTGCCATTGGATGTTAACTGACCAACCACAGAGAAGCTTACGAAATTCAGTCAAGGGAATGTACTCACGCTACAAACCGCTTTTCGTTTTCACTGTGTGTGCGCAAAGAAAGTCTACTGAACTCAACAATCTGTACAATCGTCTCTCTGTGTACTTTTTTTAAATTTTTTTAGTCGAATAGAAAAAGCGCATTTACGCGCTTACGCGTATCTCTCACATCCCTGTATGTTGTTAGAGAACACGGAAATACCCATAACTCAAAATTGACCCCCCAAAATGAGAAAAGCATATTGCTACCAAACACAAAAGTCATTTCATTTTGCATTTAAGAGGAAATTCTACACTTAGTTGGTTTTTTCCCTTTTATATCTCGAAAATGTCTTCTGGGGCAGCATTTAGTTTTACATCTGTATTGTTAAAAATTCGGGACTTTCCTGGTGTTGCACTGCCTCCGGGCATTGCCTCCAGGATCGTTCCCACCATCTTTATATCTACTAATGTCCCATATGTGTCTGTTCCAGACCGGAGGACGTTAAACAGATTCTCTTCTGTCTTCTGGGGGACATCAAAAAGGCTGCCATCGGACTTAAGGCTAAAAAAAAATATGCCTGCTCTTCTCTCTCCCTCCCTCTCTCTTTATTTCACCCTCCATTTCTTCTTTCTCTCTCTTTTCTCTCTCTCCCTCTCTCTTTTCCAGCTCACCTGACATCCTCGCTTTCTTCAAACTCGGAGACATATGGTGCATTTTTCTCTTTCTATCTCTCTCTCTCCCTTCCCCTCTTTTTATTTATCCCTCCATCTATCTCTCTCTTTTCTCCTCTCTCTCCCTCTCTTTCTCCCAACCCACCTGACATCTTCGCCTTCTTCAAACTCGGAGAGACAGATGGTGCATTTCTCAAGATGATCGTCATCACTGTCGCCGCTTTTACGCTTCACCTGTGAACACACAAACATATAATAATACTGTAATTTTTGAACTATAAGGCGATATTGTTTTCTCCAATTTCGACCTATGCGCCTAATAAACGAGGGCGCCCTATTAGTGAACAAAATCGTGAGAAGAGAGGTAACGATTGCCGTGCTCAGTACAGTCTACTGTGAGTCACAACATCGAAAGTGGTAAGTACAGTCTACTGTGAGTCACAACATCGAAAGTGGTAACGAGTCGCCGAAACGACGAATACTCACGCTAAAATGCTTCAAAATCCCTATTATTATCATCCGAGATACCGTCCCAACAGATGCTATATCCCTTCATTGGATGTAAAAAGCATTGTTGTAGAGCTTAAAATGCCATAATTCTACCAGTTTTCGCGAAGAAAAGTCCCAACACAACAACCGGAAGTCGATTATTTGAGAAGATTATTTGAGAAGGGAGCCAACTCTCGTTTATGACAGCAGTAATGGCGGTCGGAAAGCGTTTACAGGACGTGTGCGGGCTTCAAACTTCGACTTTCTTTTGCCTTATAAACGAGGGCGCCTTTTACTTTAATTTTTTCAGATTTTTCTTGAAAATTGCCCTATTCGCCTTATACACAGCAGCTCCTAATGATCCGCAAAATATGGTACATAATAATATAGACAGGATACCCAGGGGTCTTTTGTACAAATAGTTCCCCCCACCTTCTGGAAGTTCTGTGCTAGTAACTTTCTCTAATCTATCACTCTTCTCTTTGACTGTGCCTTTTCCCTTTAGCTTACTGTCATCTACTAATCTTTCTGCCTTACTGACAGGTCCATTTTCCTGACTTATAACCAAAAAAAATTTGACCTCCAGCCGAAGACGAACATGCTGGGCCTAACTATTTCTTAGTTGGGGCGCATAACGGGAGCATGACGCATCTGCGTTCATAATTGACAGGAAACTGTCTCGAGCGAACGATGAACAAGAAAATAACATAGACAGATAGACACACACATGTACAAATGATGCATTTTTTTTAACCCCTTGACTGCCAGAGAAAATTAAAGAAAAAATAATTGGGCAAATCATGACATTGAAAAGACAACTGATAGAGCCAATCTGGCAAAATGGTCTGGGGATATAACTCTCTTGACTGTGTTAGAGCAAAAGCCAGCTTATCAGGGTTATTCCTTTTCATCTGATGACATCAGGTCAGTACGTGATACGTTGGTGGCAGTCAAGGGGTTAAGGTGATGATGAGGAAATCATAGGATCAGGGCTGCCTGTCCTCTGCAACTGTTTCCAGGGACAAACTACTTAAAAAACCAGGGACACAGACTTATTTCCAGGGACAAACACTGCAATCAGGGTCAAAATGAACATCGATTATTTGATGATCTAGCAAAATTTCTGCAACTCTGGATTTTTTGGCAGTCTTCTTCATTCTTTTCCCCCCCGTGTCATTATGCTTCAATATTCAAGATCCTTTGGTGTTCAGTAATCTACGCATAACATGTCTGTAAGGAAAATGTCAACAGTGCCTGTTGTTCGGGGTGTTCCTGTGTTCAACAGTAAGGTCAGCTAACAAGACAACAGAGCTGATTCTAGGATTTTGAAAAAAGGGGGGGCATTCCCCCCCTATGATTGAAAAAAAGGGGGGCAGGTCCCCCCCTAAGAATGAAAAAAGGGGGGATTGGTGGCAGGTCCACTGGATACAGCCATGGCCACTTCTTCAGCCAGTCGTCTTGGAACCGGTGTTCCCTTGCACTGGCGCTGTTATCGGGCTGCTTCTTCGAGGTTTTGGATGTAGTCGCCGTTTCTTCAAGCTCTTCTCCACACTCTGACTCATCACGTGGCACAGACTGCTTTTTTTTCACTTTGCCTCCGCGAAAGTCAAAATCAAGGAGCGTGGCTACGCGCTTCATTTTGGAAGAAATCCAATATGGCGGCTTAAACTCTCGCAAGTTCTCGTCGGTATTCAAGATGAATGAGATGAACGCGATTGATTGGTTGATCAGTTTGTGTAGCCTAGACAACAGGTTTTGCAGACGACGAACGCCATGCCCGCAGCGATCGGTGAAAATAGTGGGCAGTTCTGCAAATGTGCGGGAGTCGGCCCGCATTAAGACTCCATTATCGCGGGAAGGAACAGATTTTCGGGGGATTGTACCAATCCCGCGCTCTAGAATCAGCTCTGGACAAGTGATTGTTCCATACAATTTTGAATCAACTCAGTTTCCAGGGACACCAAAAAGAAAAGTGGATTCCAGGGACATGGTGCCCTTTTTGACTGTTTCCAGGGACAAATACCCCTTATGGGGGGGACGGTAGGCAACCCTATGTGATTACAAATTTAAAAAATCAACAAGGTCAAGGTCACGACGGCAAAATGGTTTGCGCCGATCTCTTCCTAGAGATCTCTTCCACACAAAATTTGACGCGATTCGGTCAAGCGGTTCGGGAGATATATCCTTGGGACAGACAGAAAAAAAAAAATAAAAAAAAAATAAAAATAAAAATACAAACCAGCCCATCGCAATAGTCCGTCTTGGTGACGGACTAATGACACCAGAACATTTGACATTTGGAAGAGAGAGGAAATATGATGAAGGAAGAGGGAGAAAAAGGAGAAGTAGCTCTTGTATGTGACAAGAGTAGACAAACACACACACAACTGTCTACACACACACACACACATGTGACAAACACACACACACACATAACTGTCTACACACACACACACACACATGTGACAAACACACACATAACTGTCTACACACACACACACACACATGTGACAAAACACACACACACATATTTCACACACACACACACACACATGTGACAAACACACACATAACTGTCTACACACACACACACACACATGTGACAAACACACACACACACACATATTTCACACACACACACACACACACACACACATATTTCACACACACACACACACAACTGTCTACACACACACACATGTGACAAACACACACACACACATATTTCACACACACACACACATATTTCACACACACACACGCACACACACATATTTCACACACACACACACAACTGTCTACACACACACACATGTGACAAACACACACACACACATATTTCACACACACACACACACACAACTGTCTACACACACACACACATGTGACAAACACACACACACACATATTTCACACACACACACACACATATTTCACACACACACACATATTTCACACACACACACAACTGTCTACACACACACACATGTGACAAAACACACACACACGCACACACACATATTTTCACACACACACACACACACACACATTTCACACACACACACACACACACACAACTGTCTACACACACACACACACACATGTGACAAACACACACACACACATATTTCACACACACACGCACACACACACACACAACTGTCTACACACACACACGTGTAACAAACACACACACATGCACAACACACACACACACACATATTTCACACACACACACAACTGTCTACACACACACACATACAGTGATACACACGTGTGACAAACACACACACACACACACATATTTCACACACACACACATATTTCACACACACACACACACAACTGTCTACACACACACACGTGTAACAAACACACACACATGCACAACACACACATATTTCACACACACACACAACTGTCTACACACACACATACACACGTGTGACAAACACACACACACATATTTCACACACACACACATGTGACAAACACACACACATTTTAAACACACACACACACGTACCACACACAAAACACACACAAACAGGTGTGACAAACACACACACACAACCCCCCCCCCTCCCTACACACACACACAAACCCCCAAAACCCACACATTTCACACACACACATACACACACAAAAAACAACAACACACACACATTTCACACTACATACACACACAACTGTCTACACACACACAAAACACACACATTTCACACTACACACACACACTACCCCCAAAACCCACACACACACATACACACACAAAAAACAACAACACACACACATTTCACACTACATACACACACAACTGTCTACACACACACAAAACACACACATTTCACACTGCACACACACACTACACACTACACACTACAATAATCACCTGTTTATAGACATGAGGCAGAGTGCACTCTTCAATGATGGCCGGAGTGGCACCGTTCATGTTCGGGTTCACTCTACCCTCCAAATTCAACTAGAAACAACAACAACACACAACATTAACTCTCAATAAAGACCATTTTGACTTCTCAGGGCTCCCAGGGACCCCCATTTGGGGGTCTATGAAGCACTAAAATTCTAAAGGACCCTCTAAAAGAATGTGCAGGGGGTCCCAGGGATTCACTAGAAACATTCTTTTTAGCATTGGCAACGCCACTGGGACCCTCTAGCCCGCCTCTAGGACCCTCTATGCTGTAAGTGAAGGAGTCCCAGGGATCCCTTGTTTTGCGGGACGATTGGGAGCCCTTGTATACCAGGAAAAGTTGCACCCATGAAATTGTTGGTCTATGCTCTGTGTGTGTATGTGTATGTGTGTGTGTGTGTATGTGTGTGTGTGTGTATGTGTATGTGTGCGAGTGTGTATGTGTGTGAGTGTGTATGTGTGTGTGTGTATGTGTGTGAGTGTGTATGTGTGTGTGTGTGTGTGTGTGTGTGTGTGTGTGTGTATGTGTGTGAGTGTGTGTGTGTGTGTGTGTGTGTGTGTGTGTGTGTGTGTAAGGTGTGATGTGTGTGTGTGTGTGTGTAAGGTGTGATGTGTGTGTGTGTGTGTGTGTGTGTATGTAAGGTGTGATGTGTGCGTGTGTGTCTGTGTGTGTGTGCATGCTTCCTTGCATTTTATACTGCAATCTAAAATAATACTAACTTATCTCTTCTACTTATTTAGGCAAAGGGAATTTTCTGCACGGAATGCTTAGATTACGGATGAAAGCTTGTGAATGATCAATGTGAATCTTATTATTCCTACGTTTATGTTATATATGCATTTACTGCGCATGCCAGACAAAGAATTTCTTTACATTTTAAAAACTATTGATTGATTAATTGAAGCACAATATTGCAGATATGTCCGTACCTCGATGGTGGGTCCACCGAACAGCAAGCCTGGATAGGCCGGAGGAGGGGGCCGTATGCCCTCTCCAAAGCCGGGATAGGACGTCAGGTCGAAAGGGTGCTGAACAGAAACCACAAAACCATAACTCCCATCAAGCTGGAATTCCATATGCGCTATTTTCGCTGGGCTTAAAGGTGGACCCTGACGGATGAGTTTTTGCAAGAAACACGTCGAGATCACCAGAAAGACAGCGTTTTCAAGGATCGGAACACTCACCTTGTTCTGGTTTCCAAGAAATTAAACCATCAAAACGACGATTCCTACTTGACGGAGATGCCGGAGAGAGTAGCCATTTTGGATGGGGTGGGTGGAGGTCACTCATTGTGGTTGAAGTGCTTTTTTGTAGTGCAGTAAAAAAATAAAATTGAGCTATTTCCTTTGTCGTGAGCGAAACTCCTTTAGATAAACTGCATAAAATTTACAAAAAAAAAAAAAATAAAAAGGCTTGTATTGCGAAAATTCTCGTGCAAACGATTTGGCGTGAAATAATTTGACTTCCAGCACCTCCGCCAAGGAGGAATCACCAATTTGATGGTTTGATTTCTAGGAAACCAGAGCAAAGTGAGTGTTCCAATCTCTGTAAAGGGTGTTTTCCTGGTGATCTCGACATGTTTCTTACAAAAACCCATCCGTCACGGTGCCCCTTTAAATCGCCCGCGACTTTCGACAGCGACGAAACAAAGTTGCTTGCAATTTCATCGACGCTAACATCGCCAGCGATTTCCGATGGCGCTGTTCAATTATCGCGCTAAAAACCCTGATCGCACCTACGGAATTGCAAGCAACGTATTTCACCCAGTACCACAAGTTTTTTCACGCTTTTGGAAGCCATGCTGGTTGAAAAAATGGCGTGATGTTTTAGCTCCTCCTACTTTGACTATTTTCGACGGCAACAAAATATTTTCTCGCTTCAGCGAGCGATAAAATACAATCGCGAGCGATTTTCAACTGACTTCTCGCGCCTATGGGTGTACAGAATGACTTTACATTTGGTGGCGATAAAATACAATCGCGAGCGATTTTCAACTGACTTCTCGCGCCTATGGGTGCACAGAATGACTTTACATTTGGTGGCGATAAAATACAATCGCGAGCGATTTTCAACTGACTTCTCGCGCCTATGGGTGTACAGAATGACTTTACATTTGGTGGCGATAAAATACAATCGCGAGCGATTTTCAACTGACTTCTCGCGCCTATGGGTGTACAGAATGACTTTACATTTGGTGGCGATAAAATTGAATCGCGGAGCGATTTTCAACTGACTTCTCGCGCCTATGGGTGTACAGAATGACTACATTTGGTGGCGATAAAATTGAATCGCGGGCGATTTTCAACTGACTTCTCGCGCCTATGGGTGTACAGAATGACTTTACATTTGGTGGCGATAAAATTGAATCGCGGGCGATTTTCAACTGACTTCTCGCGCCTATGGGTGTACAGAATGACTTTACATTTGGTGGCGATAAAATTGAATCGCGGGCGATTTTCAACTGACTTCTCGCGCCTATGGGTGTACAGAATGACTTTACATTTGGTGGCGATACGCGGGCGATTATCACCGTCGATTTTCGCCTTTAAAATCGCGCATATGGAATTCTGGCTTTAGAAGAATAAGGACACATACACACACTTTGCGTTGGCATCATTTCGATGGCTTGGAGTCAAAACAGACTATCTTTAGATAGTTCATTGACGTATTATTGAACCTATTACAGAAACTAATAAGTTGTATCAAACAATGACTGCAGAAATATATAAGGGGGGTTTTGTTTTTAAATTTCTGCAGTCTTTTTTTTATACAAGTTATTAATTTTCGTACTAAGTTCAATGGACTATCTAAAGATAGTCCGTTTCGACTCCAAGCCATCGATTATTTTTGGTCGATCTCCTCTTTCTTCACATCTATATGGTGCGATGTACAAGTTCCACGGTTGAAAATAAAACATTTCTCTCAATAGCTCTGAAAACTTCCAAATAGGCCTACTTCTTCGAAATGACAGGGAGGGAGTAGCCGAACACATGATAAAGACGCACTGCCATTGGATATTAACTAGCCAACCACAGAGAAGCTTACGAAATGGATGCACTTCTGCTACACAACTCCTTTAGTCTCCACTGTGTGCTGAATGAAGAAAGTCTACATAACTACCGAACTCATCAATCTGCACAACCTTCTCTCTCTCTTTCTTTACTTTAAATTTTGTTGTTGTAGCTGAACAGAAAAAAAAGCGCATTTACGCGTTTATGTGTAACTCTCTCACATCCCTGCTACTTTCACCCGTGAACATTCCCCCTGAAGACGGAGTGTGGCTGCCCACGTGGCAGGGTAATCAAAAACGGTCCACACACGTAATGTTCTCATCCCTAGCTGATGCATTTGTACCTTAGTGTTCAAGTGCTTCGGCTGTTGGGATGGTCCCTGGAGTCTTTTAGCCAGGGTATGTCAACACCACCAACTTGTACTCTCGTTTAAATTCTGTTGCTGCTTTATTGTGGAATTTGGAATAAACGTGTTTAAACCAACAA
>CM065713.1:11190983-11209059 GCA_017654935.2 Phymorhynchus buccinoides
GGTGAAAAGTTAGAGCAAAAAGGTTGAGTAAGAAGGTTAGCAATCATTTAATGAAACTTTTTTTATAAAGTAGTTTACACCTTTTGGTAATATATTAACAATAAGAATTTATTGTCAATTTAAAGCAATGGACAATCATTTGACTGTTACCAATTTGACTGCCAGTTGCAACCAACTCAGTAGGCTTTCTCGGATATCTTTGTTGGGTAGAGGAGAAAGAGAGAGAGAGAGGGAGGGAGTGGCGGGCAGTCTCTCTATCATCTCTCTCTCTCTCTCTCTCTCTCCTCTTTATCCCCAACTAATTAGAGCGCATAGTCTCACTCAGATGGTATGCCACATGCGGTCAAAACAGCCGTTAGTCGCTAATTGTCATGGATGAAAGGTGATTTATTGGTTTATCAATTAGAACAATGAGTTGAATTTAAATTCAAGTACCTTGCTGTTTAGTGTTCATTACATCTTGTATTATCTGTTTTCTTAGTTTATCAAGACTGTATAGGAATGAGAACATCCTGTCCTTCTTCCCTATGAGTATGAGGACGAACACTGGTTATTCCTTTTAAACAGACCATTTCACCGTCATAGGCCGTTTGAATTATCCGTTCATTCCATCTGAGTTTTTGGATAGCTTCACTGTAAATAGTTGTACTGTCCCCCACTACGATAACTCTATCACCCGGTTGGGCCAGCTCTTAGTATCCATCTTACCCTTTAAATAGCGTGTGGTGTTATCACCGTTAATCTGTTTGTGGGTCTAAAACACTCTTCTCTTTACCCATTTCTTGTTTAGGTATTGAAGTGTTTTTGAGGTCGCCATTATTGATGTCCGCCATCTTGAATTTCGGAAGTACAGCCATGTGACATCCCATCTAGAAGTGTCCTCTAGCATCCAATTGAAGCATCCAGCTGGGATATCAGCTTACAGCAAGCAAAGTTGACCATATTCACCTTCGATCAAAAGAACAAACTAACTATTACTGCGTTTTGCAGACTACAAAAAAACTCGGTTATAAGAAAATCGAAACGGTGAGAAACTGTTTTTGTCTTCTTAGTATCGAGATTCTTTACGAAACCGGATATAGAATATATAATATGACAGCTTTTTTATCTCAAATACCGATGTTGAAAGGGAAAAGGGATCCAAAACTTAAAGCGAGACATAATACAAATAAAAATTAAAGACAAACAGAAACATTAAAACGAAGAGAAATCCTTTAACCTAATTTGGGTGCATGTAAAAAAGGGTAAAATCGGCAAAAGAAAGGAGCAAAAAGAAAGAACAGAACTGAAGATTAAAAACAGCAAAAGGCAAAGCCTTCAAGGCTCACTCGGGGGGTGGGGGTGGTTAAGACTGCAAATTAGTGTATTAGGAGTTCAAATGAACAAATTTTTATGTGGTTGACCAGTGGTCAAATAGTGAAAATAGGCCAAAGTGACTACTGGTCAACAACATCAAAATGTGTTCATTTGAACTCTTAATACACTAATTTGCAGTCAAACAGTGAAAATAGGCCAAAATGACGAGCTGGTCAGTGACACTGACCACTGGTCAATGACTGTCAACAATTGTTCATTTGAACTCCTAATACACTAATTTGCAGTCAAAAAGTGAAAATAGGCATAAGTGACCACTGGTCAGTGACACTGACCACTGGTCAACGACATCAACAATTGTTCATATGATCTCCTAATACACTAATTAGCATTCAAACGATAAAATTAGGCCAAAGTGACCAGTGTCAGTGGTCAGCTTGTTATTCATTTTATTTAACAAAGATTTTTTTTAAAAATGAGAACTTGTCAAGAATGAGTTTTGTTGTTGTTATTACTAGTGAGACAGCCTATGTGTGTTATTGTATGGCTTTGCCTATGTTTGACAGTGTACTTTATGCTTTGTTGTTTGTGTAGGCAACACTCTGTTCGTATTTTTATCCGTTTTTGTTCATTTTGTTTTCCACATGTTAACTTGATATGTAACAAGCTTAATTGCAAGCTTCTTCTCCTTATTTTATGTGTTTCTATGTGTTGTACGTATTGACAAAAAATGTTTTTAAAAAAAAGTCTCATAAAAAAAAAAAAAAGAGTTTTTATAACTCCAACTTTCATTTGGACAAAACGGCGGTTCAAAATCGGGCTCTTATAGACAAAACGGCAGAATTTGGACAAAACGGCGGTTAACAGTGCCTGCAACCACTCAAATAACAAACCTTTTTTCTTCTTTTTACTGTTTTCAAATGCGTACCTCTTCACCTTTCTAGTACTGAAATATTACAATTTACTGTCCACCCAAGCAGTTTTTCACCAATCGTTTGCTTTTGTTTATGTGGATTTTTGTCCACATATTCAGTTATTTGCATTTATCTTCTTAAAGAAATGGATTGCCTTTTCCTCTCTGCCATTGCTGCTGAAAATGAAAGGATGGACAGTCTCACTGCCACCAACGCAAAAGTACAGGCACTCATATTTTTTTCTTCTGCTCAACATTTATTTTGCACAGAATACTGAAGGAAAGTATGAAATAAAGGAACAAAAAAAAGAAGGAATTAGTCTTGCAATCAAGTGCCTGTACTGTTTAGACTGTCTGTGAGCGCAACTGGTCTAGACATGAACTTTCCCTTTTTGGAACAATTTCAATTTTCTCGGAACATCCTTTCAGGTCAGGTCCAACTCACTTTAAAAACAATGTTGCCAATGGCAATTCGCTTATAAGAAAATAGAACTCGGTTACAAGAAAATGAACTGCAAACCAACTCTCTTGTATGAAATAATTTTCTTATATCCGAGTTTCCATCACACTTTTACCATGGGAGAAGGAATTTGCTTGCTTATAACCGAGTTTTCTTATAAGCAAGTTTCTTATATACGAGTTTTGATAATACATAAAAAAGGAGTTCGGCAGGGAATTTTTGTTTGCTTGATTATAAGCGGGTTCGACTGTATAAGGCGACACTTTTATCCAGATTGTGAACCCTTTCGCTTAATGACTGTCCAAATAAATTGTTATAACAAAATCGAAAACACACGCCTTATAATGTATATATTCTATAGACTACAGGGAAATACTTTGGGGGAGGGGGGGGGGTCCAGTACCCTTTTAATAGACACCTGACCTTATAATACTACAAATATAGTAAGAAAACATAGTAAGAAAATCTGAATTTGTGTGTGTCAAATTTAAGGAGGTGCTTCTGTAGTCAGTAAAACAGGACAATATTGGTTTGTTTTCAGGATCGAACAACCAGAAATGAACAGGCGTGTGTCCAGGCTTTTTCAAGGGCACCCCAGCCTGATTTTAGGCTTCAACAATTTCGTGGACCAGGGCCACGAGATCGACATGGACCAATTCATCAGCTATTCGTTCAGTGCTGGAGGTTGACCAAGGAGCCATCTCACAGCAGCTGTCACAGAGAGAGAGAGAGAGAGAGAGAGAGTGTGTATTGATGCTTTATTCAATGATTGTATTTTGCATTGTGTTTTTTTTGGGGTGGGGTGAGTGGTGGTGATGTTAACGGTGTGTGTGTGTGTCGAGTGTGTGTGTGTATGTGTGTGTGTGTGTGTGCGCGTACGTGCGTGTATGTGTGGGTGGGGTGTGTATGTGTATGCCTATTTGCATGTGCGTGAGCGATTATTTGGTTTTTGTTGTTGAATTTCTTGCTTTTAATTTTTGTTGTTAGGATTGTTAAGCGCACATTTGGTGGAGGAATGCGCTATATTAAATGATTCACTATTATTATTATTATTATTATTATTATTATTATTATTAAGTAATAACTAAGGCAGTGACAGGAACTTATGTAGTCGTGCGTTTACCTGTAATCTACCGGAATGTGAGTTTAAAACATTGAGAAAATGTGTGTGTGTGTGTGTGTACACGTTTGTACATGCGCACTCCCCTGCTTGAGTGTGTGTGTGTGTGTGTGTGTGAGAGCCCATGCTTGTATGGCGAGCACTTGTTAATGAGTCCACAAGTGGGTGTCAAATTATTGTTATATTACTCTTTGTGAGACTTTAAATTATGGTATTGCTCCCTAATAGCAATTTACAACTTGTTCACTGTTTCTTATTCCTGTTATGCCGTACTGACTATGATATGTTGTTGTAACTTGTCTACATTGTGCCATCAAGAGAAATCTCATTGTTTGTATGCTCAAGGACAATACAATTGGATTGATTGATTGATTAATTGATTGTGCGGTTGATTGTGCTTTATTACTTTTGTTTCTTTCTTGCATTCCTGCCACAACTTTAACCACTTCAACATATTTTACGAAAACTTAGAGACCAGCTTTCAAAGACATGTACACATGCACACACACACACATGCACACACACAGACACACACACACACACACAACACACACACAAACAAAAACAAAGCACATACAGAGAGAGAGAAGTCTGAAATCTGAAGAACCATGCAATCATGCACATACATAATCATCCATAAATTGGGAGAAATAATTCGAGAAAAAGAATGTATCCAGAGACAAGCGATTGACTTCTACAGGAGAGTGTGTGTGTGTGTGTGTGTGTGAGAGAGAGAGAGAGAGAGAGAGAGAAGCACACACGCACATACAGAAGCACACACACACACAGAGAAACATGTGCGCACACACACAAACACACACACACACACACATACGCACAACGCACACACACACACACACTCACCAGAAGCTCATACACGGAGAATAAAGCAAGCACACACACACACACACACACACACACACACACACAACACACAATTGTTTAAAATGATTTTTAGCACGTCTGACATTACGAAATTGAACAAAGGGTGAATACTCTCTTTCTAATTAACTCCCCTCCAACAAAGTTGATTACGATACCAATCACCTAGCAGTGCGTGGATCAGAACCAAAGTGAGAGAAACAAAGCATCATTCTCAAAAAAGAATGTGCCAAGTTCGCCTTTATGACCCTCCACCCACACATTACCTATAACACTATAGCAAAAACATAATTCCTTCTTAGCTCATTTACGTTGCAAATGTATGTCAGTCTGCCGTATCTGGCAGTGAGTTCCTTTCAGCATAGCATGTAGTGGCTATTCTGGAGAGCTGTGATTGATTTAGTTTATAGTGGAGATGCCTTGCCCAGGGTACATCACCCCTGTATTGACCTTGGAACAATTAGCATAGGAGAAAAGACAGACACACAAACATACAGACGGACCCAAGTACGTCATTCCCTCTAGACACTTGTTTGGCGGGGCTTAGCCACTTTTATGCTTTACGGTTCTTCTATTTTCAAATTTTACAATTAATTTTGTTCCCCTTGATGTAACACTCCACATGCTGTTATGGCAAGACCATAGCAATGCAAATTTGATTAACCCTTTCACCGCCAATGTCGCATTTATGCACCACAAATTTTTTAACACCCACGTCACTAAAGGCTTGGATGGAAGTTCAGTTTAACGTCGCGTATCGGCTTTCGCCGTGTACGACGGGCTGAACAAACCAACCAGAGTATAAACAAAAATTTATGTTCCTGAATCACTGTCTTAGCCAAAAGGCCGAGAAGCGATCAGAATACTAAAGGCTTCAAATCAGGGCCTGGTATCTGAAGACCCCATTTTTATTTGGGGAGGTAAGGAAGGATAGGTCTGATGTAATACATGTCACAGAAGAATTGCCAACATTGCAGATTTTTTTTCTCACTACCCAGTTAAGTTTAATGGTATTTTGGAGCTGAAAAAACTTACTGGCGGTGAAAGGGTTAATGTAGATTTCTGTTTGCTTTAAAGACCCCCCACGTCACGTGTCACATTCCCTCTTATGCTAGGAAGATTTCTTAAGATTTTGTACCAGCTATAAGAGGGGAAAACACGTGAAAACCGTGATTTTTGACACGTGACGTGGTGGGTCTTTAAATGTTTGATTTTCAAAAGAAACATCAACAACAACGACATAACTGAAGCAGCAACAAGCAAAGCTTAGGACGTGCTCAGTTCAAAATAAATTACACAGTATTTTATATATAGTTATAGCCCTCTACCAGAAGTATCCATATTGAAAGTGTTATAGCTTTTGGATTATCTGCCCTTGAGATAGATATCTATCCTTAGGAGGTACTATAATTATCTTCCTCTTTTTCTTCGATCGCTCAGTTTCCTGTCAATTATGAGCGCAGATGCGTCATGCTGTCGTTATGCGCCTAAGTAAGAAATAATCAGGCCCAGCATGTCCGTCTTCGGCTGGAGAAGGAAATGTTTTTTGAAAGTGTTTCTTGAAAAAAAGGAGAATGGACCGAGTAAGGCAGAAAGATAGTAAATGACAGCAAGCAAGGGGAAAAGGTAGAGTCAAAGAGAGTGACAGATTATAGGAAGTTACAAGCACAGAACTTCCAGAAGGTGGGGGAACTATTTATACAAAAGACCCCCCCCCCCCCGGTATCCCCACGGGGGGAGGTACTATATCAATAAATGTCCCGGTAAAGGTAAAGATGTGCCCCCCCCCTGCATTTCTCGGTTAATTGTATTTTTGCCTTTCTTACCATACATAAAGCTGTATTTTAGGAACATTTTCAGCTAATTCTCTTTTTGGAATACTAACCCTAACCCTAACCCTAGCCCTAAACCTAACCCTACCCCCCACTATGTACTGCAGTACACCGCGATTTGTCACAGTTGTGGTTCGTTGCGTTTTTCCGTCTTATAGGGTGGGGGGGTAGGGTTAGGCTAGGGTTAGTATTCCAAAAAGGTTATTAGCTAAAAAGGTTAATAAAATACAGCTTTATGTATGGTAAGAAAGGCAAAAACGGAAAGTTGTGGTTCGTTGCGTTTTTCCGTCTTATAGGGTGGGGGGTAGGGTTAGGGCTAGGGTTAGTATTCCAAAAAGGTTATTAGCTAAAAATGTTAATAAAATACAGCTTTATGTATGGTAAGAAAGGCAAAAACGGAAAAATACAATTAACCGAGAAATGTAGGCACATCTTGAATTATTTCCAAGATATTATGATTGTCAAGTGTGGTTAGTTTATCTAAATTAATTCAACAATACAAACATAAACCATTCAGACACGTACTCACCCCATCACTGGCTCATGTATACAACCTTCAACAAAGAAAGACAAGTTATCAAATCCAGCCCACTTTATATTCAAGATAAATACAAGCAACTAGAATTCTGTATAGCAGTTTCCAAGAAGATTAAATAATCAATGTTCGACCCAAAAATTCTACATACTTCACTTAGCTCCATATGACTTTCAATGTCTTTTTATCAGTTTAGATTTTTTGGCTGGACGAAAGTTTCTGGCACCGATGCCCTTATGGCTCCAACCCACCTGCGTGCGCATCTCGACCATTCCAACGGAAGTGTTGCCATCTTAGTCCTTATTTGTGTGTAAGCAAAGTGAAAATGTTATCTAAATGTGTAAAGAAAACATCCAGATGTTATAAATACAGTTTAGATAAGTTTCGAATTGGAACAGCCAAATACGCAGCATCGATCTGGCATTTTTCAAAAAAAGGTAAGGACTAAGATGGCGGTCTCCCATAATATGGCGCTCCTTGTGGCCGGATATGACGACACGTGGGTACCAGCCATAAAAAGCTCAAAATCACAGCTCCGACCCTTGCCTAAAAAAGCTAATAAACTGCACTTGAAACCTGGCATAGAGAGCTGAAACTTTTGCATACGAAAAGGAAAGATGTTCTTCGACGGAATGCAAAAGATTGAAGTCTGTGAACTTCTTTGTTTCTGTTTTACTGATCCGTTGCCAAACTTTAATGAACAACCCACGTAATTATTGCCATTTACATTTTTTTTACACTCAGTCCATCATCCCATGTGTTTTGATTATTTTTAAAAAGGTTGGTGGTGTGTGTTGTGTGTGTGTGTGTGTGGGTAGGTGCATGTGTGTGGTGGTGGGGGGGGGGGGGTAGGTGCATGTGTGTGTGTGTGTGTGTGTGTGTGTGTGTGTGTGTGTGCATGTGTGTGTGTGTGCGTGTGTGTGTGCGTGTTGTGTGTGTGTGTGTGTGTGTGTGTGTGTGTGTGTGTGTGTGTGCGTGTATGTGTGTGTGTGTGTGTGTGTGTGTGTGTGTATGTGTGTGTGTGTGTGTGTGTGTGTGTGTGGTGGTGCATGTGTGCGTGTGGTGTGTGTTGCGTGTGTGCGTGTGTGTGTGTGTGTGTGTGTTGTGTGTGTGTGTGTTGTGTGTGTGTGTGTGTGTGTGTGTTGTGTGTGTGTGTGTGTGTGTGTGTGTGTGTGTGTGTGTGTGTAGGATCTCTTCAGGCACAAGAATGAAATTAGGCATACATAGAGTTACTGATTTAGGATTAGAAAAATCAAATTCGCGTTTTATAATTGCTTGAGCCAGCCTTTTGTAATTATTGACTGTTTAAACTGTTTACATTTTCAGTTCGAGTTACCTACACAAACGCGCACATGCACACAGAGTCTTGAGGGACCCCTGACTCAACTGTGATTGGGGCCGATATTTCTCCGTCCACCACAACAGACTGTGTTCGTCATGTAAGGAAGGCGCTGATCCAGCTGTTACCCTTTACCGGATCATGCTTTTGACTACACGGACACGATGGCGGGGGTCTTCCACGACCCCCTACTCAGCAAAGAGCAAATTCCGAGGTGTTTATCCCTGTCCGGATGGCGGGGGTCTCCCACGACCCCTACTCAATGCACTGCAGTGCTCTTTAAAGTAGGGGTCGTGAGAGACCCCCGTCATCCGGACAGGTATGTCAAAATTACGCGCGTCATATTACGTAATTTATATTTTATGCACATTAATAAAATTTAACACACTTAAAGCCATTTACGTTTTTGACAAAGTCATGAAAGTTCATGAAGATTGCTTAAATAGTTTTAGAGATATAACATGTTTTGTGTGTCAAGGGGTCGTGGGCGACCCCAGAAGTCCGGTAAAGGTTAATCTTCCCCGTGATGTTATACCCCCTCTTGAGCTTGTGGCCCAACAGGCAATGGTTTAGGTAGGTAGGTAGGTGATGTAGGGCTATGCATAGGCCTCTCGGCCCTTATTTCGCCCCTTCTCGATTAATTTGACTTGTGGTAATTTATTTAGTGGTTTGCGTCTCTTAAATCAAAAACTAATAAAAAGATAAATCTTTAAGAGAATGGCTTTTTTATATATATTATATATTATTTTTTTTTGTTTTATTCATCAAAACATTTAAATTTTGTTATCAAATTTGGGTTTTCGTCCCAAAAATTTTTGAATTCATTAATGCTAGGTGCATTCTTTATGTTAATTGGTAGATCATTCCACATATGAACAACACGGTTAGTACAAAAGTTTTTGCGGGTGTTAGTATTAGATCTGTTAAGAAACAAATTACCATCACTATTTCTTGTTTTGTCTACTGTGCATTTTATGAAAAAGTCATTGAAATTTATAGTTTACGGTTTACCGTGGCCTTGTCAAATCTAAGACTAACTTTAATCAGATACTAGAGTATTCTTATGCCTTTCCCGAGCAAGACAGATAAAATGCTGCTTTTTACTGCAATGAGAACATTTGGTGGTGGGGAATAGCTAAACAATAGGTAGGTCACATAACTAACTTACTAAGTAAGCCTACGGGAATATTTATAGGTCTCTCGGCCGTTCTCAATGAAATTGACTTACGACAATTTTTTCCCATTGGCGTTTATACCAGAATTGGGTGGCTGCCGACGTACTACATGCAGATGCAGATGCAGACATAATGTTATCTTTGTTTCTTCATCTATGAGAAAGACAAAGAAAGCATTCGCCACTTTTCCTGTAAAAAGACAGCTGTAGTTTGAGACGGCATGAGCGTAGCCTCCCGTGAAATTTTGTACTTCCTGTAGAAATTCCTCGTGGTACATGTATCACAACAAGTGACAGCGAAGATGAAAAGAAACACGCGTTCAAGTTGGTTGTGGTTTTATCTTACGCCACCGTAACATTTGATCATGTCGGTGAGTACAAAGTCTTACTTTTGATCCGATCTTTTTGTTTCTGTCAATGTCATACAAATCAGTAAGTCTTACGGATTTTTCGAAGTGACCCCAAATTGTTTTCCTTCTTTCCACGTGACGTGCGCCATTACGGATTTTTAAAAATTCCAATTCATGGTTTGTTGTGTGACAGTGTGTTAGCTTTGGAATAATAATATCATCATTGCTATTCAATATGCATCTTTCAGAAATGAAATGTGAGTTAGACTTTATTCTGGGTGATTTTTTTTAATGAAAAGATTTGGTGTGACGTTCGGAGTTAATGCCCTTGTCTCGGGGACTGGGATCGATTCTCGGTTCGAATGGTCGGGAGTCATTGGGTTAAGGTTTGAGAGGCAGCCTTATACAAACTTATCTTCTTCTTCTTCTTCTCTCATTGGGGCCCACAGTCATTAAATTCATCATTCTGGCACCCTTAGGAAAAAAAAAGGGGGGGTCGGTTCCATCTAATACTGGGCCCAAGCTGCTGCATTGACATAGGGGGGTTTCAAGTTTAGTGACCCAGCCAGCTCGCACCCGCTGCTCGGGTCTGAGCGTGATGCTGCGTCCTGGAAACAGGGTGTGGAGGGGTTGAGTGAGCGGGGGGGGGGGGGGGGGGCTGGGGGCTGATGATGGGTGATCCCCTTGCACCGCTGACCCACTGGGGGTAGCAGCAGTGTAGGAGCAGAGGTCGTCCTGCCGCAGATCATTCCACTCCCTGATGGTCCTTGGGAGGAATGCATTTGATGATACTTAGTGCAGCATTGCAATCTTTTAAATTGCAGGCCGTGGCAACGTCGCTGCCGAGGAGGAAGAGACTCCAACTTATAAGATCTTCCATGGTATTGAATATTGATGACATCAATTTTGAAACTTTCTTTTCTGTTCCACAATTTAGCATCACTAGAAAGTCAGAAGGCAAAATCTTTATTAGACATTGTCAAAGTAATAGAAGAAAATTTTCATTTTCTTATAGAGTTGCTGTTCATTGGAATGAACTAAGTACTAACATCAAGTTTGCAACTAATATTAATACCTTTAAAAATCTTCTGGATTCCAGAGTGTTTTTGATGATTTTGACTGATTGTCCTTCAAAAACTTGCTCAGACCCAAAATAATTTTTGCAACGTCATTGCCAAAGAGAGGACGTATATTATATAGGTCACGAGGCCTAGGCTTAAGAGCCTGTCCCTACTAGTACTACTACTACTACTACTACTATCAAGTTAAATAAAACACGTCCCACTCAGTCGAGTCAGTGTGTTCGATAACGATGTAGTAGTACTACTAGTAGATCTAATAAGTCATTGCATGTTTCATTCAATATCTGGCAAAACAAAATGCAGACGCCTGGCTACTCGCAACATGAACGTCAACATGAACGCAATCTGCTAATTCTGCCTTGCTGAGTTGCTCGGGAAAGGGTTGGGATTAGGTTATGGTTATTTTCATGAAACTGAACTGGCAAAGGAACATGTTGACATTGGAAGGTGAGAACATGAGGTGGATAGCTTAAAATTGTCTGAAACTGCCGATAGTCACACTCACACTAGTCACAGTCAAAATCAAGGGGAATAAATCAGCTAATGTTGTAAACCATAATCCAGAAATTGATGCCCAGATATATCAGTTTGACAGAATAAAAAACAGTCACACTGCCAAAAACGTATAATGCAAAAACAATAAGAGGATTAATCCCTAGTTTCAACCCCACGGTTGTTGGCCTATTTAGCCTACACACAGCGAACATCATGTTCATGTTGACGGTCTGCGAGTAGCCAGGCGTAAAATGCAGTGAGGCAGTCGCCAATCCACACCAAATTTTCGTTACGATCATCACACTGGCTACTTACTTTGGCGAGGTGTAGTTTGACTATCCGGTACCCCCATCATGTTCTTGGCTTTCATTCTTCTTCTTCTTCTTCTTCTTCCAGTTGTGTACAGATATCTTTTCTACATGACCAAAGTCCCCCAGTTACTATGCACAACAGAACCATCAAAAGGATGATGGTGGTTGTCTACTGCAAGAAGAAGAAGAAGTTGGGGGTGTTTATCCTGTCCCGCGCTCCACCGGTCTTTGTTCAGACGCACAGGATGCGTGCTGTGTAAATCCGTGTCAAACATCCCACCGACACACACGGCCTGCTCGTACCGAATAGTGGGATGGGCTTTAACGTGTGCGCAAGATCTTGTGCATGCGTTCGCACACGGGACCTCGGTTTTTGAAAAGTCTCATCCGAAGGACTTTTTCCCCAACTGACGTTAGGTACCCATTTACACCTGGGTGGAGTGAGGAAAATAGGAGTAAAGTGCCTTTCCCAAGGACACACCACTGTGAACCGAGCTGGGTTCGAACCCGCGCACTCGCAAACCTGACGGATTACGAGCTAGCGACTCTTGCCAACTGAGCTACAGCGGCTCCCAATTCTCAATGTATCTTTCCATTTCATGATGATTATGCTAATCTGAATCTAACCCTGGTTGCATCTGTTATCTGATCAAGGCAAAATATTGCTTGCTATATATTCGATGGCTTGGAGTCAAAACGGACTATCTTTAGATAGATCCATTGACGTATTATTGAACCTATTACAAAAACTAATAACTTGTATCAAACAATGACTGCAGAAATATATAAAGGGGGTTTTGCTTTTTATATTTCTGCAGTCTTTTTTTTAATACAAGTTATTAGTTGTCGTACTAAGTTCAAGAATATGTCAATGGACTATCTAAAGATAGTCCGTTTTGACTCCAAGCCATCATATTGCTGGGTTTTCGTCCATAAGATTTTTTAATTCATTAATGTTCGGTGCATTCTTTATATTAATTCAATAATTGGTAGGTTATTCCACATGTGAACAACACAGTAAAATAAACACGGTTTGCGGGTGTTAGTATTGGATCTGTTAAGAAACAATTTACCATCACTATTTCTTGTTTTATCTACCGTAAAATGCGGACTATAACTATAAGCCGCTACTTTTTTCCTCAACTTTGGCCCATGCGGCTTATAGACTGATGCAGCTTTATCTGTGGATGTTTTCCTATTATAGTTATACATGTAACATTTATCAGTATGATTAAATCTGTTTCTGGCCACATTCTTCAGCCTATTTTGAGCTTCTTTAGATTCAAAACTGGTTTTGGTAATCAATAGATTCAAATCTCATGTTTAAAGTGTCTGAGAACATTAAATACTCATGTTCTGATAGGAATTTCTATATTTTGTGTTGCTTTGTGCACATACAATTTTCTCTGCGGCTTATAAACTGGTGCGGCTTATATCTGAATCAATAAATACCTAATTTTTTGTCAATTTAAGGGATGTGGCTTATATGCAGGTGCGTCTTATAGTTATAGTCCAGTTTTTACGGTATTTGACTATTTCTTGTTTTATCTATTTTATGCACCACTACTTGCACGCAAGCACACATATATATCCATGATTCAGGTTTGGAAACAGAAGCATGTGGATTTAAGGTAAGATGTGAGCGGTTAGTGGTATTATATATTGGTGAGAAGCATCAAAGAGGTGAATTTTTGAAAGAAGTCTTGAAAGACTGAACTGAGGAAGAATGGCGAACTCTGTGTGGTAAGCCATTCCACACTGAAGGAGCAGAGTGTGAAAAAGAGGATTCTCCA
Source organism: Phymorhynchus buccinoides (assembly GCA_017654935.2). Taxonomy (NCBI): domain Eukaryota; kingdom Metazoa; phylum Mollusca; class Gastropoda; order Neogastropoda; family Raphitomidae; genus Phymorhynchus; species Phymorhynchus buccinoides. The sequence goes on from CM065713.1 coordinate 11,204,584, forward strand.
AAGGATTTTGTTTTAACACGAGGAGTAGAAAGCATGCGTGAATCGGAAGAAGATCTGAGCTGGCGTGCAGGGGTGTAAGTTTGAATGGTATCGATAAGATATTGAGGGGCAGTGCCATTGACAGAGTTGAAGGTGAGGCATGCAACTTTGTATTGAATGCGAGCAGAAATAGGAAGCCAGTGAAGAGTGGAGTAGTGGGGCAATGTTTGTGCTCGCGCGGGGGGGGGGTGCATTCATGCGTCTGTGTGTGTGGGTGTGCGCGCGCGCGTGTGTGTGCTTCTGTCTGCGTGTGCGCGTGTGTGTCCTGACAGTGTGTGTTGTGGGTTTGAAGTGTGGGTGTGGGTGTGTGCAAGGCTACTTCGCGTTAGTTCTTTGGTTGCTTGTTTTCTTGTTTAATATTTATTGTGTAATGTTTTCTTTTTAATCAATGTAAATATGGTTTTGTAAAGCGCTTAGAGCCCTTACTGAGAATAGGCGCTATAAAAATATGCATTATTATTATTATTGTTTAGTTTTGAAGATCAGACTTGCTACTGCATTTTGAAGTTTTTGTATTAGATATTGGGGGCAGCCATATAACAAAGAATTGCAATAGTCGAGCCTAGATAGGACAAGAGAGCAAATAAGAGTGTGTTGCCTGAATGGTAAGGAGATGGCGGATGGAATTGATCTTTCGTAACTGTAAGTATGCAGCTTTGCAGAGGTTGTTCACGTGGGCTTTCATTGAAATGTGGGAATCAATAGTTACACCAAGATTTTTGTACAGAAGGTACAAAATCAACATCACAGTCGCCAATTTTGATCGAGGAAGGTAAGGAATCGCCCACAGAGAGTCTGTTAGAAGAAGGGATAATGGATTCAGTTTTGTTATCATCCAGTTGGAGTTTATTTGTACTCGTCCATGCCTTGACATCACCAACACATCCTTGAATAGTCTGGAGAGAAGAGTCAAGATCAGAGATAGATGTTTCCTTGTAAAGCTGATTGTCATCTGCGAAAGCATGATGATTTACCGTGTGTTGCTTGACAATGTCAAACAGAGGTTGCATGTACAGAATGAAGAGGACAGGTCCTAGGACGGATCCCTGAGGGACACCATACTTAGTTACTACTAATCCTTCCCTCCATGACCTGATGTGTGCTTGTCTGGGTGTGAATGTCTGCACTTGTGTGTGTGCGTGTCTGTGTGAGCGTGTGCGCGAGCATACGTGTGCATGTACGTGCGTGCTCACATGCATGTGTGAGCGTTTGTATGTGTAGTTGTATATATATATATATATATATGTACAGTGTTAGAGTGTATGTCTGATTTTTTTTATTCTGCATATTAATTATGATTATAAATTATGCTATGTTATATGTGTTATTATATTGTAAAGGGCCTAGGGCATTAACTTGATTAGGCATCCTAAATGTTTTTAAATATACGTAAAAAGCCAACTGTACGTCCGTGTGTGTGTCTGAAACACGAAAACGGGCCTTATAACTCCACCGTTTTTTTGACCGAATCGCTTCAAATTTGCTGTGAGCCCTAACGGGGCGATGGCAACGGCACAAAACAGGCAACCGAGGCGGCCGTGTCATGTGCGCGGTTTTGCACTCAATGCGCGAAACGCGCATCCGACGGCCTTTCAACGCCCGTATCTCTGGTATTTCTGGACCGATTGCCTTCAATTTTGGCAGATAGATGACCGGGGACGGTGACTATCTGTGTACCAAACCGGAAGCGAATCCATTACTTAGGCGCATAACAGCAGCATGATGCAAAACGGGCTTTATAAGGCTCCGCCGCCCGGGTTTTAACCGAATCGCGTCAAATTTGCTGTCAGGCTTGCTGTCACCGGGGCAAAGCCTGCCAGCAACATTTGGAAGAAAATCGGGAGAGCGCGTCACTCTCTCAGAGCAGCGCCAACGGGAAATGGGGCTTTATAACTCTGCCGTTTCTTAACAAAATCGCTTCAAATTTGCTGTACTCAGCGTTACCAGTACTTGGCGTTACCATTACTAAGCGTTTCCGTTACTAGGGAGAGCGCATCAATTTCAGAGCAGCGCCAACGCGAAACGGGGGCCTTATAACTCCACCGTGTCTTTACCGAATTCGCTTTAAATTTGCTGTAATCATCGTTACCAATACTTTGCATTACCGTTACTAGGCGTTACCGTTACTAGGTGTTACTGGTACTTGGAGTTGCGCTAGTAACATTAATAATATAATAATAATAATTGACCCATGGTAAACCTGTATGACTTAGTACCCTCTTGCATGAAACATTTAGCCATTGTTAAAAAAACCCAGTAAAGGTCAAGATGTGCCAATCATGAGTAATTTTGATGTAAAAACAAGAACAACTGAGAAAACTTGATTAGACATCCTAAATGTTTTTAATAACATTAATAATAATAATAATAATAATATAATAATTGACCCATGGTAAACCTGTATGACTTAGTACCCTCTTGCATGAAACATTTAGCCATTGTTAAAAAAAACCCAGTATAACTTCATAGGTATCCATCTTGCATAAACATTTAGCCATTGTTAAAAAAAAAACCAGTAAAGGTAAGTATGGTGCCCCCCCCCCCCCCCCCCCCCCCCCCCCCCCCATTTCTTGGTTAATTCCATTTTTTTCGTTTTTGCCTTTCTTACCAAAAACATGAAGCTGTATTTTATGAACATTTCAGCTAATTATCTTTGCTCAATAATTAATTGCAGTCATGATAAAGGCCATTATCTAAAAAGAACCTCCACTGTGTTATTACCCCACCAGACATAATCTAGCAGGGATAATGTATTAGGGTCTGTCTGCGTGTCTGCCTGATTGTCTTTTTTTAATCATTTCCCCAAAGAACACACTAAAGGTTGAATTTCACCAAGCTTGATAGAGGTGTAGACACTTCATTTGTAAAGGTTCCTGTCGATTTTTTTTAAAACCTAGCCAACTGTCAAGGATGTTTGGAACTGTTTTGTAAATCCAGATGGGCCTGGTTTTCTTTTGAAAAAAACAAAAACAAACAACACACACACACGCGCACGCGCACGCGCACACGCGCACATGCACACACACACACGCACCCACGCACGACGCGCACACACACGCACACACACACGCACACACTCACACGCACACACACACACACCAAAGGAAAAAATAACACTAGATGAATTTTATTATTTCAAGATTTGTTTGAATTGTCATGTAGGGCAGTGGGTGGATGCCTCGTGCCGATCCATATGGGGAGCTGGATGATGTCCCTGCTGCCCATCATGAGTCTTCTCCCCTGTGGGGATACCGGAGAGCTCTTTCGTAAAAAATAGTTCCCCCACACCATTCTGAGGAAGCTCTATGTGCTTAGTAGTAACTTGCGGTAATCTGTCACTCTCTTTGGCTTTTCCTGTTTTCCCTTTGCTTTCTGTCATCTACTTACCTTGTCAAATGTATTAACCAATTCCAAACATCTTTCTAATTGGATGGAGATTTGTCGTGAAAAATAATGATATATTCTTAACCCAATTATGTCTGCAAGTAAAACAGAAGTTTTCAATAAATACAAAAATGATAAATAGATTTTCATGATAATTCATACTAAAGGGCATGTTATTCCCATATGTGGAAATCAAATACTTTAAGAATGTATGCATATTTTTGTAATTTAAATCTCTGGTAAAACCTGCCTCAAATTGATGACAAATATTTGTGGGTTGATTGATTTTTTTATGCAAAAATTCACTTCACGATGCTGGGCTGAGTGTTAGGTGTCCTATTGAAATTTGTATGTCCAGGACAATTGTCCTATTGGTACTCTCGAGTCAGGACACATTGTCCTTATATTAGGGGTCCCAAAAATGTGCATCACTAGTGACTGACTTATTTTGGTAATAAAAAGCTACAATACAGTGGAATCCGCTTTATCGGACACTTTTGGGACCAGGAAAAATGTGTCCGATAAAGCGAATCTGCTGATAAAACGAACATGGAGATACTGGATGACGCAATTATGCAAGTCAAAAGCAATAACCTCAAAATTAAATGTTGCTGTTCAAATTCAAATTCTTTCCATTTTTGTGATGTGTGTATGTGTGTGTTTGTTAATCCTACAACTTGACAGAAGCACAAATAAAAGACAATGATTTTGTTTTCTTGAATGATTTTAACGCCATGCAGGGTCTTTCAATTGACAACAGCTCACCTTCCAACTTCCCACTCAACCATGTAAATGTCAAAAGCATGTTGTCAGTTTGTCTGAGTCTGTTGTTCTCCCTCTCAAAAAGGGATAAAGAGGAAAAATTAGAGAGAAAAAAGTGGCCAATAAAGCGAAATTGAAGATCTCAGCTTTGGCCGTAAAAAAACGAACAAAATAACACAAGCTTAAGAAGAAAAAAAATTCCGTTCCAGAGGAAATACGGCCGATTAAGCGGCTCTTGGCCGATTATAGAGGCAATTAAACGGATTTACACTGTATATTATTTATGGGCAT
>CM065713.1:11209559-11245326 GCA_017654935.2 Phymorhynchus buccinoides
CCCCCCTCCAGGATTTTTTTTGTGAAAGTTGGCAGCTATGCATCTCTTGGTCCCAATTCGCGAGCTCACTCCTGCTTGTTTCGGTCACAGAATCCGAGATCAGCAGTCCAGAGGACGATCTATGTTAGCCGTCAGAGGCACTAACCGGGATACACTGCACTGCTGCTGAGTCCTTCGGTGAGTTTCATCGGAGTTCTCCAGTCATTGTCTGTTCTGTCGTTTGTTCACATTTTCATGAGATACAGCTCAAACGAGATCACTCACTATGCCCTCAGTTGAGCTATACAGCCGAAGGTGAAAAGGACCTGTAGCACTGTCTTACGTGCGAAGCTTATTGATAACTTTGTAAGGGTATGTAGCTGTACATTATACTACCACTAAGGTGTGGGTGTGTGTGTGCGTGTGTGTGTGGGTGGTGACAGGTGGTGTGTGGTGTGGTATGGGTGGGTGTGTTGTTCGTAGGTGTGGTGTGCGTGTGTGTGTGTGTGTGTACGCATCCATGCAGGGGAAGATGAGTGATGGGAGAGAGTTTTATAATATATATGAAGTTGAGTTTGTATCTTCTTAATGTAACCTGTAAATTGACATTATTCATCTGTAATGCGCTTTAAGTAATATGATTAATTTGAGGTCAAAATGTCATTGTTGTTGCAGTAACTAACTACTCCCTGAGGAAGCGGACAGAAATAGTCCGCGAAAATTCAGAGGAAATGAAAAAAATTTCCAAACTTCCACTCCTTGTTTTAATTGATTATTTTAACACTATTTCTCTCTCTCTCTCAGAATGAATATAAAATCTCAGTAATAAGCTAAGCCCGTTCCCCTAGTCTGAAGGCTAAAAAGTTGGTGCATTTGAAAATGCAGATAGTTTGCTTTGATCAAACTTTTTAATGTGTCCAATGTCCTGTATTTGTGAACCTCAGAAACAAGACTCATTTTACTTCAACTTTACGTTTGTTCTGTGTTCTGAAAGCAGAAAAGAAAAGAAAAAATAATGTGCTGATTTACTTTTTCTGAGTTTGTTTCTGAGGTTCACAAGTATCTATATGGTGGTGCTGTTATGTAACGATGAGCATGTTGTTGTTGTTATTGTCAATGTCGTTGATGTTTTATGTCAAATATTGTTGATGTTGTTATGCAGTGTCACGGTTTGTTACACATAGGGACAACCAGTAGCCCAGTCATTCCTACAGGAGGATCCACACCATGCGGTTATTTTATTGTCATAATCGGTTGTTGTTATGCAGTGTACACGGTGTTGTTACACATTAGGGACAACATGAGCCCAGTCGTTCGACATGAGACCCAGCACCATGCTGTTATTGTTGTCATATCGTTGTGTTATGCAGTGTACAAACTTGTTGTTACACCTGAGGACAACCAGAGCCAGTCAGTTCTACATTGGGGAAAAAATGACCCACACCATGCTGTTATTGTTGCAATATCGTTGTTGGTATGCAGTGTACACGGTTTGTTGCACCCTGATGGACGACCAGGAGCCGCGTCGTGCTACATGTGTGATCCCACCATGCTGTTATTGTTGTCATATCGTTGTTGTATGCAGTGTACACGGTGTTGTTACACCTGATGGAACAACCAGGAGCCCAGTTCGTTCTACATGATGATCCACACATGCCATCGCCTCTCTCTCTTTGGTATCATGTATGGGTTGGCCTTATTTTTATTTGTGTGTGTGTGCGGGGTGAGTGGAGGGTGAGTGTGTTGGTGGGTGGCGAGCCGGAAACGAGGGGGTTTGAGTGTGTTGTGTGTTAGGTGGCTGGGTGAGTGGAAGGTGTGTGTGCGCGGGTGTGTATCTTCCTATGTCCCTATTCCGTAAGTGATTTAGACACTCACACACAAACAAAACAATAATTTTTTTTTTAAATATAAGAGAAAAAGAGAGTAGAAAGAGAGACAACAACACAAAAGACAAAAAGAGAGTGGGGAGTAAAGAAGAGAGAGAGAAAATATGTGTGTGTGTGTGTGTATGGGTCCCGTGCTGCACATGAACTTGTGTGTGTAATATGTGTGTGTGACGCATGCGCATGTACTTTGTGTGTGTATTGTGTCGTGTGTGTGCATGCCCTTTTGTAGGATATGTGTTGCGTGCGCATGCGCGTGCACTTATGTGTGTATGTGCTTAAATTGTGTGTCATGCACTTTTGTGTGTGCATATGTGTGTGTTGAGCGCGTTGTGTTTTATATGTTGTCGGCTCAGAACTGTCCAAGGATTTGCAAATTTCAGACAGGGGAAATTGCTTGGCAAAGGATTTGTCCGGTGGTGGGGACAGAGGCATTGGTTTATGTACTTTATAGTCACAGAGCCGTCTCCTGTGAAATTCAGGCTCTCCCACCTGAGCGCATGTCACAGCCAGAGGCGCTACACCCAATTTTATTTTTTTATTTTTTGCATGCTATTTTTGTGACTGATGGGAGGAAGGGGGGGTAATTTTGACCAATGCCACTTTTTTTGTTTGCCAACTGGGTTTAACATGTTCTAAGTCCTGGGCACACAGACCTCAGTTTTATCGTCTCATCCTAAAGACTCCACATTCAGACCGGTAAGGCCTATGCAAAGAGAAGAGATGTTGTTTTTAGAGAGAGGTTATGATTTGACAATGAATATTTGAGAATGACGTGCTGACAATGTTCCTACGTCGCTTCAGAACTGGAGATGGTGGAGTAAGATGTGTGGTTATAAGGATGATGATGATGACGACGACGATGATGATGATACAATGATAATGAACGATGTTGACGATGTTTCAGTATTGTCGTTATTCAAGACCTGGAGATGGTGGAGAAGATTTGGCGTATAAGGAGATTCCTCCGAGTCGAGTGTGGCTACCCACGGGGTGGGGTAATCAAAAACGGTCACACACGTAATGTTCTCATCCCTCGCTGGTGCATTTGTACATAGTGTTCACATGCTTCGGACTGTTTGATGATCCCTGAGTCGTTAGCCTCAGGGTACATCAACAACAGCAACAACAACAAAAATAGGATAGTGATGACGATGATGATGACGATACGACTCTATGAATGATGACATGATATTGATCATGACGATGTTTACATGTTTCAGTACTGTCGCTTCCAAAACATGGAGATGGTTGGACGATGTGTGTTTATAGGATGATGATGACGATGATAATGATGATGACGATGAACGACGATGATGGATGCTGACGATGATATTGATAATGACGATGTAAACAATGTTTCGTACTGTCCAGCTTCCAAACATGGAGAAATGGTTAGAAGATGTGTGTTATACAAGGATTGATGATGACGATGATGATGATGATTACGCGACTAGAGGATGAATGACATGATATTTGATAATGACGATGCTGGCAATGTTTCAGTACTGTCGCTTTCCAAAACATGGAGATAGTTTAGAAGATGGTTGTTTATAAGGATGAATGATGATGATGACTACGACGTTGACTATGATTGATGAAATGATCTGATAAGGACATGCTGGCATGTTTCAGTACTGTCGCTTCCAAAACATGAGATGGTTGCAAAGGATGTGTGTTTATAAGGATGATGATGATGATGATAATGATGATGACGACGACGACGATGATGATGATGATGACGATGATATTGATTCATGACATGTTGACTAATGTTTCAGTACTGTCCTTCCAAAACATGGAGATGAGTTGAGAAGATGTGTGTTTATAAGGAATGATGATGATTATGATAATGATGATGGACGACGACGACGAGTGATGATGATGACGATGATATTGGATATGACAGATGTTGACAATGTTTCAGTACCTGTCGCTTCCAAAACATGGGAATGGTTGAAAGATGTTGAGCAGGAGTCAACCCACCGAATGGGCCTTCCCAAGATTGTGCGATCCTACCCCCCCCCTACCCGACAAGATGTGAGTGTTTTTGTGTTGCATTGTCAGGGTCCCGATTTTCTGTCTTAAGAGATACGGATAAGCTCACCATAAAACGCACTCACACACACCCAAACGCATGCATGCACACACATGACATGCATAACATGCATGCTCTCGCTGACAACAACCACACCGCACGCACACACATGCATGCACGCAAACACAGACAACACCAATACGCACGCACACACACAAACAGCACGCACGCACACACACACATTCTCGCGCACTATACGCCACACACATGACGCATACGCACGCACCACCACTCACACTCACACACACACACCACACAAAAACGCATGCATGCCGCACACACACGCATGCACAAAAACACACCACACACACGCACTATCACCACAACAAACGCGCGCATAATCACACACGCAATCTCGCAGCAACATAACACCACACCACTGCCAGCAGCATAACGCACGCAACCAAACTCACACTCCACACACACATCACACACACACGACCACAACCATGAGAGTATGACATGCAAGGCCCACGAATTAAGACATTGTTTCTTTCTTTTTAACCTTTGACTGTCAGAGAAATAAAAGAACAAAATTATTGGGCCGAAAATCATGCCACGAAAAAGACAACTCATAGCCAATCTGAAGAAAGCTCTGGGATATAATTCTCTTGACTGTGTTAGAGAAAAAGCAGCCATATCACGGTTACTCCTCTTCATCTGATGACGTCATCAGTGATTCATCAAGATTCAGTACGTAATACGTTGGTGTCGTCAAGGGTTAATGATTGATGGAAATGAACGGATGCCTATGATGAATATGATGCTGTGGCGTTAACGTTGTTGTTTTGTTTTTTTTGGGCGTACGCTGGACGTGCGCAGTCGCGTTGGAGGAGAGCGAACTGCTTCCACACCGCGTGGAAACCTTTTCAACGAAAAGGTGGAGGCAGGATGCCCGCATGCAAAGGGCACCCCGTGGATTCGCTCTTCTTTGTGAAGCGCTAGGGAAGTCTTAACTCATTCGCATCGGCAATGATTTGATTAATTTAAAAAAACTCACGAAATCACTCCACCATTCCACACAAACAAAACATACATAAACACATGGAGGCTCCTTCTTTCAGGATGTCCTGAATTGCAGTATTTTTAAATTGCCTAGAGCCGGCGTCACCGGATTATGAGAATTTGAGAAGCAGCGATTTTTTTTACACACAACAACAACATACAGTATTACTACGGCACTGAATCTTGATAGAAAATCAAATCAAAGCGCACGGTAGCCACAGAGCGAGACGTTAGCACCCATAACGGATCTCAGAACAAAAATGCAATAAAAAGCGAACACAACCCACGTATGACATCAATGGAATACAGCAGAAAAAATGGCTAATGTAAGCATTTGAGAGATTCAGAGGAAGAGAGCGGATCTTGTAATGACGGGGGGACAGGTGGGTTTTGTGCAGTAGATTTGAAGGCTGAGAGGGTCGGGCGCTGCACGGAGGGAAAGAGGACCGTTTGAGTTGGGTTAGAGTCGTGGACTACTTGGCTTGGGGAGGGGTCTTGGGTTCGATTACAATCAGAAAGGCGAGGGTTTTTTTTTTCTTACTTTTTTTTTTTTTTTTTAGGGAAGTTTTTGTTTTTTTTTTTTTTTTTTTTTTTTTTTTTTTTTTAGAAAAAACTTTTTTTTTTTTTTTTTTTTTTTTTTCGGTTCACTTCTCTTATGGCCGACTCAGACCCCGAAGTGAGTTTGCTATGGGCTCAATGGAAGACTAGAAAACCCCAAGTAAACATAGATTTACTTCGAGTTTCAGCAAATTCATACAATTGACAGATGTCTACTCATGGTGGTCATATCTAGCTGAACAAATTTACAGTCACGCATTAAAAAACTCTTCACTCCAATGCTGATTCCTGAGACGTTAACCCTGCTCTGTGTTCAAGATACCAAAGGCTGCATTATGAAAATCGGGATTTGAATGTCAGACGAACGCATGAATTCCACATGCAGCGTCTATCTGTAATTCTTACTGGCTCTGGTTAACACCCTCAAAATCCCGCTTGGATATTCATTATGACAAGCAAAATGAGCCGTAGGAACGTACGAGTCCTTACTGCCTTATGCGACTTCGTCAGAAAGATACGAACTTCCCATTAAAGCATTCGGATTCGATACATGCCCTTGTTTATGGCATCGGCCCGTGATCCATTTTTGCCATTACCGTATTGACCGGAATAATAAAAAAAAAGAATTAAAACTTTTTCATCCAAGACTCTGACCCCTGGCTCTTATAATGTGACCAACGAAATAGTAGGAAAATATAGTAACTCTCGTCTGAAATTTGGATAACGCTTTGTGGTGTGCGCCTAGTTTTTCAGGTTTCGCATAAATCATCAATGACAATGCACAGTCTAATGCCTTGGTTGCGTTCGGGGTCAAAGTGGCATTGGTGTTCCAAAAAAGTGTTGGTTTTGCTGTGGGACTAGACAGATGTATGGTGGCAACGGAAAGGACCGTTTGGTCCTATCGGTAACCGTCACCCTGTCCTAACCATAGAAAGGACCCAGAAATAGAGCAGAGATCAGGAGGGTGTACATGTACATATTTGCTTCCGCGAGCGATGTACTAAGCCATGCACTTATACCATGTCGTTGCAGTACACGGGGGCTTAGTAGGGTGGATGTCCCTGAAGTCTTTGTTGTTGTCAGCACTGCGAACTCTACACCAAGATGACTCAGGCAGTGCCAGTGTCGGTTCTTGCTCGAGCTGGACATGAGATTCGTTGACCTCTCCTTGGAGCAGACGCTTGTCTGGCTGACGGTGTTTTCTGCTGTACATGGCCGCCGACACACTGCGCAAAGACCCGGTGTTAGCTGAGACGAGGTGGCGACCATACTTCGAGGGGGTGGAACGAGCGGCGTGGGAGCACACGCGCCACTGTACAATCGCACGCAAACACTTCTAGCTCTGGTGATCAATTCGTTTGTAGGGAGACAGAGGGTAGTAGTAAGATAACGAGGTGTGCTCACATGAATAGGCAATAAACTGCAATAAAAAAAAAAAGTCCCCTTACAAGAGTAGCGTACAATGGTGGACCTAGATAAGTTTGATGGCATCACAAACGTCGGTGAAAGTCGGGAACTGCGCAGGACATCAGGTCCAAACGGCAAGAAGTCATGTTCGTTATGGAGGGGGTCAGAGTTGCGTATCAGAGGGGTGTGCCGCCAGGCTGCTAGAAGACTTCAAGGTACCAGATCAAGACGTGTGTATCAAGATGGACGGGGTCCTTGACACGAGGTTTTTTCCATTTTCCTTCCTCCTTTCCCTCTTTGAAATCTTGTTTTGGACCAGGTTTGAGGTCCCATACGAATGCCTTCAAATTGGAAACGAAACATAATTTTAAAGAGCAGCAAAAGCCTCAATTGGAAGTTGGGGACATTTTGTATGGTGGGTCACAGCTACCCATGTCAAGCCAAGGACTGTATCGTGGTGCGTCAGGTTGTGTCTTTCACTGAAGGCGTGTTTACTCTTGTTTTTGCCAAACGCAAACGAAATTTGTCTTTTTTTTTATTATATTGGAGGTATTCCCCCCCAAGAGGTTTCCCCCATATTTTAGGAGGTATCCTGACCATAGGTTCCCCCCCCCTATCTCCCCCTCCCCCCCAAGAGGTGTGTACCCCGTTGGATTATCTCCCCCCCCCCAGCTAATATATTCCATGTTGGAGGGGTCCCCGACATTATCCCCCCCCCCCCCCCCATTCCCCATCCTAATGCCCCCCCCCCCCCCCCATGTTGGAGGGGGCCCCTGATTATCCCTGTATCCCTATTTTAATCCCCCCCCCCAATAGGTATCTCCCTAAATTGTTTTTATTCTTCCCCGCACTCCTTATGCAGTACCCACCGACCCCACCGCATCCCTGACCCCCCCTCCCCCCACCCCCACCCCAAAGGGGGTCCCCCCCAAAAAATCCCCCATCCATTATATATATAATTCTTATTAATTTTCTAATAAAATATCTTAATATATCAAATCCCCCCCCCCCCCCCCCCCCCCTATTGGAGGGGGTCCCTGTCATCATCCCTCCACCCCCTTGGAGGGGGTCCATATTATAAGATTGTGTATCCCCCCCCCCCCCCATTTTCCCCCTTATATATCGAATTATATAAATCATAAATCCCATCCCCCCCCCCCCCCCCCCCTATTTTAATTTCGTTTTATTTTTTTGCTTTCTTGAGTTTTAATATAGCATTTTACCAGTGGAAGCTCCCTTATAAGAGGTGTCCCCATTATCAGACACTATCCCTCCCATTATAAGACTCCCTCCTACTTCTCTGAGACATGCCCTGTCTTTGTAAGTATTAAGACCCGCCCCCAGGGGGTCACTTGTCAACAGGTCCCTCTTATGCTTGGAGGGATTTCCTGTCAAGAGGTCCTTACCAACTATAAGAGGGAAAAACCATTATTTTGACACGTGATGTGGTGTGTCTTTAAAATCCCCTCCCTTATAAGACCTAATTTTGAATGATGTTTGAAGGTCCCTGTCAAGAGGAGTGTTCCACTGTATTTGCAATTTTGTCTTCTCGCAAGATGAAGCTGTACCATCTTGGAGGGGGACATTCTGGTAAGAGCTGTGTACGATGAAGGATTTCAGCAGTCAAGCGCTTCCTGTAGCCGAAGCGCGAAGCCAGAAGATGGGGCACGTGAGCTTGTGATCACCCGAAATTTTGCCCCCAAATCCAGACTTTGTTATTACATGTACCGTAAAAAATTGGACTATAAGCAGACCTGCCAACCTTTCCGCTTTGGGCGGAATTTTTTCTGCTCAGACGATAATTATTCCGCTCGATTCTGCTCAATTCCGCTTTAAAAAATCTTCCCCCCCAAAAAAAAACAAGAAAGTAAACCGAACGATGATGAGCAGCACAGCTGCTGTGCGTATATTCGATCTTCTAACCCGAAGAGTATTTCCAGTCACCAACTTCCTTTCCCGCCAATCGAAATCTGCAAGATGGCGAAGCGTGGAGGGGATTGTAGTGATTGGGCCGATGAGAAAAGAAAGAGAACTGAACAGAAGTTTCGCAAGGCATACACTGAAAAGTTTCTGTGTATTAGGAGCTCTAGTAAAGGTGTGTATTATGCCCAATGCATACCGTGTGTGAAGGACTGTAAAAGTGTCTTATGGAGGGATGATAGATGTGAAGCGCCACGTGCTACCTCCAGTACAAACAAGTAACATTACAGCAACTGTACTACTGTGTAACAAGTGTTTGGTGGGAGCTGTGTTTGTTTTCAGAGCAACTTTGATGTGCAACCAATAAGTGTTTTTGATGAGAGATGTGTAATGTACAACAAGTGTTTGGTTCATTATCTACCTTCGGTTTTCCTGCTTTGCAAAGATTTATTGTGACACCTCCAGGCAAGACCTGTTTTGAACAGTACAAGTTAACAAGGATAAGAGTTAATTGCATCAAATCGTGTTTGTTTGCGAAAGTAAAGTTCTGCCTGCGCGCGAATTCCTCTTACTCCCTAAAATTCGCTTTTCAGCTTCAATATTCCTCTTTGGTCTGTAGGGGTTGGCAGTCTGTAGTCAACACTGGTTTTCCTAGCTTTGCAAAGATTTATTGTGACTCCATCCAAAGCAAGACTGTTGAACAGTACAAGGATAAGAATTAATTGCATCACATCGTGTTTGTTTGCGAAAGGTAAAGTTCCTCGCCTAAAATTCTCTTGACTCCTTCAAATTCCTCTGGTCCTGTTAGGGGGTTGGCAGGTCTGGTCTGCCTGAAGCCTGATTCAGGCAGTTTGATGCTGGTTCAGGCAGTGGTCTGCCTGAAGATAGGGCTCTTCTCATGCTCTTCTTCTTCTTTCCTGTAGAGCAACACATCCTTCTGACTATTCTGTCGCTGTCAACTTTAGGGGAATCTTGGCTGAATGCGCCTGCTGTACTTACTTAAAAAGAACAAAAAATTGACCGTAGAATAAGAGGACAGAAGCCTGGCCGCAGCCAGCAGGTTCCTCTAATCGGCCCCTAACGTGAATGCCGCGCCAAGCGAGAGAATGACCATCCAGCAGGTCCCGCTAATTGGGCCCCACGTGATGCCGTGCCCACTGGGCAAAAAGGAGGGGGAAAAAAAGAAAAAAAAAGAGAGAGAGATGGGGTGGAGTAAGTTTATTGTGATTTGGAGACCCAGACTGACCATTTTAACAATGTTATGATGGGAAGTTCAGGCAAAATCTTTGTCCCCATATGCACACACCCATGCAGGTTTTACTCATCCTCGATCATCTTTCTCTTTTTATTTATTTCTAAAACATCAAGTTCAAGTTCAAGTTCCAAGTTCAAGTATACTTTTAATGTCTCAAAGAGAATTCAGGTTAGGTGCGCAACATGAACGGAGATAACAACATAACTGAAAGAACATTAATCAAACGTGTGAAACAACTTATACCAACAAATATTTATCGATTAAATTCTTACATCAACTTAGAATGTGCACATTTAAACACAAGAGAGAGAGACTGACCGCAGACAATGAGAGAGAGAGAGAGAGAGAGAGAAATAACCATTATTAACTTATAGCTCATCAATAACCCAAAAAAGTCTCCATTGCCGGTTCGACATTTAGACCGCGTAGTTTCCGTACGGAACACCCTAATATGGAAGAAAGAAGATAAAATTTTGCGCATAATATGGGGGAATTCGGGACACGGGCGCAAATCTTTTCCCTTCTTTTTGTTTCGCTTGTTTGTGGATTGCGCATGTGTTTCCGCATGGAAATATCCGCTTATGGTTTGTGCAAGAACTCGTTCACTCTCGTGCGTTGCACGTACGTGCTTGTGTGGTCTGTTTGCGGGTGTGTGCGTGTGTGATTTTTCATGCTGATTGTAAAGCGCTTGTTCTGATAAAAAACGCTATATAAATTCCTTTTTTATTATTAATTATGTGTGTGCACGGCCTATAATGGTGGCCACTGACAGTTTGGGCCATCTGTCGGGTGGTCGCAATGCGAGTTCGACTGCACCATGTTTCACGTGCGGGGTAATAATTTAAAACTCAGGTCACACCCTTAATGTTCTCATCCCTAGCTGATGCGCGTGCACCATGTGTTCAAGTGCTTCCGTGTTTGATGATGATCCCTGGAGTCTTTTAGCCCAGGTATGTGAACAACTTGTACCATGTGAGGGAGGGGGGGGGGGGGGGTGAAAGCAGAGATGCATACTTCTGTCACAGCATATCGGTATTTGTTCTGATGGATAAAAAAAATCGTTTAACGACGTTCCGAAAAAACGATTTTCTGTTGGCCTGTTCCGGTTAGATGAAAATCTAGATGAAAGGTATTATGACACTGTTTCACGTGGCGGGGTAATACAAAACAAAACAACCTGTCACACACGAAAGTTTCTCATCCGTGTTTGAGTAGGGGGTGACGAAGGCCAGCAGTAAGCTGTCCCCGAAAATGTCCCCCTAGGTATTTTAGAGTATTTTGTTTTGTGTTTTTCTGTTTTTTATTTTTGTGTTTTTCATTTTTTTTGACTTTAACCCCTTCGGACTTCACTGCTTATGTAAACTCCATTAACGTCCTTGGGGCTGCCTAGAAAAAAAAAGTATAACGAATAAGAAGCGCAACAAAACTCACCTGTCAATGTTCGTTTGACAACATTACTGGTTGTATCCAAGTTTATTTTTTCGCTTTGGGAATCGTGTTCTTGTCATTAAATCGGTAATCATTAGTCTCCTTATAACTATCATTGTTATGAAAACATATTGGAAGTATTTCTGATGCTACTTGTCTAGGACGATTTTTTAAACATTTTTAACATTAAAATTAAGATAGAAGTAACCAAGCATAATGTAACTACGAAAGCTGAAGAGTGATGAAGATATATAACTCGAAAAAACGTGGTTTCATTGAAAAAACCCATGGATTTAGACAGGTTTTTAGATTTGTTAAAATCGCAGTTTCTAAGAATACTTGGAATTAGTCGCCTGCTGCGTTTCTCCTGTTCCGAGTATACTCGGAATTCGGTCCGACTTCTCAATACTTAGAGAGAGAAAATGGAGTTGTTACGTCCCTTGGTCTGAATCATACACATATGGAACATTTTGTAAATCCAAATATGGTGGTAAGCAATACTGGAGGCTAATGCCCGGAGGCAGACGAAACCAGTAAGTCCGATTTTTTTTTTGTAATACAGATACGCTGTAGCGGTGACCACGCCTCGGTTAAACCTCATCGGCTATGGCAACCGCACACAAGTAATATCATAGTGTGTATTCTCAATACTAATGTACGCTATAGCTACATGCGCGCACAACGTTCCATCACTAGGCAGGTTTTCCATCATTACGTAACAATTATTAAAAAATAATGCTTAACCGCACAGTTTTGAACATTTGCGGGTGTAGTTTATAATACATAAGCTAGCATTGTTATAATTCCAAAGTAAATTTTTATTATTAGCAGATTTTTAAAAAGCTTGACAGATACGAAGAGAGGGGTAGTGACTCCTTTGCTTCCTTGCGGTACTAAAATAGACTGGAAGTGATTTCATTGGTTGAAAACTATTAGGCCCGTAGAGGAACACCTCTATACCATTTTGGTTGCATGGCTTTGCGGAGTTGTGATTGTGAATGGTTTAGCATATGTACGCTATAGCGTACATTCGTGTTGAACGATTAGTAAAGGAAGCAATCAGCAGTTGTTGAATTAGTTAATTAGAACACAAAAAACATGAAGCTGATAGATTCTTCGCCCTCTTTTCCCCATGGCAGGTTTTTGGTGATCGCGTTCCAGCCCCTGCCGAAGAGCGAAGACTGGTCGGAGCTGGGAAATTCTCCAAGAGCAAGAGCCGCCCATCGGGATGGAGGTCACGCCCTTCCATTTTATGAATTTCCTAACGTAAAGCTTCGTCCCTTTCTCCGCCAGCCATTTTTCTGCCCCAAAAATCCATAATACTTCCTGGGTAGAGAAAAAAATGGTCTGCATATATGAGATTCTTCTATGACTGTACAGAAGTAAGGCCTATCCTTACCTTCCAAAATTATGAAAAAGGCTCTTTGAATACAGACCCTGTTTTTGAGCCTTTTCGTGCATGGGTGTTAACCATTGTGGTGACTACAATTGGTCAGTGAAAATTAGTGGGAACTAAACGTTTAGTGACTACTTTCTAAATTCGTAGCTGAATTTTACTGCATTTAGAAGTAGCAACGTTTAGTTTTCCACATAAGCTTTAGTAAACTTCATTAAAAATGGGGTTTACTAGGGGGGGGAATTTAGAAAGTAGCAACGTTTATTTTTTCCACTAAGCGTTGTAAACTTCATAAAAATCGTTTACTTATTTAGAAAGTAGCAACGTTTTAGTTTCCCACTTAAAGCTTTAGTAAACTTCATTAAAAAATGGGTTTCTAATTTAGAAAGTAGCAACGTTTAGTTTTCCACTTAGCTTTAGTAAACTTCATAAAAAAAATTGGTTTACTGACTTTATAAAGTAGCAACCGTTTAGTTTCCCCACTTAAGTTTTTTTAGTAGAACTTCAGAAAAAAAATGGGTTTACTGAATTTAGCAAGTAGCAACGTTTTTTCCCCACTTAAGCTTTAAGTAGAACTTCATAAAAAATGGTTTACTGAATTAGCAAGATAGCAACGTTGAGTTTCCCCTTAAGCTTTAGTAGAATCTTCCAAAATTAAGAGCACCGATGACATCGGAAAAAACAAAATTTTGAAAAATAATTCATCAAAGTGCTCTGTGAATAAGTTGGTGAAAACGGTCTGACTGAATACACAGTCTGCCAAAAAAATCACTTTTTATCACCCAAACAAAAAAGAAAAAGTCGAGCGTAGTGGTTAGCGTCACAGACTACTGGCTGGATGTCTCGGTTCGATCCCATCAAGAAGTTTTTTTTCGGTCCTGACCGACTCCTACCCAGTGAGTGCTGTGGGCTCAATGGGAAGACTGCAACCCACCAGTCGATTTTCATCCGCTTACGATGCGAATTCTGAGAGTGTTGCTCTAATTTAAGACCCCAAGCACTGCAGGTGTCTGTAGTTTCTCGGGCCTGTTAACGGGCCCGGGATATCATTATGGGAAAGGAAGCATAGAGTGCATCTCAGACACGTACGGACTCCATATCATCATCATCATCATCATCATCATAGTCATAATCCGCCCACTCCATCAATCATTAAAAAGAAAAAATGTCTCAAATTCTGTGGCTTTGCAAGCCCTGCTCTCATGTGACCCAGTCTATACCTGGTGGCAATTCGGTTTCAAAGTCATGGGATCAGTGTGTTCTGGGGAGCTTTGGGGGACGTCGTGGTGGCGCCCTCGGGAGTACCTCACTCGCGCCTGCTCCATGATTAATGAATAGTGTCGTCAGTATGGGGCTTAGGTAGTGTGTCCCTGAACAGGCTCTACTGAACTCCGCCGAAGTGATGCAGTGTCTCCTCGGTTGGGTTGCCTCCTGACGGCCGAACATAGATTACTCCCCTTGACTGCTGGTCCTCTGGTTCTGCAACTGAACAAGCTGGGTGTGGCTGCGAATTGGGGACTCGATGAGCGGCGTGGAGCACGCCACTTTACGGCCCAGAAGATGACAGAAAAAAAATAAAGAGAAAAGTAGAGAAATGCGGAAAAAAGAGAATCGAGTATCCTTGCGCTTTCTGGTCACTATCTCAAAAGAAGTAATAAAACAAGAAAAATACTGCTATAAGTTTCTTACAAGCAAAATGAAACTGCCATGGTTCGGGATGTCTTGCATGAAGCATCACAATCGGAGAGCTATCAAATATGATTATCATTATTGTGGTTATCTCGTTTATTACAGCCTTTGTAGGAAGCGTGATGAAGCTCACAAGTCGGAGGAGGCCATCAATTATTATGATGTATCATTTATTGTTTTTTATTATATTTCGTGTTCAGCAGGCCTTTGTAGAAGCGTGCATGAAGCACACAAACAGACACAATCCGGAGGCCAATGACATATCTCCCCAAATATCCCCCGACCCAAAAGTCTCAGATGCCTGGTGCGTGTGGGGTAAGTCAGTTGAAATAAGTCACGGTTTTTGTTGTTGGTGGGATTTTTGTTATTGGGGAGTGTTTGGAGGCTACGGGCTTGTGCTCATTAAATCCGCAATCTGCCCCCCCAAAAAAAGAATGACCACAACCACCCCTTCCCTCCTCTCCTTCCTCCCCCTTCCTTCTCCTCCCCCTCCCCCCTCTCCTCCCCCCCTCCTCCTCCCCTCGCCCCACCGTTTTCTCCTCCTTTTTTCTTTTTTTTCTTTCTTCTTCCTCATGTGGGGCAGGTGCTCTCGACTAGCTGGGGGGGGGGGGGGGGGGGGGGGGGGGGGGGGGGGGGGGGGGGGGGGGGGGGGGGGGCCGAACAGCCCTACAATGCTCTCTTATCTGTCTAGGTGGTTTTTTCTGTCCCCACGCGCGGATTTTTCTTTGCACCCCAACACGTGGAACTCCCTATAAGACTCCTTAAAGACTCCCTCCATATAAGACTTTACTTTCTGAGACATGTAACGTGACCCGACTACACTACTACTACTACTACACTACTACTTCTTCTTGTTCTGTTCTCTCACTGGATTTATTGCTTTATGTGCTAAAGGGTGCAATGATGGAGATGTCATGTTATGAATTGTACTGTATGTTTTGTTGTTTACAGGTTGTTGAACGTTGGTAAGATACATTGATGAGTGTTTTGTAATAAGTGGTCGAACTTTACGCGGTGACAGTCCTGAGATGACCGTAGCTGTTGACGGGACTATAATAGAAACAAAAATATTAAAAAAAATTATAAGGTAGGTTCCACTGTATATGAAGGATAAAAAAAGAGCAAGCGAATGTATATATGCGTGCAGACAAATGCAGGAGGCCGCCCAACAGGCCTTCGACAGCAAGAACGAGGAGGAACTGACCTACGTGCTGGCCAAGGTCAAGGTCAGCGACAGACAGATGGCCGAGGGCATCCGCCAGATGATTGGCCAGCTGGGGTCGCGCCGATAAAAGTTTGATTGGTCGGCTTGGTGGGTGGGGGGATTGAAAATTGATTGGTCGATTTTTGTTTTGATTGCCAAGGACTGTATTTTTGGGACTATAAAGCGATACGTTTTCTTTCAGACTGAAAGCTCTGTGCCTTATAACATAATTAATAAAAAACGCTAAGAAAATATCGCCTTTGCTTTAAGGCTATGTCAAACCAATTGACATAGGCTAGAACACCAAGGCTACATAAAAATGCTATGCTCTGCATAGTTATGCGGGGATTGTCTTTAGCCATGGCAAGCTCCCTAGCATAACATCATCAGTATTCAAAATCCTCCGCAGTCAGAGTGTGGCTGCTCATGTGGCGGGGTAATCAAAAGCGGTCACAAACGTAATGTTCTCCCTGGCTGATGCATTTGTACCATGGTGTTCAAGTGCTTCGGCTGTTGGGATGATCCCTGGAGTCTTTAAGCCAGGGTGCAATGGTAAGAAAAGATAATATCAAAATCTGGGGGTTGGGTCTTATAGTCCGAAAAATATGGTATATTAGCTAGCTCTATTAGGGTGACCCTTCCAAACATGCCACTTTTGTTTGCATCAACATGATTGTGTTAGCATGTCATTGAGTAGGTTCTATATGAATGCGTGTTGTAGTTTGGATGATTGGGACACGACTAGTTTGAGTAATTTAGGCTAGAATAAAGTTGCTCAAATGCGTCACATTCCTGATTATGTAAGCTCTGTGTCTGTGTGTGTGCAGTGTGTGTGTGTGTGTGTATCTGAGCTCATGTCGGTGCACTTGCTACCGTGTTTATCACATTTTGCTTGCCGAGTTTTAACTACATATTCCATTGCACACAACCAAATTGTGTCCTGTATGTGTTCATGAATTAAATTAAGCAAACGTTATGCTCCTAATGTGCTGTTTTTTCTTTGTTTTTGGTCTTGGATGCAATTTTGTTTATACTGTGATGATTTTTCAAGGGCATGTGTACTGTCATTTTGCAAATTTGTCAAGAAATGACCAATGTTTTAGAGGTGATGTTTTCCTTCACTTTTATACTCTCTAACTCTGCTTCTTCTTTTTCTTCTTCTTCATCAGTAGCCCAGACAGTTTTCTGTCAATTATGAGCGCAGATTCGTCATGCTGCCGTTATGCGCCTAACTAAGAAATAGTTAGGCCCAACATGTCCGTCTTCGGCTGGAGGAAATGTTTGAAATAATTCCTTGAAAAAAGGCAGGAGAATGGACCAGTAAGGCAGAAAGATAGTAGATGACAGTAAGCAAAGGGAAAAGGCAGAGTCAAAGAGAGTGACAGATTAGAGAAAGTTACAAGCACAGAACTTACAGAAGGTGGGGGGACTATTTGTACAAAAGACCCCCCGGTATCCCCACAGGGGATAATGCCTTCTTTTCACACACACACATATTTATGCATTCATGTACGCATGCAATCACACACACACACACAATCACACACACACACACACACACACACACACACACACACACACACACACACACACACACACACACCATCTTCCAATGACTTGAAGATGTTATGTTCTCACTTAACAAACCTCTCTCATCTTGCTAACCATTTTTGTTCTTTAAACTGTTTTAATTAAACCTTCACCACATGTCTGCAAAAAAACCTCATAGTACTTCCCAAAGTAACTTTTAGAGAAAAGTTATCGTTCCAAATTCTGTGATCAATTTCCTTTCGATATTCAAAATATGCTTTTTAATTTTGTATTTAAAAAAAAAAATCTTTTCAAGTATATCAAGGAGTGGATGGCAGTCCCTGATTTAAAGACTCTTTTTTTTTTTTTACTAAAGCATTTGTTACTGATGTTTACGACTCTCTCAGTCTGGTTCCTTCAGTTTCATGAAAATAATGCTAGGCTGATCCTAAACCCTATCCCTTTCTGGATAGAACGGCAGAAGGTTGCATTTCACTGGAAAAAAATCTATGTGAAAATTGGTGAAGTTGGTACATAGTAACCTAATGCATTATTGTTGTAGCATTCCGCACAGTCATGCATGTAATGGATTTAGAAAAATGTGTATTGAATTGATCATTCATTGTGCTATCTATAATATTCGGTGCAATAGTGTGCATGCGGCTGTTTGGTTTCTGTATAATGTACAGATCAGTTTGAAGCAAGTGGAATAAAAGTTAACGTAAGCTTGTGATGTGTGTGTGTGTGTGAGAGAGAGAGTGTGTTTGTGTGTATGTATGTGTGTGTGTGTATACATGTATGTCTTGAGTGTGTGTGTGTGTGAGAGAGAGAGAGAGAGTGTTTGTGTGTGTGTGTGTGTGTTTGTATGTATGTGTGTGTGTGTGTGTGTGTATACATGTATGTCTTGAGTGTGTGTGTGTGTGAGAGAGAGAGAGAGAGAGAGAGAGAGAGTGTGTGTGATTGTGTGTGTGTGAGAGAGTGTGTTTGTGTGTATGTATGTCTGAGTGTGTGTGTGTGTATGTATGTCTGAGTGTGTGAGAGTGTATGTGTGGAGAGTGAGAGTGTGTTTGTGTGTGTGTGTGTGTGTGTATGTATGTCTGAGTGTGTGATAGTGTATGTGTGTGTATGTATGTCTGAGTGTGTGTGTGTATGTATGTGTGTGTGTGTGTGTGTATGTATGTCTGAGTGTGTGAGAGTATGTGTGTGTATGTATGTCTTGAGTGTGTGTGTGTGTGTGTATGTGTGTGTGTGTGTGTGTAATGTACATGTGGGTTGAAAGAGGAATAAATTAAGAAAAAAGGCACACATACTCATGCACGCATTGGCCATAATTATTCTGACACTTGCTCACACACACACACACACACACATCGAGCACTCCTTCTCTGGACTTTTTCCAAGGTGTGGATGTCTTTTTTTCGCTCGTCCGCCCAGTTCTGGAGTGCTCCAGCACAATGTGCGCTATGGGAAGTGAAAGATTTTTTTGGTCACACACACACACACACATGGTCAAGTGCAGCAGAATCTTCAGCCTGATGAAGTTGGCTGCCTGAGGCGAAGAAGAACACACACACACACACACACACACACACACACACACACCACTGTAGCTTTTCTCAGCTCCATTCAGTTCATGCCTTTTGTTAAGACTTGTCACCAGCATAAACCAATTTAAAGTGGTTTATCCATTAGGCTTACATTGTTTTATGGTGGCATACCACTTGTAAGGTCTTTTCCTATCCCTAACCACAATCAATGATAATATTTGCCTCTGTTAAAAGAAATAATTTGAAACAAATAGCTCTTCTTGGGAAAACTGAAAGGAGCTAGAATGAGGGGAATTCGTGTACTGTGACACACACACACGCGCGCGCACACGCACGCACACACACCTCGTTCCCATTCCAATGTATTCCCGTTATGTTATATAATAACTGGCACAACTGGGAGTATATCTACAAAACGAGAAAACATGGATAGGTGAAGACGGGGTAAAAAGCCCATGGGCGGGTAAGAAGCCCATGCCAATTATCTCATGAAATAAAGCAAATTTCAGTCACATTTTTGCCCATGAAACGAGTGTTAATGCTTAGCGTTCGTCTCATGGGCAAATTTGACTGACATTTGCTTTATTTCCGGGCATGGGTTTCTTACCCGTTTACCCCGTCTTCGCCTACTATATATAGATCTAGACCATCTTTGAGTGTCTTCACACATCATCATCCATCATTCCCAACCGGGGGTCCGTGGCGAGAGGGTCTCTCTCTCGCTACGCGATGATACCAATGCAATGGTGGCAGTTGCATTGAAGTCTTGCTGAGTGGCAGCCAGCGAGAAGGGCGACGCAGGATCTCCTCCCTCACCATGGGAGTTGAACGACTTGCGGACTGGATGGATCGACGAGCAGCAACTTGGGCCGTCTCTACAGTATGCCGATGCCCAGTAGACATTCGGGCGGGAGTTTTTGGGCTGCTACCGCCTGTCTACTGGGAGTATTCACATCCGCCTGCAGAGAGGGCTCGACTTGGCTGCGTGTCTACCAGCCCGCCCGCAACGACATCGACTCCCCGGTACGGAGCAGGTCGCCCGGTGGTCCTGACGATGGCCTTAGGAGGAAGAAGACCATCTGCGGCAGGAGCATCAACTTTTTGACGCCAACGCCAACGGCAGCGACAAGCTTCACCAGATGCTCGCATCTATGCACCAAAAAATTCACTGATGCTAACATCAGCATCACGCAACAGTTCCAGACTCGGATCCCGTCCGAGATGTTCCCGCAACCAACAGCGTTATCCGCGATTCCAGGATGCGCAACGTGTTCGAGTCATCGAAAGACGACGTATGCCACGTCACGAACTCCACTTTCAACATTCTACGGCCCCCCATCATCATCATCATCATCCAACCAGAAGACTATCCAGCCTTCAAGCAGAACGTCCATAAGGATCTACGGTCAATTGGACGGAAATCTCATCCTCTACTTTGAGTGTCTTTGTTGTCTGGACCTAATGTAGGGTCTGTCAGTGGGTCCAAGTGGGTCCATGGAGAAAATGAAAGGGAAATAATTAGGTATCTTCTAAGTATCTTAAGTATTTCTTCAAAAACAGATTAGACAGGTTGATGGTAGAGTATATGTATAGTGTAGAAGAGCCTCCCACCAGAATCCGATCAAAAGATCAGTAGTATAGAAAAGTTTTTAGTGTAGTACAGGTCAAAAGACCTGTTAAGTTTTAAAATGTGATTCAATGTGATGGAGACAGAGGATCGACACAGATCGGCAAAGGCGGAACCGCCTAATCTGGAGCCGAAATACTATACTATACTATACTATACTATCTTCACATCAGGCAGCCAACTTCATCAGGCTGAAGATTCTGCTGCACTTTGGGGGGTAGTAAGAAGACAAGAATTCTCCCCTCCACGATAGGTCCCCCCCCTCCCCCCCTAATGCTGGGCACATCAGACTAGGGACACTGTACCTTTTATTTATTTGCATCCCTCCCCGCACCCTCTTTTGTGTTTTTGTGCATTTAGTTCTAATCATTTATGTCTGTTTAATTACTTATTCTTTGATTCTAACTCGCTTTGGCTTGGCTGTGCGCACGACCATCGTTTTTCTTTGTTTTTCTCAACATCGGCAGAATCTTCAACTTGATGAAGGAGGCCGATCAACGGGAAGAAGAAGAAGAAGAAATTAGAAAGCTGAGGAGATACAAGTAGCCTAATGGAAAGGAAAGTAAACATAACAATTTTCCCCTGCTGGCGTTTATATCCAAGTTGGATTCTGCCAGCGTCGATCCATCAAGATCAAAATAAAACCTAGTGTGGATTTGATTTTTTTATATTTTAAGGTGGACCGTAGCCTTTATTTCGTAGTATCTGGGCAAGACCAATCCGGCTACCGTAGCGGTCCCCGGGCCGGTGACGAACCCCGACCGGCACAGCTCCTGCCATTCATTCTACCATTACTTTGATCTATGGCCTCTAGTTCCCTGGCTTTAGTTTCAGTGGATGTGTTTGTGGAGGCCTCTTTTGAATGCCTCCAATGACTGAGAGGAGGCCACTGCTTCTGGGAGGCAGTTCCACTGTGGGATGGTGCGGGCGTATAATAATTATATTCCCGTTAGGCCTATGTTAGGAATGCCAGTCAACTCGGCCTTTTACCAGGTCGGCCTCGTGCCAACTCGGCCCCGGGTGCAAGTCAACTCGGCCTCAAGCCCTGGTCATTGTCGTCCTCGGGTTCACTTGTCTACAAGGAAATATACATGCACATGGCTCTGTCCGTGTCAATGATTTCATCTGTTTGCCAGGGTGGGTGGGTGGGATCCCACTATAGTTAACTCTTTTTAGATATATAGAGAGACAGAGACACGTACAGACAGAGATAAAATGACAGACAGTGAGACAGAGATGGAGGAGATAGAGAGGTAGACAGAGAGAAAGAGAGAGACAGAGAGTCTGAATCTGAATCTGAATGATTTACTGATTAGGCCTTAGGCCCATTTCAAAGAATGAGTACATAAAAGGAACATACATCCACAAAACATTTATGAATGAAAATAATAAAATAGAAAGAATACAATATAACAAGGTGGCATAAAATGTTAAAATAGAAAACAAATAAACTCATTAATTCTATAGCCACGGAACAGATGCATAATAAAGACCACAAGAAAACAAAATACACGCCTTATAGTAAGCAATATCGCACAACAATAAGTTTTAGGCTGACTTGTTATGGTAAAGAAAGCACATTCAATGCATATTCGATGAAACCTGACAAAACATGAAATTCTCATAATGAATTACGGAGTTCAAAAGTCTTACACACATAGAAAGAGAGGCGCATTATTTAGAGAGAGAGAGGGAGAGACTGAGAGAGAGAGAGAGAGAGAGAGAGAGAGAGAGAGAGAGAGAGAGAGAGAGAGAGAGAGAGAGAGAGAGAGAGAGAGAGAGAGAACGAACGAACGAATGTTTTTTATTGAGGAAAAGCGGAATAAGCACAATAACCGGCTTTTTTTCATCCGGCCCTCAGAACCAAAAGAAAATAAATTTAAAAAATACAAATAGACAAAAAAGACATCGCAAAATACAAGAAATAACTCAACCTTCAATCAAGGTCGCAAACGGACGCACCGTGGAAGGCATATAAATAAAATAAATTACATCAATTAACGAGACTGAGACAAGGACAGACAGATACAGAGAGAGGGAAGTCAAAATAAAAGAACAGAATAAAATGGAAGAAATGAAGCAATATATGCAGGAAAAATAATGCATAGTAAATATAATGTACATAAAAGAAGACTTAACACATAAGCATGTATTATAACAAATGAGATATTTAAAAAAGGATATTAAGTAGACATTCTTGGATATTATGAGCTAGAGTATTCCTTCATGAGTATTTGATGATATCTTTTTTTTGAATGTGTTTAAACAAACATGAACGTTAAATTGGGAAGAAATGCCGTTCCAAAGGAGACCTCCTGCATATTGTAAGCTAGATTTGAATAAATCTAATTTGGGAAGAGGTAACATCAGTCTATGAGGAAGATGTTTAATGTTGAATTGAAATTTTTCTTGTAAAGAAGGAGGAGCATAGCCTGACATAATTTTGAACATAAATATTGCCTTATTATATCTTAATTTAAAATGAAGAGGGAGAATGTCTAATGATACATAATCGGATTGAGTAAGACTCGATGATTTTAGTAAGACTAATTTCAGTGCTCGTCTATAGAGACTATGCAGTGGCTTTAGGGTTTGCTCACTTGCTGAATCCCAGAGTGTAGACGAATAGTTTATGTGAGAATCAATGTATGCATGGAAGAAAATTTTGCGTGAATCTGTGTTTAGAAAGTGTTTTATTTTGCATAGAAGATATATTTTCTTGGAAATTGTTTTACAAAGAGTTTGTACATGGTTAGACCAAGATAAATTATTATCAATTAAGACCCCTAGTACTTTATGTGAGTTAACTTCTTCAATATCGTTACCATTTATGTGCAAGGGGAGAGAACAGGAAAAAAGTTGTCGTTTTTGCCTAGTGGTGACAAGCATGAATTTAGTTTTGCTAGGATTTAGACTCATGTGGTTTAGTTCAGACCATTCTGTTAACTGATTGATACTTTCTTGCAATGCATGAACTATGTTTTCTACCTTGGAGTTGCTTGTATGGAGAGTAGTATCATCCGCGAACATGTCACAGAGAGCTTGAAAATTGAGAGGCAAATCATTAATATAAATTGAAAAGAGGATTGGGCCAAGGATTGACCCTTGAGGAATTCCATATTTTAAAGGGAGGAGAGAGGATTTTTTACCATTAGTGAAAACAAGTTGGTATCTTTCATCTAAGAATGACGACATTAATTCTCTGGTATTACTAGAGAGGCCGTATAATGTTAGCTTTTTTAAGAGCAACACATGATCAATCACGTCAAAAGCTTTAGCAAAGTCTATAAAAAGGACACCAGTAATTAAGTTATTGTTTATGTTGGATAGCCATTTATCGATTAAATTTGTAAGTGCAGAATGGCAGGAATGGTGTTTCCTAAAACCGGATTGATTAGGATGGAGCAAATTGAATCGCTCAAAATGAGCAAGGATGTGTTTTCTAAAGTGGTCTTCTAATGGTTTTGAGAGGGTAGATAGAAGAGAAATAGGTCGGTAGTTTGAAGGATTGTCTGGGTCACCTGATTTATAAATTGGTATTACTTTGGCTACTTTGAAAGCTTTGGGAATCTGATTCTTACTTAAGCAAAGATTATAGACATAAGTGAGGGTTTCGGAAATGATAGGGGCAGCAATTTTAAGAATTTTCCCATCAATTTCATCCAGACCACGGGAGCATGTTTGCTTTAAGTTGGAAAGAGCGGTGTAAACTTCATAAACTGACATTAATGGGATATTAAGTTCGGAAGTTATGTTTTTTGAGTCACAGAATTGTTTAAGGGGGTGTAAATCGTTTAAATGAGATTTATCATTGGGTACTGTTGACTGGGCAACTTCACTGAAATGTACATTGAGTTCTTCTGGAGATAGCTCTTTACTGACAGTTGATATATTGTTAACATGTTTGTTACTTAGTTGGTTAATACAATTCCAAATAGATTTGGTATTGGTATTCTCAGAAACAAGATTTTGAAAATACTCTTTTTTCGATGCACGTTTAAGATAGGTAACTTTATTTTTTTGCTTAGCAGTTTCTTCTTTATTACCTGTTGCTACACAAGAATCACGTAATTTCATTGCTTCCTCGACATCTTTAGAAAGCCATGGTAATTTGGGATTGTCGCGCACGCGTTTTGTTTTGAAAGGTGCATGTTTGTCATATATTGTTAAGAAACTATGGTACCACACTTCGAATGCTTCATCAGGATTTGTAAATTGATAAACCCAAGAAATACAGGAATTTGATAAATCGTGCAAAAACGTTTCTTCGTTAAAGTGAGAGAAATGTCTATATCGAATGTATTTATGACTGCTTTTAGGGATTTTTATTCCTTTTTTATTCCAAGTAAAACATACTGGATAGTGATCACTGCAACCATATACTGGTGAGCACACTTCAACTATATTATTTCTAGATGTTGTATAAATGTGGTCTAAAAGGGTTTTGCTTGTAGGGGTTACTCTTGTGGGTAGGTCAATTAATTGGTCAAAATTAAGCGATTCATATGAACGGATCCAAGTCTTTGGACACTTTAGAAGATCGAGATTGAAGTCACCTAGGAGTATTATTTCATCAGTTAACATAGAAACGTCTTCCATTAAGAGAATAAAATTGTCAATCCATTCAGCGTGTTCGGCTGGGTTACGATAAATGAGGCTAATATGATTGGTTTGGATCTTTTGAAATTAACTTGTATAAAGATAGATTCAATATGGTGAGAATCACGTGGTATAACTCTTTTAAATTTAATGCTCTTTTGAACATATACAATTAGACCTGTTTCTTTAGAACAGAGAGCATCCTTTCGAACAATTTCATATCCTGGAATCGTAATTTCTGGATCAGACATATGATCGGTTAATCGGGATTCAGCAAATCCAAAAATGTGAAAATGGTTATCAGAATTCGTTAAAATATGTGAAACATCTGTAATTTTATTATACAAATGATTTATGTTCAAAAACCCGACTCTCAAGCCATCTTTTACTGGCCAGGTTCTTTGGGTATTGCACATGTTGAGAATTAAATGATAGTCTGAAAAGGTATTGATAAATAACTTGAGATAGGTTACTAGAAATACAGGTGTATACTAATACATGTAAAGGGTAATTAATTAGAAATAACAATAAAGCGCAAAAACAATAATGCTAATTATGAACACATACACATACAATCAAACAAATATTATATCAAAGAACAGAGAACAATACAAATAAAGTTCCCCCAAACAGAATTCGCAAGAAAATCCCTTGAACAGTTTCCAGATTGTCACAATATAGCAAATCAAATGTCTTTCTATCCAAATAAGTCCCTGTCCAAGTCCTGACCAGACCCAAAATACCAGAGTTAAACTGTGTTCATAATGCACGCACAAACACATCACAAATGTTCAAAATTACATATGCTCATAATGGCCAATGACAACAAAATTATGATATCCCATACCAAAACAAAGTACAGGGCAAAGAACGAATGGGGTGGTTACTGACGATAGTGGGCTAGCTGTGTTGCCAGGTTGATCAACTGCTGGGCACACTGCCCAACAGTTGAAGGCCAATTCCCACCATCAGGGGGAGGGCCTTGGAATTCCGGCAAACCATTGGGAGGTTCAGGTACCTGGAATGCTCTTTGGGATACCCTTCTGTCATAATCATAGGGAGGGTATGGATGGGAGTTAACATAACTTGGGTGGGCCTGAGGGACACCCATAGATGAATGGTTTAAGATAGGAAGTGATTTAGGATTGTATTGGAAATGTTGGTAGGGATTCAAATCATATCCTGGGGGCTTCATCTGGGGAGGGTATGCCGACATTCCAGGCCTGTTCATGTTCCCCATCTGCTGTGCAAATGGTGGACCCTGAGGGGGATGACTCTGCGGATGATGACTCTGAGACGACTGTGCTGAGTCAGCCACAATCTGTTGGTCATTTTGGTTGGGGAGTCGTGGAAAATGCAACGAGGATAGCATTGGGGGAACACGAGGTTCCTCTGGGTATAGGGGCCGAGAGATACCTGAAGCAGTGTTTCTCTGCTGACCTCTGTCCCCATTTTTGGGGTCAACTGAGGGAGGATACTCACTGCTGTGGGACTGTTCATAAAAACGACCTGCATTGTTTGGAGGGTCAAAGTGACCAGGGGGGCCAAATCGTTTGTTCTGAGGGAGAACTTTCTTGAAGTTCATTGCCAAACTGGCGGTTCCTCTCAAACTGGGGTGGGTGGCATCCTTGTAATTTGCCTTACGGGGGAACCCACGGGGGGTGAGGAAGGCACTCTCATGGTCAAGCATGTCGACTTTCATGTCGGTACATGCTGTGTACAGATGTTTGTTTGATGGCGCTATTGCATTGTTCAAGGGATGGCTTCCACGTGCAGGGATAATTGCGCTAAGGGTTACATAGGCAGATGGGAAACATTTCATACACACATCAATCAAATCACGCCACATCTGGACCAAAATTGTGACCAAAAAAAAAGAGAGAGAGAGAGAGAGAGAGAGAGAGAGAGAGAGAGAGAGAGAGAGAGAGAGAGAGAGACAGAGAGAGAGAGAGAGACTCAAACATTTTAATGATTAGGCCTTGTGCCCGTATCACATATGGGTAGGGGGGGGAGGGAGCATATAAATCATAACATAAACAAAATATATATAGGATAATAGAAAAGAATATAAGAGAGAGAGACAGAGAAAGACATAGAGAGACATAGTGACAGACGGGGGGGCAAAGAGACAGAGACATGCAGAGAGTGTGCATGAATGATAGACAGAGCTAGAGATACGGAGAGATAGAGGCACACAGAGATAAAAAGACAGAGAGAGAGAGAGAGAGAGAGAGGGACAGAGAGAGACAGGAGAACAGAGAAATAAAGAGAAACAGAGAGAGAGATACACAAAAAAACGTAAAAAACCCCCAGATATTTATGTCGAGGACGAATTGGTCGGAAATGAGGATGAGCTAGACGGAAAGGAGGCCGATTTGACTCATAGGGCGAGGTCGAAACGACAAAAAAACCCAACGGGGCCGAAATGACACGAGGCCGATCTGACCGGTCACCTAGAACTGGGAGTACAAAAAGAGAAGGGAAATCACTCTTACTTGTTGCAATTATTTCCCTTGTAACCTTGACCTTTGCTGACGACAAAGTTGGGCGCGCGAGGGGCGTGATGAGTGACAATCAAACCCCTGTCCTAACTTTCATATATACAAGGTTTCGAAGGAAAATTCAGCCAAGAAGGAGGCAACAGTGTTGAAGAACAATATGCAGACTTTGAGGCCATTGTCGTCGTTGCTGCCGAGTGCAGGTAATAACGTTTGTGATATGCTTGAATATCGAGACGAAAGACGAACTTTGATGAAAATCAAAATGTCATACCAAAACTAGGAACAGGTTCATCTTAAAGACCTTCTCTAGCAGAGCACCAAATTAGGCTGAACGACCTCTTATCATACACAGGACCCCTGCCCTAACAATAATTTTATAAAAATCGACACAGCTTCTTAATAAAACGGTAAAAACTGACTTTGACGCAGTTTGACACACCTGGATTGACCCCGATTGACCCCTCACATCGGAAGCAATTAAAAGACGTCCATGTTTGTTGGGAGTCCCAAACCATAATATCAAGCACTGCCATTGTTTGGAAGTCAGTGCAGCAGTGTATCCCTTTGTTGCATTTGTTTTCTTTTGGAGATGCAGACAACGGAATGTTGTGTTTTTTATTTTGACAAAGCAATCAGCCACAGGCTATGAGAGCATGAGGATAAGATCTGCAAGTAAGTAAACTGTTTCGATGACGATGTGCGAAATTTAGATCTAGTCATGATAATTCTACCAAAGTAGTGTTTGCAAACGTCGAAACAATCTTCTTCTCTGGTCTTCTTCTTATCAGTAGTATGTCTGATTGAAATAGATCGAATTGACTACAAATAGTTATGTAATGAGTAACAACAGCTTAGCGCATTTGGCACTGCAGTGTGGGCACTGTTGATGTGTTAAGAAAAAATGGATAGATTCCGTTCGAATATCAGTGCGTTTTTTCAATGGCTAAACTTTGTGTCTGATCAGTGAAGACAGTGAACAATTTAGAGCTGCTACAGACGTTCTACGCAGTATAATATAGAGCATTTTAGTCTAGACTTGTTATATAGGAAGATTTAACCCAATTATATCTAGCAAAGTGTCGTTCTAACACTGTAACAGTGCCTTAGTTATCTAGACTAGTCTAGATCTAATGCATGTGCAAGACTGGAAGGAATACTAAACACTAACAGTAACAGCAGCCACTTCAGTTTGTTGTGTTGCCATGAGTAATCTTTGTGTGCATGTGTGTGCGTGTGTATGTGCGCGCGCGCGCGTATGTGTGTGTTTCATTAGACTGGCAGGGTCCGTTCCAGTGACAAGATGATGCATAAACGTTGGCTGCATCATAGACTCCAAACAGGAAACATAGGCCTACGAACAGTTGAGTAAGTTGATATTTACAGCAATGTAGAATAGTTTAGCGCGCGCGCGCGTTGTGTGTGTGCGCTTGTGCGCGCTCGCGTGGTGTTTGTGCGCACGCACGGTTGTGAGTGGGTAGGTGTATGTGGGTGTGTCTGTGTGTGTGAGCGTGTGTGTGTGTGTGTGCGTGTGTGTGCGTGCGTGCGTGTGTGTGCATTTGTTCTTCTCCTGCTAAGGTAACCGCAGTATCCACTGTATGCAGTTTGATCTTGCTGAGTGTTTGTAGGGGAAGACGGGGTAAAAAGCGCATGGGCGGGTAAGAAGCTCACCCCAATTATCTCATGAAATAAAGACAATTTCAGTCAAATTTGCCCATGAGACGAATGCTAGACATTAACGCTTGTCTCATGGGCAAAATGAGACTGAAATTTGCCTCATTTCATGAGATAATTGGGGTGGGCTTCTTACCCGCCCATGCGCTTTTTACCCCGTCTTCCCCTAGTGTTACTGTATCCATCACTAGATTGGCTATAAATTACTGGATCTAGGCTTCTGAAGAAATTGTGTGTATGTGTGTGTCAACATTACTCTCTCTCTCCCTGTGTGTGTGTTTGTGTGTGTGTGTGCGTGTGCGTGTGTTTGTTTTCACATAAATTAAATTCAGTTTCAATTTCATTTAGTTTTAAAATTCCCTTAAATTTTTGTATCTCCTAATTTCGAAAATTGTGCTTTCCTGAACTGAGTCTCGCCACCACCACCACCACCCCACTCACCACCACCACACGTGCGGATACCGGTAAGGTATTTCATACAAATAGCTACCACCACCACCACCCTTCCCCCAGCTTCTGGTAAAAGTTCTGTGCTTATAACCTATTCCCTTTGCTTTCTGTCATCTAGATATTTCTGCCTTAGTGTTATAAAAACTCTTATAAAGATTTCCTCAAGCAAAAGAGGGACAGACTGGGCCTATTTTGTAGTTATGCGCACAATGGCAGCATGAGGCATCTGCGCTCAGAAACTGAGTGATAGATGAATAATTGTTATTTTGTTGTACTTATCGTGGGGGACATCACGCAATCGCTACGTATCGGTAACATTGCCAAGAAAATGAAGATAAACCAGCCCGGCTTTCACTGCGTATCGATAACTCTACTGGGCTAATTCACTACGGCAACTAAGGGTTAGGGTCAGGGTTAAACTTAGGTAAGGAATAGGAATAGGTTACGAAAAGGGTTCGGGTTAGGGTTAGGAATAAGGTTAGGGTTGGTCTGCTGGAATTCAAACTGACAGATTGGCACATTCATCATCAATTGTTCTCTATGCGTCGTAGTGGTGACAGCGCTACGCACCGTGTTCAGGCCTACCTTTCCCATTTTGTTGGGGCACTATTTTAATGACAGTGAGATAAGGAACGGGAAGGTTGTGTGTGTTTGAAGGGGGGGGGGGGGGGGGGGTGTCACAGTGTGTAGAGAATTCAAGCTATAATTATTAATTTTAAAATGTATGCATCCTCGTTGTTTTATAACTCAATATTTAGCTCATAGAATCGATGACATCAAAGCCACTTAACAATAGCTTTCAGAAATATCATTAGTTACTTAGAAGCATGAAACGTGTCTTGGACTTTTACACATAATATTAATTTGAATAATACACATGCGTGTGTGTAACCGTTTTCAATTGTTGCATTAATTTTGTATTTGCTTGATTTGCTTCAAGTCCTCCATGCCCCAAAAGGGGTCAAAGGATTAAACAATCTTTGAATCTTTGTGTGTGTGTGTACGTGTGTGCGTGTGTGCGTGCGCGCGTGCGCGCGCGCGCGTGCGCGTGTGTGTGTGTTGACTGGATCTAGGTAGACTGAATCTAGCTATACGTTGTTTGTTTCATATATGGGAGTTAACCGTCAAAATAAAATAGAGAATGCTAAAATGTGTTACTTCCCCTGTATATTGATAAACATGAGCACCCATATATGTACACATAATGTAAATGAAGATGAATCAGTCACTCTTTCAGGAAGCTGCCCGGCAACATCACACACAAGGCGCTGGAATGGAACCCTCAGGGCAAGCGACCAAAGACAACGTGGAAGTGGTCCTGTAAGGAAGAAATGAAGTTCAGTTTGTCCTGGGGGAACTCGAGAAAGCTTCCCCAAACTGAATCTGCTGGAGAACTGTTGCTGAGGCCCCATGCTCCACAATGAATCCAAGGAAATAAGTCAAGTAAATGAAGCCATATACTCATGCACAAGCACATGCGTGTGCGTGCGCACACCGGCACACACACACACACACACATGTACACACACACACACACACACACCCACCAACCTCTTTATAGTATTATGAATAAAACAAGGTACATGTTAATTATGTCACGTGAAAATAATGCTTTACGCCCTCTTTGGCCTTTCGGACATTGGGAGGGGGGGGGGCAGAACAATCTTTATTTTTTATTTTTGCGAGCTCACATTCTACAGACTACCAGTTGACACATGATAAAAAATATAGTTAGTTATGTTATAATCGTTACTTATAAAATATATTATTTGAGATTGGCCGCTCCCTGAGCTATGATGAACATTTTCAGGAACACAAAGTTTAAAATGTAATCTTCATTATTACAAACTTTTAAAATGTCATGTAAGGTCAGTTAAGTCAATTATGTCACATTAGCCATGCCCAATAACATACATGTGAACTCCTGACAAATGCAACCTGCTGCTTCTGTTTGTACAATATTAAATGGTCTACTTTAGTGACTTTCATATCACTTGATCAATGGAAAACATCAGCCATTGCTTTGTTGGAGTGAGTTGTTACAGTGCAGCCTCCCTTATAAGACCTCTCATTATAAGACTCCCTCCCATATAAGACCTACTTCTCTGAGACATTGCCCTTTTTTGTAAGTATTAAAATTACCTCCTTTATAAGACCCCTCCCTTATAAGACCTCATTTTGGTTGATTATTGAAGGTCTTATGAAGGAGGTTCCACTGTTAATCATTAATCATGTTATGTAATATGGATTGATTCATTATATTAATATATTATATTCTTTAGTTATAAGTATATTAATAAATTATGTCTTTTCAATGCACTTATGCAATGAATTGACATTGTCATTGTCATAATAATGATGTTTAGACATTTGATTAGCATGTATCTCATATATATGTGCATAAATCTAAATAATTTTACACCAAAATATATGACTTATTGTTTATTATTAAACTGTTGTGATGTGTGTTATATGACTGAACATATAGAAGACGTATATAGAAGACGTATTATAATAAGGCTTTATACTGAAAAATGTCTTCCCTTGTCTTGTGCACTGTAGTGTGTGCGCCACCTACATAAAATTATTGCTTTTTTCTGACACGAAGTAAAAGTATGCACTCTGCCCCTGACTTGTCATTGTGTAGCGTGGTCGATTCAGTCTTAAAATGATCGCCCTTTCGTGTCACGAAGAAGCAATATAAAGCCCCATGCACTTCGTCAGATGATAACAAGAAAACAACTTGTTCTTGGTAGCACTAGTACATAGTTTTAGGCGAAGGGCTTTTACATTGACATATTGTGTTCCTGTAATAGGCAGGTGCCTGTCGTAAATGACTTACTGGTTTTCTTATGGCTTACTAAAATTTACTTTACATGTTTGTAATTAACAAATCTCTGTTCTTTATAATGACAGGTGATGTGGCAAACTTTAAGCTCCACCACACAGGATAAACAGGAGACTTTCACAGGTGGGGACTATGCATTGTGTTGTTAAGTCAGCGTTTGCAGCTCATACCCACAAAGGAGCGGTTTTTTAATGTGTGTCTTAGATCATTGTTATGTTACATTTACTGTGGTTATGTACATTTGATTTATTCAACCAGAGTATGGCAGTAAGTCTTTGAATTTTAAAATGCAGGGCATGAAATATTAATCATGCTTTACTTTAATGGACTTTATTATAATTAACAAAATTGGACATTACTAATCCATACACTTTACTGTCATTGTTCATAACAACACAGACACTGACATTACTAATCCACACACTTTACTTTCATTGCTCATAACAACACATACACTGACATTACTAATCCACACACTTTACTGTCATAGCTCATAACAACACAGACACTGACATTACTAATGCACACACTTTACTGGACTGTTCATTTACCGGGTAGTTTGTTTATTTATTTTAGTAGAGAGTTTATGCCTTGACTAGGTTAATGCAGATCTTTTCTATTGTAGTTCGTGTAACTTGAATGTGGATGTAGTAAGATTTTAGTTTTAGTGTGGTATGACCTATGAACACTTACAAAATTGTTGCTGATTGTGTGTGATTGTGCTGATGTGTGTGTGTATGTGTGTGTGACGGTGTGTGTGTGTGTGTGTGTGTGTGTGTGTGTGTGTGTGTGTGTGTGACGTGTGTGTGTGTGTGTGTGGTGTGTGTTCAGAGGCAGTGTGGGTGTATTCCTCTTTGAGTGAGGCTACAAATGCCGAGACATGGAACTAGCAACAGACTGCAGTGGACCACAAAGAAAGGGTGTAAATGATGCCGGAGAGGTTTCAGCAAAGCAAGCAAATCAGCACCAGTCACATTTATTTTTCAAACATTATAAAAAAAAAATTATTATGCTAATTTAAGTCGGTTTAGTGACAGCATTGACAGGTTTTTAATCTTTTTGTGTGTGAATAATTTATTATTATAATAATCAAACAGATACAAAATTAGCAAAATCATAAAATGTTAAAAAGAAGTACAAAGGGATATAATTTAATGTTGTACCCATGTACAATAGACTTTTTTTTTTTGCTGTCCGATCTACTGTTCTGGCCACTTCTGGGCCATACAGTGGTGTTGCTCCAACGCTGTTCATTCCAAGTCCCAACTCACAACCACACCCTGGTTTGTCAGGTCGCAGAATCCGAAATCAGCCGTCCAAAGGGAGAAAATCTATGTTAGGCTGTCAGGAGGCGACCACCAGAGGAGACATTGCACTGCTGCTGAGTCACTTCGGTGGAGTTCAGTGGAGCCTGTTTTGAGCTAACATACACCGGAAACCACCCACTAAGCCCCCTACTGACGACAGTAATGTCTTAGTCGCAGAACTACCGTGAGCCCCAACACGTCTGTCCATCGACTGACTCCCATGACTTTGACGCACCAAATTTGAAATCAAAACTGGTCACCATAACAGCAGGGTATGCAAGACCAAAAAAATGAAGTTCCTTATTAGTCTGAGACTACATGACAGGGCCATATTCTATGCTTCCTTTCATAATGATACCCCGACATTAACCATGCCCTTAATACCTTAATAAACAAAGTAGAGCATCTGAGATCTCTCTCACTCTCAGTATCGCATCCGTCAAGTTGATGAAGCTGGACTGTGTTGTTTCATTATTCCCATACCAAACTCACTCTGGCAAGAACCGAAAAAAAACATTGCCTCTGATGGATCTCGAACCCGGGACCTCCCAGCCACTAGTCCATGACATTACCACTGCATCAAGGCATCTTCATCAATAGACACATTTTTGTTCCTATAAAATAACCAGACAAAAATGCCCAACACACTCTTATTGGATCCTAAATGATAGTTTCATTAAATATTATATTGCTGTACATTGATACCTGTTTTTTAAAAATCATTTTTTTATTACTTATATTACCAAAATGATATAGTAGTAAATCAATCTTCGTCTTATACCAGTTGAAAGGTTATAAATCTGTGCTCTATGCAAAGGTGAATAAGATATAATTGTATCTGTGTTCTGGGTTACTTTTTTTTAACCTAGTTACTTCATCACATGGACTTTTTGTTATAACTTTCCAGAAGCCCAGACAACAGGTGTTAATTGTGTGTGTGTGCGCGCTTGCGAAAATGGCCTTTGATCTTGATTCTTGAGAATTTTATGAATTTTATTCGCTGTGGATACTTTGCATGACAAATTTAACATTTCTGGTTGAAAAAGGCAACAGGCTATTCAAAATAAATTTAAAAACAGAATATCTTGTAATTGTATGCCCCCCCCCCCCCCCCTATAAGACGGGAAAACGGGGCTCATATTGACCTTTACCGAAGTGTTTTTTCACCTCGACTTTTTATCCCTACTACTTTTTATTTTATTTTATCGAAGTGTGATTTGTATTGTCGGCATTTTGGAGGCAAGCACTGAGGAAGAGCAGTTTACAGCTCAAAATATTTGCCGCTTTTGAATAAATGAAGTGGCAGTTATTTGTTCTTTATTAGTCCCCGAGCCGAATGTTCGGGGAGTATTGTTTCTGTCTGATCCGTCCGTGCCTCCGGCGTGCCTCCGTCCGTCCGTCCGGCTTTTCGTCCGTTTTTCTCAAAAAACTATTCAGTCTATCATCATCAAATTTGGTATACTAGTTTGCCAAGATGCAAGCTATCCACTGATGTATTTAGTTTTACATTAACCCTTTCACCGCCAAAGTCGCATTTTAGCACCACAGTGATTTAACACCTATGTCACTATAAGGCATCAAATTGGGGTCTATTATCCAAAGACCCTATTGTCTTAGTTTTGGGAAGTAAGGATAGACCTTATTTTATGTTCTACAGAAGAATCCCCAATACTGCAGATGGATTTTGTTCTCTACCCAGGTAAATTTAATGGACATTTTTGGCTGAAATATGGCTGGCGGTGAAAGGGTTAAGGTCAAGGTCGCGCCAGTTACGGGGTTCAAACCCCTAAACACATAATCGCTAATATCTCGCGAAGTTTTGCATGTATTTCAATGCAGTTTTTTTTCACAACATTTCTTGATAA
>CM065713.1:11245826-11264041 GCA_017654935.2 Phymorhynchus buccinoides
ATTCAAATGACAAACATCCTTTGAGTTGAAGCATGTGTGTCTAGCAGCGAAGCGACATCACAACTGATATCTTTAGGCGATATCTGAAGCTGAAGCAACAAAAGAAAGAAAAAAGCAGTTATAAAACTGCACTTTTTAATCAAATCTTATCAGCTTGGTGGTGAGCACACGCAGCCTGGCAAAGTGACCAGAAACTCCTTTTCCCCACGAACTACCATCGGCGGAACAGACTGCCGAAGTGATCTTCAGAAACTCATTTTCCCCACGAACTACCATGTACCATCGAGCATCAGCCTACCGTCTGCTGGGCAGTTCAGGAAGGCTCTGTCAGATGCCATAACACCAATTTACCCCCCCCCCCTCCTGCAAGGCGCGGCATCATGCTGAGGGCCCGATCAGTGGGACCTGGCTGCCTGGGCCATATTTGTATAAATAGTTGGGTGGGGTGTGTTTTTTAGCTAGAGAGTTGCTTTCCCCCAGTGCTTATATCCAGAATTGGATTTCTTCCGTTGTAACGAATCAAGATCAAGACCAGTCAGTGGACTGTCAACGCGATGTCTCCCCCCCCCCCCTCCCCCAGGGGATAGCGGGCGGGGGGGGGGGGG
Organism: Phymorhynchus buccinoides; assembly: GCA_017654935.2. Classification (NCBI taxonomy): domain Eukaryota; kingdom Metazoa; phylum Mollusca; class Gastropoda; order Neogastropoda; family Raphitomidae; genus Phymorhynchus; species Phymorhynchus buccinoides. The sequence goes on from CM065713.1 coordinate 11,246,432, forward strand.
GGTCTTCTGTATAAATTCCTCCACCTTCTGTGCTTGTAACTTCCTCTAATCTGTCACTCTCTTTGACTCTGCCTTTTCCCTTTGCTTGCTGTCATCTACTATCTTTCTGCCTTTCCGGTCCATCCTCCTGCCGTTTTTCAAGAAACTATTTCCAAAAAATGTCCTCCAGCCGAGGTCGGACATGCTGGGCCTAATTATTTCTTACTTAGGCCCGTAATGGCAGCATGATGCATCTGCACTCATAATTGACAGGAAGCTGTCTGAGCGATCGAAGAAAAAGTTGATGTTTTTAAGCCCCACCTTAACCAATATTTTCCACACAGTGGCAAAAACATCAATGCCCCAATTTTGATGACCTGGCCTGTGTGTGTGTGTGTGTGTGTGTATGTGTGTGTGCGCGCGCGCGTTTACGTGTGCCACTTGTCCATGTATTATCACAAATATTATGCAATCCTTTAAATCCCATTTTTTGCCTCACACTTAAATCTAAAATCATATCTTAGGTTGTATTCTTTTGCAAACTCTTGTCTTACATTATTTGTTAGATTGTGAACTCTTCATTCTGCTGTTTTCTCTGTGGTTTGTCTGTTTGTGTCTCGTTTGTTGTTGTTTTCTTTTCTTTTTTTAAGTGGTGACAGTAAACAAATTACATTATGTTTTATAAAAGGACAATAAAGATTAGTTAATTGATTAAATGATGGTTTGACTGATTGATTGAGATTACTTGAATGATTGACTGTTTGACATAAATTAATTGATATATCTGAGATGCTGATGTCATTCATTGTTTAAATTTTTTTTTTTATTGAAGCCACTTGGTATTTGATTACATGCCAATGTTCAGTAAGAATAATGTTTGCAGGTGAAGCCATTTTCTATGCAGTTGCATTTTTTTTAAATGCATAGGCGTACACCTAATTTGCATTTGTCTGCATACTGTATATACCATGTGTGAATGCATGATTGCATGAACAAACTATACATGGGGTAAAATAGTTCAAGCAAATGTTGAACACCACGAGTATCATAAAGACATTGTGATTGTTAAACAATATTTCAGTGATTGACTATAATTATGTTACTAAACAATATTTTAGTGGTTGACAATAGGTTACTACCTATCTTGTTTAACAGTCACAATGTCTTTATGATACTCGTGGTGTTAAAAAAAAGTACTATGACTAGAATCTTACAGTGTGCATTTTCAATGCATGATATGTCATAGTGCATGAGAACAACAAACATGATTTTTGTGTGTGCATAAACTCTGATTTTGCTTTCACTGTATGCAGCAAGGATTTCTAACGAATACACAGAAAACAATGTATGGTTTCCTTATGTACCATTACATATTTAATTTATTACAAATGTAACAAAAATCATGAAAACAAACAAACAACAAGAAATTTAAAAAAAGGTATGTGTGTGGGCGGGGACGGGGTGGGGGATATGCAATGTACAGCCCAATTATGGTGAAAACAAAGAAGTCAAACCCAAGACTTTTTTAAATATAATTTTGGTGTACTCTAGTCACAGACACTTATCAGATCTCTGTGAAATTCGGGCTGCTCCTACCTGGAGAACGCGTCATCGCAAGACTAAGAGCGGTGCCATCCATATTGTATGAAAATTGGAAACTTTAATTTAGCGTGCTTCTGTCCATTTATGATGTTCAAGCACATCAGAAAAGAATTTAGTAGTATGGTCGAGATCCTGTTGCTTGGGGGGAGGGGGGGTTGGCGGAGTTCAGAGAAGAATAGAGTGCTTCAAAGAAAACAAAAGTTTAAAAAAAATGGACGAATTGAAGCTAGTAGGAACTAATAATGAAAACAAAAACAAAGACAAAGTGATTTTTTTGAATGATAAAAAAAAAAAAATTCTCTCTTCTTTCATTCAACACACATAACTGATCTCTAAACAAAAATATTTCTTTCAAATCTCTCTTATTATTTACACCCACCCACACACATGGATGAAACCAATTGCAGGAAAAGCAGGAATTCTGATTTTGGCTTTGTTGTTTTTCAGAAAATCCTGAATTTGCAATACTTTATCGAACGATTATTACCCTGAAATTAGATGGGAAAAAATTGTTTCATTGTTTTAAAAAATGAAAGCTGTCTACAATTTATTGCTCTGATTTTATTAGTAAAAGTGTACAACAACAAAAACTTTCTGTATTGGGGTTTCACCCCCTGACCCTCACAAACAAGTTCATCCCTTGACCCCACCAAGGTGGCCCGCCAGAACCAAGGCCTTCCTGCTTTTCATTTTGTCCAAGTTTCATCCTTGCACACACACGCACATGCGCGCGCAAGATACTAAGACAGAGTAAGTGATGATTTTAAAAATATGTGTAAAATAAACAATTGTCAAAACGCACACTTCTCTCTGTCAGAGCAGGCAATATACATGGATGCAACTGGAGAAAATCCAAAAACAGACAAGGCAGGGGTCCAGGGGCCACCCAGGCCCTTGGGCGGTCAGGGGGGCAACAGCCTCCTGAAGCTGAAGAGAAAAAAAAATCGTACTCAATTTCAAGCTTATTCTAGGCTTGTAAAGTGAGAATTCAACACTTTTTTTCCCTTGAACTTTGAATCATTTTTTGGGTCAAAATTTAAAAAAACAAACAGGCGCCGTCTGGTTTTCAGATTTAAAAAAAACAAAACCAGGAGCCGCCTTGCATCCATCGTATAATATCATTGTCAGAAGAAGCACTGGTTGCACCTTTTTCGTTTATGAATTATCTCCTTTTCAAGTTCAAGTTCAAGTTCGAGTATACTTTAATATCTCCAAAAGAGAAATTCAGGTTAGGTGCAACAACATGACAGATACAACATAACTGAAATAACATTAATCAAACGTGTGAAACAAAATTATACCAATCAAATAATTATTAAAATAATAGCCCTTTTACAGGACTAAATGTGAATATATCCAAACTAGTCTTCAAAGTCTCTCTTATTTCCCTGTAAAATAATAATAATACAGTTTACTACTACTAATAGTAATAGTTGTAATAATAAGGAATCTTATTACAGTACTAATACAAGACTAACAAGTGCAACGCTGAGCGGCTGCAAAGTCCCCTCGCAGCATCGCCGAGCTACTCCGAAATCGGAATGTGTCGGCTGTACACATACATAAAAACGCATCAAAACAGCACGTAACTACATAAAAACGCATGAAAACAGCACAAAACCGAATAGTTTTTTTTATATATAGCCTTAGGGTTCGGACCCGTGATTTGAGCGCGCGCGATCATGCGCACACGAGTGCACAGAAAAATTCATGACAACTGTGTTACAGACCATTTATCAAGAAATGTTGTGAAAAAAACTGCATTGAAATACATGCAAAACTTCGCGAGATATTAGCGATTATGTGTTTTGGGGTTTGAACCCCGTAACTGGCGCGACCTTCACCTTAACCCTTTCACCGCCAGCCATATTTCAGCCAAAAATGTCCATTAAATTTACCTGGGTAGAGAACAAAATCCATCTGCAGTATTGGGGATTCTTCTGTAGAACATAAAATAAGGTCTATCCTTACTTCCCAAAACTAAGACAATAGGGTCTTTGGATAATAGACCCCAATTTGATGCCTTATAGTGACATAGGTGTTAACCGTGGTGCTAAAATGCGAATTTGGCGGTGAAAGGGTTAATGTAAAAATAAATACATCAGTGGATAGCTTGCAACTTGGCAAACTAGTATACCAAATTTGATGATGACAGACTGAATAGTTTTTTGAGAAAAACGGACGAAAAGCCGGACGGACGGACGGAGGCACGCCGGAGGCACGGACGGATCAGACAGAAACAATACTCCCCGAACATTCGGCTCGGGGACTAATACAGAACAAATAACTGCCACTTCATTTATTCAAAAGCGGCAAATATTTTGAGCTGTAAACTGCTCTTCCTCAGTGCTTGCCTCCAAAATGCCGACAATACAAATCACACTTCGATAAAAAAATTAAAAAAAGTAGTAGGGATAAAAAGTCGAGGTGAAAAAACACTTCGGTAAAGATCAATATGAGCCCCGTTTTCCCCGTCTTATAGGGGGGGGGGGGGGGGGGGGCTATTGGATAATGGCCTTTATATCACTACGATTTATTATTCCAGAAATAAATTCCAGGAATGCAAATGAGGTGAAACGTCACGACCTGATCGAGTCACATGAGGCAGTCACATAGTCTGTCGCCGGCTTTACATATCTTAAAATTGTACTTTTTCTTTCATACAATTACAAGATATTCTGTTTTTAAATTTATATTGAATAGCCTGTTGCCTTTTTCAACCAGAAATGTTAAATTTGTCATGCAAAGTATCCACAGCGAATAAAATTCATAAAATTCTCAAGAATCAAGATCAAAGGCCATTTTCGCAAGCGCGCGCACACACACAAACTTAACACCTGTTGTCTGGGCTTCTGGAAAGTTATAAAAAAAATTCCATGTGATGAAGTAACTAGGTTAAAAAAAGTAACCCAGAACACAGATACAATTATATCTTATTCACCTTTGCATAGAGCACAGATTTATAACCTTTCAACAGGTATAAGACGAAGATTGATTTACTACTATATCATTTTGGTAATATAATTAATTAAAAAAATGATTTTTTTAAAAACAGGTATCAATGTACTGCAATATAATATTTAATGAAACTATCATTTATCATTTAGGATCCAATAAGAGTGTGTTGGGCATTTGTTTCTGGTTATTTTATAGGAACAAAAATGTGTCTATTGATGAAGATGCCTTGATGCAGTGGTAATGTCATGGACTAGTGGCTGGGAGGTCCCGGGTTCGAGATCCATCAGAGGCAATGTTTTTTTCGGTTCTTGCCAGAGTGAGTTTGGTATGGGAATAATGAAACAACACAGTCCAGCTTCATCAACTTGATGGATGCGATACTGAGAGTGAGAGAGATGCTCTACTTTGTTTATTAAGGTATTAAGGGCATGGTTAACGTCGGGGTATCATTATGAAAGGAAGCATAGAATATGGCCCTGTCATTTAGTCTCAGACTAATAAGGAACTTCATTTTTTTGGTCTTGCATACCCTGCCGTTATGGTGACCAGTTTTGATTTCAAATTTGGTGCATCAAAGTCATGGGAGTCAGTCGGTGGACAGACGTGTTGGGGCTCACGGTAGTTCTGCGACTAAGACATTACTGTCGTCAGTAGGGGGCTTAGTGGGTGGTTTCCTGTGTATGTTAGCTCAAAACAGGCTCCACTGAACTCCACCGAAGTGACTCAGCAGCAGTGCAGTGTCTCCTCTGGTGGTTGCCTCCTGACAGCCTAACATAGATTTTCTCCCTTTGGACGGCTGATTTCGGATTCTGCGACCTGACAAACCAGGGTGTGGTTGTGAGTTGGGACTTGGAATGAACAGCGTTGGAGCAACACCACTGTATGGCCCAGAAGTGGCCAGAACAGTAGATAGGACAGCAAAAAAAAAAGTCTATTGTACATGGGTACAACATTAAATTAACAATCACATACAATCAGCAACAATTTTGTAAGTGTTCATAGCATAGGTCATACCACACTAAAACTAATAATCTTAGCTACATCGCACAGCATTCAACTTACGACGAACTACAATGAGATTAAAGATCTCGCATTAACAACTAGTCAAGGCATAAACTCTCTACTAAAATAAATAAACAAACTACGATATCTTAACCGCTCGTCCACATCCTAAACCTGGAGTTCCAGTCAATGCTAGTGCGACTTAGTAATGTCAGTGTATGTGTTGTTATGTGCAATGAAAGTAAAGTGTGTGGATTATTAATGTGTTGTTATGAGCAATGAAAGTATAGTGTGTCGATTAGTAATGTCAGTGTCTGTGTTGTTATGAGCTATGACAGTAAAGTGTGTGGATTAGTAATGTCAGTGTATGTGTTGTTATGAGCAATGAAAGTAAAGTGTGTGGATTAGTAATGTCAGTGTCTGTGTTGTTATGAGCAATGACAGTAAAGTGTGTGGATTAGTAATGTCAGTGTATGTGTTGTTATGAGCAATGAAAGTAAAGTGTGTGGATTTATTATATGTCACTAGTGGTATGTGTTGTTTAACATAGACCTGAATGACAGTGAAAGTGTGTGGATTAGTAATCTTCAGTGTATGTGTTGTTATGAGCAATGAAAAGTAAAGTGTGTGGATTAGGTAATGTCAGTGTTTGTGTTGTTATGAGCAATGACAGTAAAGTGTGTGGTTTATTAATGTCAGTGTATGTGTTGTTATGTGCAATGAAAGTAAAGTGTGTGTATTATTAATGTCAGTGTATGTGTTGTTATGTGCTATGAAAGTAAAGTGTGTGGATTATTAATGTGAGTGTATGTGTTGTTATGAGCATTGAAAGTAAAGTGTGTTGATTAGTAAGGTCAGTGTATATGTTGTTATGAGCAATGAAAGTAAAGTATGTTGATTAGTAATGTCAGTGTCTGTGTTGATATGAGCAATGACAGTAAAGTGTGTGGATTAGTAATGTCGGTGTATGTTTTGTTATGATCAATGACAGTCAAGGGTGTGAATTAGTAACATCATTGTATGCGTTATTCTGAACAATGAAAGTAAAGTGTATGAATTAGTAATGTCCAATTTTGTTAATTATAACAAAGTCCATTAAAGTAATGTTACTGATACGTAGCGATTGCGGGATGTCCCCAACGATAAGTACAACAAAATAACAATTATTAATCTATCACTCAGTTTCTGAGCGCAGATGCATCATGCTGGCCATTGTGCGCATACTACAAAATCGGCCCAGTCTGGCCCTCTTGTTGCTACTGAGGAAATCCTATTATGAGTTTTTTAGAACACTAAGGCAGAAATATCTGGATGACAGAAAGCCAAGGGAAAAGGTTATAAGCACAGAACATTTACCAGAAGCTGGGGGAAGGGTGGTGGTGGAGGTAGCTATTTGTATGAAATAACTTACCGGTATCCGCACGTGTGGTGGTGGTGAGTGGGGTGGTGGTGGTGAGTGGGGTGGTGGTGGCGAGACTCAATTTTCGAAATTAGTAGTTACAAAAATTTAAAGGGAATTTTAAAACAAAATGAAATTGAAACTGAATTTAATTTATGTGAAAACAACACACACACACGCGCACACACACACACACACACACACACACACACACACACAGGGAGAGAGAGAGTCATGTTGACACACACATACACACAATTTCTTCAGAAGCCTAAATCCAGTAATTTATAGTCAATCTAGTGATGGATACAGTAACACTAGGGGAAGACGGGGTAAAAAGCGCATGGGCGGGTAAGAAGCCCACCCCAATTATCTCATGAAATGAGGCAAATTTCAGTCTCATTTGGCCATGAGACAAGCGTTAATGTCTAGCATTTCGTCTCATAGGGCAAATTTGACTGAAATTGTCTTTATTTCATGAGATAATTGGGGTGAGCTTCTTACCCGCCCATGCGCTTTTTACCCCGTCTTCCCCTACAAACACTCAGCAAGATCAAACTGCATACAGTGGATACTGCGGTTACCTTAGCAGGAGAAGAACAAATGCACACACACGCACGCACACGCACACGCACACGCACACACACACACGCTCAGACACACCACAATACACCTACCCACTCACACCCGCGCGCGCGCACAAACGCACACACACCACGCGCACAAACGCACACACACAACGCGCGCGCGCGCAAAACTATTCTACATTGCTGTAAATATCAACTTACTCAACTGTTGGTAGGCCTATGTTTCCTGTTTGGAGTCTATGATGCAGCCAACGTTTATGCATCATCTTGTCACTGGAACGGACCCTGCTAGTCTAATGAAACACACACATACATACGCGCGCGCGCACGCACACACACACACGCACACACATGCACACAAAGATTACTCATGGCAACACAACAAACTGAAGTGGCTGCTGTTACTGTTAGTGTTTAGTATTCCTTCCAGTCTTGCGCATGCATTAGATCTAGACTAGTCTAGATAACTAAGGCACTGTTACAGTGTTAGAACGACACTTTTCTAGATATAATTGGGTTAAACCTTCCTATATAACAAGTCTAGACTCAAATGCTCTATATTATACTGCGTAGAACGTCTGTAGCAGCTCTAAATTGTTCACTGTCTTCACTGATCAGACACAAACTTTAGCCATTGAAAAAACGCACTGATATTCGAACGGAATCTATCCATTTTTTCTTAACACATCAAGAGTGCCCACACTGCAGTGCCAAATGCGCTAAGCTGTTGTTACTCATTACATAACTATTTGTAGTCAATTCGATCTATTTCAATCAGACATACTACTGATACTAGACCAGAGAAGAAGATTGTTTCGACGTTTGCAAACACTACTTTGGTAGAATTATCATGACTAGATCTAAATTTCGCACATCGTCATCGAAACAGTTTACTTACTTGCAGATCTTATCCTCATGCTCTCACATCCTGTGGCTGATTGCTTTGTCAAAATAAAAAAACAAACATTCCGTTGTCTGCATCTCCAAAAGAAAACAAATGCGACAAAGGGATACACTGCTGCACTGACTGCCAAACAATGGCAGTGCTTGATATTATGGTTTGGGACTCCCAACAAACATGGACGTCTTTTAATTGCTTCCGATGTGAGGGGTCAATCGGGGTCAATCCAGGTGTGTCAAACTGCGTCAAAGTCAGTTTTTACCGTTTTATTAAGAAGCTGTGTCGATTTTTATAAAATTATTGTTAGGGCAGGGGTCATGTGTATGATAAGAGGTCGTTCAGCCGAATTTGGTGCTCTGCTAGAGAAGGTCTTTAAGAATGTTAATGCAGCTATGCGCATTTTTATACATGCATTCTACATCTGTATCGTTAAAAAATCAGGACTTTCCTGGAGTTGCACTGCCCCCGGGCATTGCCTCCAGGATCGTTCCCACCATCTTTATATCTACTAATGTCCCAATATGTGTCTGCTTCCAGACCGGAGGACGGTTTCGTCGTCGATTTTGTATTACTATTACGAACGACGAAATAATGCTTTACGCCCTCTGCGGCCTTTCGGCCATGTGGGGCAAAAGAATAAACGATTTCTATGACTGGAGGTAACTGAAGTTGTTTTACGTCCTCCAGGCGCCGTGAGTAAAAATGATGTATTTTAGGAACATTTTCAGCTAATAACCTTTTTTGAATACTAACCCTAACCCTAACCCTAGCCATAAACCTAACCCTACCCCCACTATGTTTTACTTTTGCAGTACACCGCGATTTGTCACAGTTGTGGTTCGTTGCGTTTTTCCGTCTTATAGGGTGGGGGTAGGGTTAGGTTTGGGGCTAGGGTTAGTATTCCACAAAAGGTTAGAAGCTATGTCTAAAACTCGAGTTAGTCCACTTCAAAATTACAGCGTAGTTCACTCGAGACATCCGTAAGACAGGCAAATCCCCCCCCCCCCTAAAATGGAATTAACCGAGAAAGGTAGAGGGGGGGGGTGCACATCTGGACCTTTCACCCGGACATTTGTAGATACAACGATTGGTTGGAACCAATACTGGACACAAGCACCCCAGCTACGAGGCATGCGTAGACAACACCCATACACAGTTCCCGAGTTTTAACAATATATATCTTGGTGTAGCCTGTAACACGCCTCAGTTAAAACCTCATCGGTCTCAATGGTACCGCCCCCCCCTCCCCTCCCTCAGTAATCCGTAATACCTCCCAGCGCAATAGCAATATGGGACAAACAACACTTTTCTTTAAAGAGAAAGCTGCACACCACAAGATTAATATTACTGAAAGATATGTTTGTTATCGGGCATAGCTTCCCAACGATCGATGCGCTGAGTGACACACATGCTTCTTTAGAGTCTCCGTCCTAATCTATATGTGTCTTGGGACCAACAAGCACTCGACGATCTAACAAAAACTCTCAGACTGTGTGATTCTGTCCATCAACATGAGAGATGACAACTCCAAGGGAACCTCCAAACCCCAGACGCACGTCTTACATACATTACATAGCGGCGATAGCAACACCAAGAGGCTATGCAACTTCAACTATTAGATCTACTACTTGTAATTTAGCAACAGCCAACAAACAATCACCCCCCCTGCATTTCTCGGTTAATTACCATTTTTCCGTTTTTGCCTTTCCTACCATACCTACAGCTGTATTTTAGGAACATTTTAGACAATTTATCTTTTTTGGAATACTAACCCTAACCCAAATCTAAACCTAACCCTACTACCCCCCACTATATGTAATGCAGTACACCGCGATTTGTCAAAGTTGGGGGTTTGTTGCGTTTTTTCGTCCTATAGGGTGGGGGTGTCGCATGAAAAAAAGGTAGCTCGTAAAAATAAAAAGCTCGCTACTATGAGAGTGTATTTGCGACAACCACAAATTTCACTTTTTTGTACTTTAACAATTTAACTAACCCTAACCCTAACCCTAAACCCTAAACCCTAGAAAAAAGTTAAATTTGTGGTTTATGCTCAATGTCGCAAATATACACTCAGAACACTGTCATAGGTAGCGAGCTTTTTATTTTTACGAGCTACCTATTTCATGCGACAGTGGTAGGGGGAGGGCACATCTTGACCCTTACCCTTAGGAGCTATGCTCAGCCTGAAATGTGTCAGAGTTCCAAGATAAGAGTGAGAAATAAAAATGTTCCAGGCCGGCCAATGGCGTAAGAAGAAATCAATGCCACGTACATAAATCCCAGACGAATTCGCTTATAAGAACTCGCTTACAATCAAGCAAAAAATATGTCCCTGGCCAAACTCCTTCTTTCGTATGTATTATCAAAACTCGAATAATATTTATAAGAAACTCGTTTATAAGAAAACTCGTTTATAATCAAACAAATTCCTTCTCCCATCGGCAATGGAAACTTGGATATAAGAAACTCGAACCCGCTTATAAAAAAACTCGCTTATAGGAAAACTCGCTTATAATCAAGCAATTTATCCCCCCAGGCCGAAACTCCTTCTTTCTTATGTATTATCAAAGCTCGGATATAAGAAAACCACTTATAAGAAAACTCGACTATATAATCAAGAAAATTCGTTCTCCCATCCACGATGTAAACTCAGATATAAGAAAATGATTTCATACAAGGGAGTTGGTTTGCAGTTCATTTTCTTATAAGCAAGTTTGATTTTCTTATAAGCGTATTTTTCTAAATTAGGGAACGAACTGAAACTGCAGTCCTCCCAACAAAACAAACAAAAAAAGAGGAAAATTTACGTCAGAGCAGCTACGTCACAGACACTCTAACTGGTACAGACACTTGATTGCAAGACTAACTGAGTTATTTTTGTTCCTTAAAAATATCATACTTTCCTTTAGTATTCTGTACAAAATAAATGCTGAGCAGAAGAAACATTACGAATGCCTGTATTTTTGTGTTAGTCGTAGTGAGACTAGAGTAGCCTACCTTAATATAGAAAGATACAGCCGAATCCGCTTATAAGAAAACTCGCTTATAATGAAGCAAAAAAATTTCCATGCCGAACTTCTTCTTTCTTATCTATGATCAAAACTCGGATATAAGAAACTCGCTTATAAGAAAACTCGGTTATAAGCAAGCAAATTCCTTCTCCCATCCGTGATGGAAACTTGGATATAAGAAAATTTAAGAAACAAGCTTATAAGAAAACTCGGTTATAAGCAAGTAGATTTTGTCTCCCATCGGCAATGGTAACTTAGATATAAGAAAATTATGTCATACAAGCGAGTTGGTTTGCAGTTCATTTTCTTATAAGCGAGTTCTATTTACTTATAAGCAAATTACCATTGACAACATTATCTTAAAAGACCCACCAGATCACGTGTCAAAATCACAGGGTTTCACGTGTTTTCCCTCTTATAGCTGGAAAAAAATCTTGTTTTCACCAGGTTTGACTCCCATACAAATGCCCCCAAATTGAAAATGAAACATCATTTAAAGAGCAGCCTCAATTTCAAGTTGGGGGCATTTGTAAATGTGGGTCACAGCTACCCAGAAAAAAAACAAGGGACTTAATCGTGTTGGGTCAGTGTGTCTTTAAAAGTGAGTTGGACCTGAACTGAAACGATGTTCCGAGAAAATTGAAGTCGTTCCAAAAAGGGAAAGTTTACCTCATACCAGTTGCATCACAGACAGTCTAAACAGTACAGGCACTTGATTGCAAGACTAATTGAGTTATTTTTGTTCCTTTATTTCATACTTTCCTTCAGTATTCTGTACAAAATAAATGTTGAGCAGAAGAAAAAATATGATGAGCCTGTACTTTTGTGTTGGTGGTAGAGAGACTGTCCATCCTTTTTTTCAGCAGCAATGGCAGAGAGGAAAAGGCAATTCATTTCTTTAAGAAGAAGATAAATACAAATAACTGAATATGTGGACGAAACTCCACATAAACAAAAGAAAACGACTGATAAAAAGCTGCATGGGTGGACAGTAAATGGTAATAGTTCCAGTACAAGAAAGGTGAAGGGGTACGCATTTGATAACAGTAAAAAGAGGGGAAAAAAGCTTGTTAGTTGAGTGGTTGTAGGCACCTTTAAATCTTCTTCTTAGTAGACTATTTTGATTTTATGATGTAAGACATGCATCAAATTAGGAAAAAGGATTTTCTCTTCGTTTTGTTTTTCTGTCCTTCTTTTCTTTTCTTTTCTCTTTTCCCTTTTCCCCATTCAATTTGGTTATAAGGGAAAAAACTTCAAAATGTTTTCTTATATCCAAGTTTCAGATATAAGAAAACTTGAATATGGTAATAAACAAAAAATGATCTCCCTTCGATTTTCTTATAACCGTCTTTTTGCTGTATTTTGATTTTATGATGTAAAACTATGAGTCATAAGTCACAAGTTTCTTTATTGTCCATTGGCATTGTACAAACGCAAATACAAAATTGTCTTCCACTGTGTAAAATAAGTTATGCATCCAAATTAGAATATTGATTAAAACAAGAAACAGAAATTTACATTTAAACAAATATGTTACTCTCACACCACACCCATCATTCATCCGCATCCGCTCTCCGCTATCTTGCTCGCTAATCATGCAACTAACACCACGTCTGCCTTCATATTTGTTTTTAATTTTCTGTTCTGTTCTTTCTTTTTTCTCGTTCCTTTTATGTTTCTGTTTAGTCTTCTTGTTATCTCTCCCCCCCCCCCTTTTTCCCATTCAATTTGGTTATAAGCAAAAAAAAATCAAAATGTTTTCTTTTATTTCTTATTCTTAAGAAAACTTGGATATAAGAAAACAAAAAAATTATCTCCCTTCAATTTTCTTATAACCAAATTTTGCTGTAGGAAAATGATGTCATACGAGGAGTAGGTTTGCAGTTCATTTTCTTAAAAGCAATTTTTATTTCCATTGACATTTCCTTAAAAGTGAGTTGGACCTGAACTGAAAAAATGTTCCGAGAAAATTGAAGTGTTCAAAAGGGAAGTTTACGTCAGACCGTTTGTGGTCCTACAGTCTAACCAGTACAGGCACTTTGGATTGCAGGACTAATTGAGTTATTTTTGTTCTTACTTCATAAAGTATTGTGGTGCAAAATAAATATTGAGGCAGAAAAAAATGAGTGCCTATACTTTTGTGGTTGGTGGTAGTCATGAGAACTGTCCCATCCTTTTATTTTTCAGCAGCATGCGCCAGAGCAGGAAAGGCAATCCACAAATAACTGAATATGTGGAACAAAAATCCTCCATAAACAAAAGCAAATGATGGATGAAAAGCTGTGTACGCCGCCTATTGCTGCGAAAACTGATACCCACCACCATACCCATGCTTACTCTAAAACTAAACACTAACACAAGTAACAGTTGTAACAAGTTTATTAACAAATCATTTGGACATCTAACTACACAGAAACCACACTAACTCAAAAGGATATGATTGAGGATGACGATGAAAATGAATAGCGTGTTCTCAATCCATAACAATGAGTCCAATTCTTAACACTTGCTAAAATAACGCACAGTAAAACTAGTTATAAACAGAACACAAGTACACAAAATGTTCAATTACCCTTACCGGACTCTGGGTTGCCAGACCCCTTGACACACAAAACATCTTATATCTCTCTAAAACTATTTAAGCAATCTTCATGAAATTTCATGACTTTGTCAAAAACGTGTAAATGGCTTTATGTGTTAAATTTCATTAATGTGTATACAAGATGAATGACGTAATAAGACGCGTTACATTTGATATACCTTATTCCGGATGAACGGGGGTCTCCGCACGACCCCTACTTTAAAGAGCACTTGCAGTGCATTGAGTAGGGGTCGTGGGCTCAGACCCCCGCCATCCGACGGGATTAAACATGGTGACTCATTGACAAGTAGGGTCGTGGGACCCCGGGCCAGCCAGAAACAGGGATAAACCACCTAGGAATTAGCCTCTTTGCTGAGTAGGGGGTCATGGAAGACCCCCGTCATCCTGTCGTGTAGTCAAAAGCATGATCCGGTAAAGTTAACTCTTCCTCAATAAGGAATAAAACTAAACTTTAAATCATCTTTATTGTCAAACACTAGGATAATAATCCCTTCACGTGTAATATAGATGCAGCTAATAATAACACTTGAGTAACATCAAAACAGTTCAGGTCATGGAACCACCGTAGGTTCACAGCCCTTCTATCACATTTGTTTCACCCACTGAGAAAACGTTCACATTGTGAAAACCCTGACCGACGATCCTTGAGCCTGAAATTCACTAAAAAACACTTTAAGCAGGACATGTGTTTTAGTGAAGGCTGCTACACACTTAGATGCTGAAGTTCTACCGTGGTAACCCAGTAAATAATCCGAAAGATGGAAAAAATCCAGCCGGATGTGTTTCCTCACGGAAACGCGTCTTGCCTATTTTTTCCGTCTTCTCTTTTATTATTTACAAATACGTGCATGAGGTTTCCGTGCATCTAATCTGTGCAGCCTTGGGCTCATGAAGCAAAAGGCAGAGTTCACAAAACAGTATTGGTGTATATAAAGACACAGTCAAATACTGGCAAGTGGACACCACTATCATTCCTCTCACACAGGAAGGGGACAAATTGTCAACTCAAAGCAAAAGAACTACAAAACTAGATAATCGCAAAGAAGTAAAAATGACATTAACTGGAAAGAAAATTCCAAATCAAAAATAACAAGTCTAAAAACAACAAACTTTCGCCAATATCTGTTTCATAAATGTTTAGCCGAAGGATTGCCTCTCGAGGAATTCCATATTTTAAGGGGGGGAGAGAGGATTTTTTTACCATTAGTGAAACCAAGTTTGTTTATCTTTCATCCTAGAATGTAAGACAGATTCTAGCTATTACTAGGAGGCTGTAATTGTCTTGCTTTCCTCAGAGCAACACAATGATCAATCGACGTCAAAAGCTTTAGTTAGCAATCTATCAAGAGGACAACAGTGTTCAGTTATTGTTTAAATTTAGACAGCCCATTTAAATGGATTCAATGAATATATAGAGGACATCATTAGAGGAAACTACAAGCACACAACTTCAAAGGTGGGGGAACGTTATAACAAGACCCCTGGTTTCCCTCACGGGGGAGCCACACAAACATAAACCATTATCTTTTTCATTAAATAAACATGTTGGCAAACCAAAGCTGAAAAGTTATACTCAAATTCCATTGTTCATGACCTAGCCAGTCGACCCAGTATTAACCACCATCATGTTCAACAACACACACAACAACAACATTACCGACTACATACCAACAATCTTGTAGACCAGCAAACACCATCACCACCTTCATCACCACCTACACAACCAGTGTGAAAATACAGATAATTTTTGCAAGTATTTTTAGCAAATCAAAATAAACAGGCAGAGTGAGTGGAAAACTACCGAGAGAGACTGAAGAGAGAGCGTTCTACGGATCAGAGAGAGAGAGAGAGAGAGACAGACAGCCAGACAGAGTGATAGAGAGTCGACTCAACTCAAAATGGTTTAATGTTCTTATGCGCACACTCCACACTTAGGCGGACGTTCTACTGGTAACCCTTAAATAAGTTAAAGAAAGAAGGAAATAACGGTCAACGTGTTTCCGCACAGAAACGCGTAGCCTATTTTTTCCTTCTTTCTCTTTAAATTTATTTTACAGATACCCAATGAGGTTTCTGCATATAATGCGTAAGCAGCCTTTGGCTCAATGAAGCCAATAGAGATGGATTCGACAAAAAGATATATTGTTATATACGACAAATCCAAATGAACTGGCAAGTGACACCACGAGCATTCCTCGTCACATAACAAGGCCAGGGACCCCATTTTTTATATCACACATAAAGCTACAAGAACTACAAAACTCATCTAACAACAATTAATAATACTGCCAAAGAAGTAAAAAATACATTCGACATGGAAAGAAAAATTACAAAACAAAAATACAAGTCTTACACAAAACACAATACAACTTGCCAATATCTGTTCATAATATTGCCTTAGCAAAGGGATTCACCCGTGAGGAATTCCATTTTTAATGGTAAGGAGAGAGGATTTATTTACCCATTAGTGAAACAAAATTGGTATCTTTCATCTAAGAATTGAAGACCATGAATTCTATGGGTACTTACTAGAGAGGCTGTATATTCGTTTCCTTTTTTGAAGAGCACACATGATCAATCATGTCAAAAGCTTTAGCAAGTCTATAAAAGCAGGACAACAGTGATTAAGTTATTGTTTATATTAGAATAGCCATTTATCGATTATAATTAATTATTGAGAGACATATTAATAATCGACAAAGCACACAACTTCCAGAAAGGTGGGGGAACTTATACAAAAGACTCCCCGGTTCCCCCACGGGGAGCCACACAAACATTAACACATAGTTTCATACATGTTGGCAAACAAAAAAGGCCTGAAAAGTTCTACTCAAATTCCTTGTCATGACCTTAAGCCACTTAGACCAGTATAACCCACTCATCATGTCATCTGTCCCTCCCTCACAACACAGCAACATTACCGACTACAACAACATCTTGGTACACAAGCAAAAACACCACTTCTCACCACCTACAATCACCAGCTGAAAATACCGATACATTTATTCGAAAGTAATTTTTAGCAAGCCAAATAACAGGCACACAGAGTGAGAGAACAGTCGAGAGAGAGAGAGAGAGAGAGAGAGAGAGAGAGAGATATGAGAGATGTCACTTAACTCAAGTTTAGCCGCAAACATACACACTTATGCGGAAGTTCTCATGCATAACCACAAGTACAATAAAGTCAAAGAAAGAAGGAAAAAATAAGCGGTACGTGTTCTACGCACAGAAACGCGTAATGCCTATTTTTTTCCTTCTGCTCTACTTATTTTACAGAAAGCGCAGGGGTTTCGGCATCTAATGTGCATGCCAGCCTGTGCGCTCAATGAGCAATAGTAGATGGAGTTCACAAAAGACGTATTGTGGATAATAAATAATAAATAATTTAATAATGCTTATATAGCCGCATAATCTCGCAAAGCAACTCAATGCGCTTTCAACCCACCATCCCGTCGCAAAACATTCCCACAGCCGTCCACGCATCCTCACCATACATCTCTATGAAAACATGCAATAAATTCGAGCATGATCACAACACTAACACCCCCACCTCCCCTCTCAAGCTCGCC
>CM065713.1:11264541-11380607 GCA_017654935.2 Phymorhynchus buccinoides
AACACACAGACAGCAAGCTACTATGGGGAAAGTATAGAGTTAGAAATACCTGGAGACAATCATGGCGCTGAGCTGTCAGATTCTGATTCTGATGAATCTGAAGAATCTCACTCTGATTCATATTCTGATTCTGATTCTGATGAATCTGAAGGATCTCACTCTGATTCTGATTCTGAAGAATCTTACTCTGATTCAGATTCTGATTCTGAATCTGATGAAACTGTTTGGGCTGAAGTTAATTTGGATGGATTTTATTCAGATTCTGAGTCCAAATCTGATGAAGTTGATTCTGATGGATGTGACTGACTCAGTTTTTAATTCTGATGAATGTGATGAAGTTGATTCAAATCAAACTGATGAAGTTGATTCAGATGGATCCATTTTTTATTTAGATTCTGAATCAAATTCTGATAAATCTGATGCGTGGTGGGTGGGTAAAGGTGTGTGTGTGAGGGGTGGGGGTTGTGGGGGGGGGGGGGGGTCAAGTATGGAAGGAAGGTGAGTGAGGGTCCAGGGGTCCATCACCCAAATTAGAATCTGACGATAATTTGAATGTAAAGAAAGAATCAGGCGTCTTTTCTGGAAGAATAAGATGTGAATTTATGACCCATGTTGTACTTAGCTCAAGGTCTGGATTAGAATGAAAAGTTTACATTTACATGAGATGCATGGTGTCAATGCTATTAACCTAGTAGCAATATGTATACTTTTTTCTTTGAAGTGATGGAGGTCTGAATCGCCTTATTTACTTGAATTTGGCATAGTGATCAGTTTACAGATTGAAACATTTTGGGATTTAGTATAAAATTCAGTGACAGTTACAGACCTGTTTAGTCTACTCTTTTCAAGTAGTATTCTACTCAATTTGGATCTCTACTACTCTTCAGAATTGAAAATAATGCTCTTTAATTCTTGATTACTACTCATTTTCAGTGAACATTGTTTGATGGTTTAATGAATAAAACTACACATTTTGCACCAAAACTACTCATTTCAGCTATCCGGACTACTCAAAATTTGTGTAGGAGGTAAGCTGGTCTGCAGTTAGTGTGGTGACAGTCCTGAGAAAACCAATGCTGTTGATGGGACTATATAAGCAATGTAAAAATAATACTAAAATAATGTGAGGCTAAACATATTATGAACAGATATTTGGCAAATTTGTAGACCTGTATTTTTGTTTGTAGTTTTAACTTTCCATATTAATGTATTTTTACTTCTTTGCATTATTATTATTATTATTATTATTATTATTTTGTAGTTCTTTTGCTTTATTTTGCATAAAAATGTGTCCCCTCTTGTGTGAGCTGAATGATAGTGGTGTCCACATGTCAGTTCATTTGGATTTGTTTGGGTGGGGGGCTTGAAGGGAGGTGGGTGTTAGTGTGTTATCATTCTCTAATGTATTCATTTTTCATAGAGATGTATGGTGAGGATGCGTGGACCGGCTGTTGTTGGGAATGTTTGCGCGGATGGTGGGTGAAAGCGCATTGAGTTGCTTTGCGAGATTATGCGCTATATAAGCATTATTAATTATTATTATTTATTATACACAATACCTCTTTTGTGAACTCCATCTCTATTGGCTTCATGAGCCCAAGGCTGCATGCACATTAGATGCCGAAACCCCATGCGCTTATCTGTAAAATAAGTAAGAGAAAGAAGGAAAAAATAGGCATACGCGTTTCTGTGCGGAAACACGTCCGCTTATTTTTTCCTTCTTTCTTTGACTTATTTACGGGGTTACTGCATAGAACTTCCGCATAAGTGTGTATGTGCGCTAAACTTGAGTTAAGCTGACTCTCTCTCTCTCTCTCTCTCTCTCTCTCTCTCTCTCTCTCTCTCTCTCTCTCTGTTTCTCTCACTCTTTGTGCCTGTTATTTTGGCTTGCTAAAAATACTTTCAAAAATTATCTGTATTTTCACTGGTTGTTGTAGGTGGTGATGAAGGTGGTGTTTTTGCTTGTGTACAAGATTGTTGTTGTAGTCGGTAATGTTGCTGTTGTTGTTGTAATGATGGTGGTTTATACTGGTCTACTGGCTAGGTCATGACAATGGAATTTGAGTAGAACTTTTCAGCCTTTTGTTTGCCAACATGTTTAATGAAACTATGTGTTAATGTTTGTGTGGCTCCCCGTGGGGAAACCGGGGGGTCTTTTGTATAAAGTTTCCCCCACCTTCTGGAAGTTGTGTGCTTGTAGCTTCATCTAATATGTCTCTCAATAATTAATTTAATCGATAAATGGCTATCTAATATAAACAATAACTTAATCACTGTTGTCCTCTTTATAGACTTTGCTAAAGCTTTTGACATGATTGATCATGTGTTGCTCTTAAAAAAGCTAACATTATACGGCCTCTCTAGTAATACCATAGAATTCATGTCTTCATTCTTAGATGAAAGATACCAATTTGTTTTCACTAATGGTAAAAAATCCTCTCTCCTCCCCTTAAAATATGGAATTCCTCACGGGTGAATCCTTGGCTAAGCATATTATGAACAGATATTTGGCAAAGTTTTTGTTTGTAGACTTGTATTTTTGTTTGTAATTTTCTTTCCATGTTAATGTATTTTTTACTTCTTTGCATTATTATTATTTTGTTAATGATTTTGTAGTTCTTTTGCTTTATTTGCATAAAAATGTGTCCCCTCCTGTGTGAGAGGAATGATAGTGGTGTCCACTTGCCAGTTCATTTGGATTTGTCTGTATATACACAATATATCTTTTGTGAACTCCATCTCTATTGGCTTCATGAGCCCAAGGCTGCATACACATTAGATGCGGAAACCTCATGCACTTATCTGTAAATAAATAAAAGAAAGAAGGAAAAAAATAAGCATACGCGTTTCTGTGCGGAAACACGTCCGCTTATTTTTTCCTTCTTTCTTTGACTTATTTACGGGGTTACCATGTAGAACGTCCGCATAAGTGTGTATGTGCGCTAAACATTAAACCATTTTGAGTTGAGTTGACTCTCTCTCACTCTGTCTGTCTGTCTCTCTCTCTCTCTCTCTCTCTCTCTCTCTCTCTCTCTCCTCTCTCTCTCTCTCTCTGTTCTTTTTCACTCTCTGCCTGTTATTTTGATTTGCTAAAAATACTTTCAAAAATTATCTGTATTTTCACTGGTTGTTGTAGGTGGTGATGAAGGTGGTGTTTTTGCTTGTCTACAAGATTGTTGTTGTAGTCGGTAATGTTGTTGTTGTTGTTGTTGTTGTAATGATGGTGGTTTATACTGGTCTACTGGCTAGGTCATGACAATGGAATTTGAGTAGAACTTTTCAGCCTTTTGTTTGCCAACATGTTTAATGAAACTATGTGTTTATGTTTGTGTGGCTCCCCGTGGGGAAACCGGGGGGGGTCTTTTGTATAAAGTTCCCCCACCTTCTGGAAGTTGTGTGCTTGTAGTTTCCTCTAATATGTCTCTTGATAATTCATTTAATCCATAAATGGCTGTCTAATATAAACAATAACTGAATCACTGTTGTCCTCTTTATAGACTTTGCTAAAGCTTTTGACGTGATTGATCATGTGTTGCTCTTAAGAAAGCTAACATTATACGGCCTCTCTAGTAATACCATAGAATTCATGTCTTCATTCTTAGATGAAAGATAACAACTTGTTTTCACTAATGGTAAAAAAATCCTCTCTCCTCCCCTTAAAATATGGAATTCCTCAAGGGTCAATCCTTGGCTAAACATATTATGAACAGATATTTGGCAAAGTTTTTGTTTGTAGACTTGTATTTTTGTTTGTAATTTTCTTTCCATGTTAATGTATTTTTTACTTCTTTGCATTATTATTATTTTGTAGTTCTTTTGCTTTATTTGCAATTTGTCCCCTCCTGTGTGAGAGGAATGATAGTGGTGTCCACTTGCCAGTTCATTTGGATTTGTCTGTATATACACAATACCTCTTTTGTGAACTCCATGCCTTTTGGCTTCATGAGCCCAAGGCTGCTTACACATTAGATGCGGAAACCTCATGCACTTATTTGTAAATAAATAAAAGAAAGAAGGAAAAAATAGGCAGACGCGTTTCCGTGCGGAAACACATCCGCTTATTTTTTCCTTCTTTCTGTGACTTATTTACTGGGTTACCACGTAGAACTTCCGCATCTAATGTGTATGCAGCCTTCACTAAAACACATGTTCCTGCTTAAAGTGTGTTTTAGTGAATTTCAGGCTCAAGTCATCGTGGTCAGGTTTTCAATGTGAACGTTTGTTTCTTCAGTGTGAACAAATGTGATTAAGAAGTGGTGAACTACGTGGTTCCATGACCTGAACTGTTTTGATGGTTTACTCAAGTGCTTAGTTATTAGGTGCATGTATATTACACGTGAAGATTATTAGTCCTAGTGTTTGACAATAAAAGATGATTTAATTTTAGTTTTATTTCCTTATTGAGGAAGAGTTAACCTTTACCGGATCATGCTTTTGACTACACAGACAGGATGGCGGGGGTCTTCCACGACCCCCTACTCAGCAAAGAGCGAATTCCTAGGTGTTTATCCCTGTCCGGATGGCGGGGGTCTCCCACGACCCCTACTTGTCAATGAGTCACCATGTGTTTATCCCTGTCCGGATGGCGGGGGTCTCCCACGACCCCTACTCAATGCACTGCAGTGCTCTTTAAAGTAGGGGTCGTGGGAGACCCCCGTCATCCGGACAGGTATATCAAAATTACGCGTCATATTACGTCATTTATATTTTATACACATTAATGAAATTTAACACACTTAAAGCCATTTACGTTTTTGACAAAGTCATGAAATTTCATGAAGATTGCTTAAATAGTTTTAGAGATATAACATGTTTTGTGTGTCAAGGGGTCGTGGGCAACCCCAGAAGTCCGGTAAAGGTTAAATGAACATTTTGTGTACTTGTTTTATGTTTATAACTAGTTTTACTGTGCTTTATTTTGCAAGTGTTAAGAATTGGACTCATTGTTATTTGGTGGATTGAACACTGCTATTCATTTTCATCGTCATCCTCATCCTCATCCTTTTATTTTTGTTGTTTCTGTGTATGTTAATGTCCAAAATGTTTGTTAATAAACTTGTACAAATGTTTACTTGTGTTAGTGGTTTAGTTTTAGAGTAAGAATGGGTATGGGTGTGGGTATCAGTTTTCGCAGGCACTAGGTCGGCGTTACACAGCTTTTCATCAATCATTTGCTTTTGTTTATGTGGATTTTTGTCCACATATTCAGTTATTTGTGGATTGCCTTTTCCTCTCTGCCATTGCTGCTGAAAATAAAAGGATGGACAGTCTCTCTACCACCAACACAAAAGTATAGGCACTCATTTTTTTCTGCTCAATATTTATTTTGCACACAATACTTTATGAAGTAAAGGAACAAAAATAAATCAATTAGTCCTGCAATCAAGTGCCTGTACTGTTTAGACTGTCTGTGACGCAACTGGTATGAGGTAAACTTTCCCTTTTTGGAACAACTTCAATTTTCTCGGAACATCCTTTCAGTTCAGGTCCAACTCACTTTTAAGGAAATGTCAATGGAAATAAAAATTGCTTTTAAGAAAATGAACTGCAAACCTACTCCTCGTATGACATCATTTTCCTACAGCAAAAATTGGTTATAAGAAAATTGAAGGGAGATAATTTTTTTGGTTTTCTTATATCCGAGTTTTCTTAAGAAAACTCGGATATAAGAAAACATTTTGATTTTTTTTTCTTATAACCGAGTTGAATGGGAAAAAGGGGGGGGGGGGAGAGAAAAAAAGACAAACAGAAACATAAAACGACGAGAAAAAAAGAAAGAACAGAACAGAAAATTAAAAACAAATATGAAGGCAGACGTGGTGTTAGTTGCATGATGAGCGAGCAAGATAGCGGATAGCGGAGAGCAGATGAATGGTTGGGTGTGGTGTGAGAGTAACATATTTGTTTAAATGTAAATTTCTGTTTCTTGTTTTTAATCAATATTCTAATTTGGATGCATAACTTATTTTACACAGTGGAAGACAATTTTGTATTTGCGTTTGTACAATGCCAATGGACAATAAAGAAACTTGCGACCTATGACTCATGTTTTACATCATAAAATCAAAATAAAACAAAACACGGTTATAAGAAAATCGAGGGGAGATGATTTTTTGCTTATTACCATATCCAAGTTTTCTTATATCTGAAACTTGGATATAAGAAAACATTTTGAAGTTTTTTCCTTATAACCAAATTGAATGGGGGAAAAGGGAAAAGAGAAAAGAAAAAGAAAAGAAAGACAGAAAAACAAAACGAAGAGAAAATCCTTTTTCCTAATTTGATGCATGTCTTACATCATAAAATCAAAATAGTCTACTAAGAAGAAGATTTAAAGGTGCCTACAACCACTCAACTAACAAGCTTTTTCCCCTCTTTTTACTGTTATCAAATGCGTACCCCTTCACCTTTCTTGTACTGAACTATTACCATTTACTGTCCACCCATGCAGCTTTTGATCAGTCGTTTGCTTTTGTTTATGTGGAGTTTCGTCCACATATTCAGTTATTTGTATTTATCTTCTTCTTAAAGAAATGGATTGCCTTTTCCTCTCTGCCATTGCTGCTGAAAATAAAAGGATGGACAGTCTCTCTACCACCAACACAAAAGTACAGGCACTCATATTTTTTTCTTCTGCTCAACATTTATTTTGCACAGAATACTGAAGGAAAGTATGGAATAAAGGAACAAAAATAACTCAATTAGTCTTGCAATCAAGTGCCTGTACTGTTTAGACTGTCTGTGATGCAACTGGTATGAGGTAAACTTTCCCTTTTTGGAACGACTTCAATTTTCTCGGAACATCCTTTCAGTTCAGGTCCAACTCACTTTTAAAGACACACTGACCCAACACGATTAAGTCCCTTGTTTTTTTTTCTGGGTAGCTGTGACCCACATACAAATTCCCCCAACTTCAAATTGAGGCTGCTCTTTAAAAATGTTTCATTTTCAATTTGGGGGCATTTGTATGGGAGTCAAACCTGGTGAAAACAAGATTTTTTACCAGCTATAAGAGGGAAAACACGTGGAGCCTGTGATTTTGACACGTGATCTGGTGGGTCTTTAAGAAAATGAATGTTGTCAATGGTAATTCGCTTATAAGAAAATAGAACTCGCTTATAAGAAAATGAAATGCAAACCAACTCTCTTGTATGACATAATTTTCTTATATCCAAGTTTCCATCACGGATGGGAGAAGGAATTTGCTTGCTTATAACCGAGTTTTCTTATAAGCTTGTTTCTTAAATTTTCTTATATCCAAGTTTCCATCACGGATGGGAGAAGGAATTTGCTTGCTTATAACCGAGTTTTCTTATAAGCGAGTTTCTTATAATCCGAGTTTTGATCATAGATAAGAAAGAAGAAGTTCGGCAGGGAAATTTTTTTGCTTCATTATAAGCGAGTTTTCTTATAAGCGGATTCGGCTGTATCTTTCTATATTAAGGTAGGCTACTCTAGTCTCACTACGACTAACACAAAAATACAGGCATTCGTAATGTTTCTTCTGCTCAGCATTTATTTTGTACAGAATACTAAAGGAAAGTATGATATTTTAAGGAACAAAAAATAACTCAGTTAGTCTTGCAATCAAGTGCCTGTACCAGTTAGAGTGTCTGTGACGTCCCTGCTGTGATGTAAATTTTCCTCTTTTTTGTTTGTTTTGTTGGGAGGACTGCAGTTTCAGTTCGTTCCCTAATTTAGAAAAATACGCTTATAAGAAAATCAAACTTGCTTATAAGAAAATGAACTGCAAACCAACTCCCTTGTATGAAATCATTTTCTTATATACGAGTTTACATCGTGGATGGGAGAACGAATTTTCTTGATTATATAGTCGAGTTTTCTTATAAGTGGTTTTCTTATATCCAAGCTTTGATAATACATAAGAAAGAAGGAGTTCGGCCTGGGGGGGCAGAATTGCTTGATTATAAGGGAGTTTTCCTTTACCGAGTTTTCTTATAAGCGGGTTCGGCTGTATATATCCGAGTTTCCATCACCGATGGGAGAAGGAATTTGTTTGATTATAAACAAGTTTTCTTTTCTTATAAGCGAGTTTCTTATAATATTATTCGAGTTTTGATAATACATAAGAAAGAAGGAGTTTGGCAGGGACATAATTTTTGCTTGATTGTAAGCGAGTTTCTTATAAGCGAATTCGGCTGTGATTTATGTACGTGGCATTGATTTACTCTTACGTCATGGCCTGCCTGGGAAACATTTTTATTTCTTCACTCTTATCTGGAACTCTGACACATCTCAGGCTGAGCATAGCTCCGAAGGGTAAAGGTCAAGATGTGCCCTAACCCTACCCACTGTCGCATGAAAATAGGTAGCTCGTAAAAATAAAAAGCTCGCTACCTATGACAGTGTATATTTGCGACATTGAGCATGAACACAAATTTCACTTTTTTCTAGGGTTAGGGATAGGGTTAGGGTTAGGGTTAGTTAAATGGCTAAAGTACAGAAAAAAGTGAAATTTGTGGTTGTCGCAAATACACTCTCATAGTAGCGAGCTTTTTATTTTTACGAGCTACCTTTTTTCATGCGACACCCCCCACCCTATAAGACGGAAAAACGCAACGCAACGAACCACAACTGTGACAAATCGCGGTGTACTGCAGTACACCAGTGGGGGGTAGTAGGGTTAGGTTTAGGGCTAGGGTTAGTATTCCAAAAAGGTTATTAGCTAAAAATGTTCCTAAAATACAGCTGTATGTATGGTAAGAAAGGCAAAAACGGAAAAATACAATTAACCGAGAAATGCAGGGGGGGTGATTGTTTGTTGGCTGTTGCTAAATTACAAGTAGTAGATCTAATAGTTGAAGTTGCATAGCCTCTTGGTGTTGCTATCGCCGCTATGTAATGTATGTAAGCTAAAGAAGTTGCTTCCCTTGGATTTCATCTCTGAACGTCACGCTAGTTTGTTAGATCGTCGAGCTTGTTGGTCCAAGAGAAGTAGATTAGAGAGAACAAGAAGCTTCACTCAGCGCATCGATCGTTGAAAAGATATGCCCGATAACAAACATATCATTCAGTAATATTAATCATTGGTGTGAAGCTTTATCTTTAAAAAAAAGATTTGTTTGTCCCATATGGCTTTGCGCTGGGAGATTACTGATTACTGTGGCGTTACCATAGCCGATGAGGTTTAACCTGAGGCGTGGTTACCGCTACACCTATCTATATTGTTAAAAACTCGAGACTTTACTGGTGTTGCACTGCCTCCGGGCATTGCACCCAGTATTGTTCCCACCATCTTTGTATTTACAAATGTCCGGGTAAAGGTCAAGATGTGCCACCCCCCCTACCTATCTCGGTTAATTCTATTTTTCCGTGATTGCCTTTCTTACCATACATAAAGCTGTATTTTAGGAACATTTTTAGCTAATAACCTTTTTGGAATACTAACCCTAACCCTAGCCCTAAACCTAACCCTACCCCCACCCTATAAGACGGAAAAAACGCAACGAACCACAACTGTGACAAATCGCGGTGTACTGCAGTACATAGTGGGGGGTAGGGTTAGGTTTAGGGCTAGGGTTAGGGATAGGGTTAGTATTCCAAAAAGGTTATTAGCTGAAAATGTTCCTAAAATACATCATTTTTACTCACGCGCCTGGAGGACGTAAAACAAACTTCAGTTACCTCCAGTCATAGAAATCGTTATTCTTTTGCCCCACATGGCCGAAAGGCCGAAGAGGGCGTAAAGCCTTATTTCGTCGTTTCGTAATAGTAATACAAAAATCGACGACGAAACCGTCATCCGGTCTGAAGCAGACACATATGGGACATTAGTAGATATAAAGATGGTGGGAACGATCCTGGAGGCAATGCCCGGGGGCAGTGCCACTCCAGGAAAGTCCTGAATTTTTAACGATACAGATGTATGCATCCGCATAGCTGCATTAACATGCTATATAATAAAAGATCGAGGCGTGTTCACCGTTTTATTTCCACATAGGAAATAACGCGTGTGAAAGGTCAAGGTCAAGGCCGATGACAACGCATGCGCTCTTCTGTTTTCAAACTGAATGACGGACTCAAAGACAACAATGCGATTCTTGCTTGTAAGCTGATTTAAAGACCTTCTCTAGCAGAGCACCAAATTAGGCTGAACGACCTCTTATCATACACAGGACCCCTGCCCTAACAATAATTTTATAAAAATCGACACAGCTTCTTAATAAAACGGTAAAAACTGACTTTGACGCAGTTTGACACACCTGGATTGACCCCTCACATCGGAAGCAATTAAAAGACGTCCATGTTTGTTGGGAGTCCCAAACCATAATATCAAGCACTGCCATTGTTTGGCAGTCAGTGCAGCAGTGTATCCCTTTGTCGCATTTGTTTTCTTTTGGAGATGCAGACAACGGAATGTTTGTTTTTTATTTTGACAAAGCAATCAGCCACAGGATGTGAGAGCATGAGGATAAGATCTGCAAGTAAGTAAACTGTTTCGATGACGATGTGCGAAATTTAGATCTAGTCATGATAATTCTACCAAAGTAGTGTTTGCAAACGTCGAAACAATCTTCTTCTCTGGTCTTCTTCTTATCAGTAGTATGTCTGATTGAAATAGATCGAATTGACTACAAATAGTTATGTAATGAGTAACAACAGCTTAGCGCATTTGGCACTGCAGTGTGGGCACTGTTGATGTGTTAAGAAAAAATGGATAGATTCCGTTCGAATATCAGTGCGTTTTTTTCAATGGCTAAACTTTGTGTCTGATCAGTGAAGACAGTGAACAATTTAGAGCTGCTACAGACGTTCTACGCAGTATAATATAGAGCATTTCAGTCTAGACTTGTTATATAGGAAGGTTTAACCCAATTATATCTAGAAAAGTGTCGTTCTAACACTGTAACAGTGCCTTAGTTATCTCGACTAGTCTAGATCTAATGCATGCGCAAGACTGGAAGGAATACTAAACACTAACAGTAACAGCAGCCACTTCAGTTTGTTGTGTTGCCATGAGTAATCTTTGTGTGCATGTGTGTGCGTGTGTATGTGCGTGCGCGCGCGCGCGTATGTGTGTGTGTGTTTCATTAGACTAGCAGGGTCCGTTCCAGTGACAAGATGATGCATAAACGTTGGCTGCATCATAGACTCCAAACAGGAAACATAGGCCTACCAACAGTTGAGTAAGTTGATATTTACAGCAATGTAGAATAGTTTTGCGCGCGCGCGCGTTGTGTGTGTGCGTTTGTGCGCGTGGTGTGTGTGCGTTTGTGCGCGCGCGCGGGTGTGAGTGGGTAGGTGTATGTGGGTGTGTCTGAGCGTGTGTGTGTGTGCGTGTGCGTGTGCGTGTGCGTGTGCGTGTGTGTGTGCATTTGTTCTTCTCCTGCTAAGGTAACCGCAGTATCCACTGTATGCAGTTTGATCTTGCTGAGTGTTTGTAGGGGAAGACGGGGTAAAAAGCGCATGGGCGGGTAAGAAGCTCACCCCAATTATCTCATGAAATAAAGACAATTTCAGTCAAATTTGCCCATGAGACGAATGCTAGACATTAACGCTTGTCTCATGGCCAAATGAGACTGAAATTTGCCTCATTTCATGAGATAATTGGGGTGGGCTTCTTACCCGCCCATGCGCTTTTTACCCCGTCTTCCCCTAGTGTTACTGTATCCATCACTAGATTGACTATAAATTACTGGATTTAGGCTTCTGAAGAAATTGTGTGTATGTGTGTGTCAACATGACTCTCTCTCTCCCTGTGTGTGTGTGTGTGTGTGTGTGTGTGTGCGTGTGTGCGTGTGTGTGTTTGTTTTCACATAAATTAAATTCAGTTTCAATTTCATTTAGTTTTAAAATTCCCTCTAATTTTTTGTATCTACTAATTTCGAAAATTGTGCTTTCCTGAACTGAGTCTCGCCACCACCACCACCACCCCACTCACCACCACCACACGTGCGGATACCGGTAAGGTTATTTCATACAAATAGCTACCACCACCACCACCCTTCCCCCAGCTTCTGGTAAAAGTTCTGTGCTTATAACCTATTCCCTTTGCTTTCTGTCATCTAGATAGTTCTGCCTTAGTGTTATAAAAACTCATAAAGATTTCCTCAAGCAAAAGAGGGACAGACTGGGCCTATTTTGTAGTTATGCGCACAATGGCAGCATGAGGCATCTGCGCTCAGAAACTGAGTGATAGATGAATAATTGTTATTTTGTTGTACTTATCGTGGGGGACATCCCGCAATCGCTACGTATCAGTAACATTACTTTAATGGACTTTGTTATAATTAACAAAATTGGACATTACTAATCCATACACTTTACTGTCATTGTTCATAACAACACAGACACTGACATTACTAATCCACACACTTTACTGTCATTGCTCATAACAACACAGACACTGACATTACTAATCCATACCCTTTATTGTCATTGCTCATAACAACACAGACATTGGCATTACTAATCCACACACTTTACTTTCATTGCTCATAACAACATATACACTGACCTTACTAATCCACACACTTTACTGTCATTGCTCATAACAACACATACACTGACATTACTAATCCACACACTTTACATTCATTGCTCATAACAACACATACACTGACATTACTAATCCACACACTTTACTTTCATTGCTCATAACAACACATACACTGACATTACTAATCCACACACTTTACTGTCATAGCTCATAACAACACATACACTGACATTACTAATCCACACACTTTACTTTCATTGCTCATAACAACACATACACTGACATTACTAATCCACACACTTTACTGTCATTGCTCATAACAACACATACACTGACATTACTAATCCACACACTTTACTTTCTTTACTGACATTACTAATCTTTACTTTCATTGCTCATAACAACACATACACTGACATTACTAATCCACACACTTTACTTTCATTGCTCATAACAACACATACACTGACATTACTAATCCACACACTTTACTTTCATTGCTCATAACAACACAGACACTGACATTACTAATCCACACACTTTACTGTCATTGCTCATAACAACACATACACTGACATTACTAATCCACACACTTTACTTTCATTGCTCATACACTGACATTACTAATCCACACACTTTACTGGACTGTTCATTTACCGGGTAGTTTGTTTATTTATTTTAGTAGAGAGTTTATGCCTTGACTAGGTTAATGTAGATCTTTTTTTTATTGTAGTTCGTGTAAGTTGAATGTGGATGTAGTAAGATTTTAGTTTTAGTGTGGTATGACCTATGAACACTTACAAAATTGTTGCTGATTGTATGTGATTGTGCTGATTGTGTGTGTATGTGTGTGTGTGTGTGTGTGTGTGTGTGTGTGTGTGTGTGTTCAGAGGCAGTGTGGGTGTATTCCTCTTTGAGTGAGGCTACAAATGCCGAGACATGGAACTAGCAACAGACTGCAGTGGACCACAAAGAAAGGGTGTAAATGATGCCGGAGAGGTTCCAGCAAAGCAAGCAAATCAGCACCAGTCACATTTGTTTTTCAAACATTATATAAAAAAAATTATTATGCTAATTTAAGTCGGTTTATTGACAGCATTGACAGGTTTTTAATCTTTTAGTGTGTGAATAATTTATTATAATAATAATCAAACATATACAAAATTAGCAAAATCATAAAATGTTAAAAAGAAGTACAAAGGGATATAATTTAATGTTGTACCCAAGAACAATAGACTTTTTTTTTTTGCTGTCCGATCTACTGTTCTGGCCACTTCTGGGCCATACAGTGGTGTTGCTCCAACGCTGTTCATTCCAAGTCCCAACTCACAACCACACCCTGGTTTGTCAGGTCGCAGAATCCGAAATCAGCCGTCCAAAGGGAGAAAATCTATGTTAGGCTGTCAGGAGGCGACCACCAGAGGAGACACTGCACTGCTGCTGAGTCACTTCGGTGGAGTTCAGTGGAGCCTGTTTTGAGCTAACATACACAGGAAACCACCCACTAAGCCCCCTACTGACGACAGTAATGTCTTAGTCGCAGAACTACCGTGAGCCCCAACACGTCTGTCCACCGACTGACTCCCATGACTTTGACGCACCAAATTTGAAATCAAAACTGGTCACCATAACAGCAGGGTATGCAAGACCAAAAAAATGAAGTTCCTTATTAGTCTGAGACTAAATGACAGGGCCATATTCTATGCTTCCTTTCATAATGATACCCCGACGTTAACCATGCCCTTAATACCTTAATAAACAAAGTAGAGCATCTCTCTCACTCTCAGTATCGCACCCATCAAGTTGATGAAGCTGGACTGTGTTGTTTCATTATTCCCATACCAAACTCACTCTGGCAAGAACCGAAAAAAACATTGCCTCTGATGGATCTCGAACCCGGGACCTCCCAGCCACTAGTCCATGACATTACCACTGCATCAAGGCATCTTCATCAATAGACACATTTTTGTTCCTATAAAATAACCAGAAACAAATGCCCAACACACTCTTATTGGATCCTAAATGATAAATGATAGTTTCATTAAATATTATATTGCAGTACATTGATACCTGTTTTAAAAAAATCATTTTTTTAATTAATTATATTACCAAAATGATATAGTAGTAAATCAATCTTCGTCTTATACCAGTTGAAAGGTTATAAATCTGTGCTCTATGCAAAGGTGAATAAGATATAATTGTATCTGTGTTCTGGGTTACTTTTTTTTAACCTAGTTACTTCATCACATGGAATTTTTTTTATAACTTTCCAGAAGCCCAGACAACAGGTGTTATGTTTGTGTGTGTGTGCGTGCTTGCGAAAATGGCCTTTGATCTTGATTCTTGAGAATTTTATGAATTTTATTCGCTGTGGATACTTTGCATGACAAATTTAACATTTCTGGTTGAAAAAGGCAACAGGCTATTCAATATAAATTTAAAAACAGAATATCTTGTAATTGTATGAAAGAAAAAGTACAATTTTAAGATATGTAAAGCCGGCAACAGACTATGTGACTGCCTCATGTGACTCGATCAGGTCGTGACGTTTCACCTCATTTGCATACCTGGAATTTATTTCTGGAATAATAAATCGTAGTCATGATAAAGGCCATTATCTAATAGCCCCCCCCCCCTATAAGACGGGAAAACGGGGCTCATATTGACCTTTACCGAAGTGTTTTTTCACCTCGACTTTTTATCCCTACTACTTTTTTTTTTTTTTTATCGAAGTGTGATTTGTATTGTCGGCATTTTGGAGGCAAGCACTGAGGAAGAGCAGTTTACAGCTCAAAATATTTGCCGCTTTTGAATAAATGAAGTGGCAGTTATTTGTTCTTTATTAGTCCCCGAGCCGAATGTTCGGGGAGTATTGTTTCTGTCTGATCCGTCCGTGCATCCGGCGTGCCTCCGTCCGTCCGTCCGGCTTTTCGTTCGTTTTTCTCAAAAAACTATTCAGTCTGTCATCATCAAATTTGGTATACTAGTTTGCCAAGATGCAAGCTATCCACTGATGTATTTAGTTTTAAATTAACCCTTTCACCGCCAAAGTCGCATTTTAGCACCACAGTGATTTAACACCTATGTCACTATAAGGCATCAAATTGGGGTCTATTATCCAAAGACCCTATTGTCTTAGTTTTGGGAAGTAAGGATAGACCTTATTTTATGTTCCACAGAAGAATCCTCAATACTGCAGATGGATTTTGTTCTCTACCCAGGTAAATTTAATGGACATTTTTGGCTGAAATATGGCTGGCGGTGAAAGGGTTAAGGTCAAGGTCGCGCCAGTTACGGGGTTCAAACCCCAAAACACATAATCGCTAATATCTCGCGAAGTTTTGCATGTATTTCAATGCAGTTTTTTTCACAACATTTCTTGATAAATGGTCTGTAACACAGTTGTCATGAATTTTTCTGTGCGCTCGTGTGCGCATGATCGCGCGCGCTCGTGTGCGCATGATCGCGCGCGCTCAAATCACGGGTCCGAACCCTAAGGCTATATATCAAAAACTATTCGGTTTTGTTGCGTTTTTATGTAGTTACGTGCTGTTTTGATGCGTTTTCATGTATGTGTACCGCCGACACATTCCGATTTCGGAGTAGCTCGGCGATGCTGCGAGGGGACTTTGCAGCCGCTCAGCGTTGCACTTGTTAGTCTTGTATTAGTACTGTAATAAGATTCCTTATTATTACAACTATTACTATTAGTAGTAGTAAACTGTATTATTATTATTTTACAGGGAAATAAGAGAGACTTTGAAGACTAGTTTGAATATATTCACATTTAGTCCTGTAAAAGGGCTATTATTTTAATAATTATTTGATTGGTATAATTTTGTTTCACACGTTTGATTAATGTTATTTCAGTTATGTTGTATCTGTCATGTTGTTGCACCTAACCTGAATTTCTCTTTTGGAGATATTAAAGTATACTTGAACTTGAACTTGAACTTGAAAAGGAGATAATTCATAAACGGAAAAAGGTGCTCCAGTGTTTTTTCAATATAAATCTGGAAACAAGGCGGCGCCTGTTTTTTTTTTTATAAATTGAAAACCAGACGGCGCCAAAAAATGATTCAAAGTTCAAGGGGAAAAAAGTGTTGAATTCTCACTTTACAAGCCTAGAATAAGCTTGAAATTGAGTACGATATTTTTTTTCTCTTTAGCTTCAGAAGGCTGTTGCCCCACTGACCGCCCAAGGGCCTGGGTGGCCTCTGGACCCCTGCCTTGTCTGTTTTTGGATTTTCTCCAGTTGCATCCATGTATATTGCCTGCTCTTACAGAGAGAAGTGTGCGTTTTGACAATTGTTTATTTTACACATATTTTTAAAATCATCACTTACTCTGTCTTAGTATCTTGCGCGCGCATGTGCGTGTGTGTGCAAGGATGAAACCTGGACAAAATGAAAAGCAGGAAGGCCTTGGTTCTGGCGGGCCACCTTGGTGGGGTCAAGGGATGAACTTGTTTCTGAGGGTCAGGGGGTGAAACCCCAATACAGAAAGTTTTTGTTGTTGTACACTTTTACTAATAAAATCAGAGCAATAAATTGTAGAGACAGCTTTCATTTTTTAAAACAATGAAACAATTTTTTCCCATCTAATTTCAGGGTAATAATCGTTCGATAAAGTATTGCAAAATCAGGATTTTCTGAAAAACAACAAAGCCAAAATCAGAATTCCTGCTTTTCCTGCAATTGGTTTCATCCATGTGTGTGGGTGGGTGTAAATAATGAGAGATTTGAAAGATATTTTTGTTTAGAGATCAGTTATGTGTGTTGAATGAAAGAAGAGAATGAATTTTTTTTTATCATTCAAAAAAATCACTTTGTCTTTGTTTTTGTTTTCATTATTAGTTCCTACTAGCTTCAATTCGTCCATTTTTTTTAAAACTTTTGTTTTCTTTGAAGCACTCTATTCTTCTCTGAACTCCCCCCCCCCCCCCCCCCCTCCCCCCAAGCAACAGGATATCGGCCATACTACTAAATTCTTTTTTGATGTGCTTGAACATCATAAATGGACAGAAGCACGCTAAATTAAAGTTTCCAATTTTCATACAATATGGATGGCAACGCTCTTAGTCTTGCGATGACGCGTTCTCCAGGTAGGAGCAGTCCGAATTTCACAGAGATCTGATAAGTGTCTGTGACTAGAGTACACCAAAATTATATTTAAAAAAGTCTTGGGTTTGATTTCTTTGTTTTCACCATAATTGGGCTGTACATTGCATACCCCCCACCCCGTCCCCGCCCACACACATACCTTTTTTAAATTTCTTGTTGTTTGTTTGTTTTCATGATTTTTGTTACATTTGTAATAAATTAAATATGTAATGGTACATAAGGAAACCATACATTGTTTTCTGTGTATTCATTAGAAATCCTTGCTGCATACAGTGAAAGCAAAATCAAGAGTTTATGCACACACAGAAATCATGTTTGTTGTTCTCATGCACTATGACATATCATGCATTGAAAATGCACACTGTAAGATTCTAGTCATAGTACTTTTTTTTAACACCACGAGTATCATAAAGACATTGTGATTGTTAAACAAGATAGGTAGTAACCTATTGTCAACCACTAAAATATTGTTTAGTAACATATAGTCAATCACTGAAATATTGTTTAACAATCACAATGTCTTTATGATACTCGTGGTGTTCAAAATTTGTTTAAGCTATTTTACCCCATGTATAGTTTGTTCATGCAATCATGCATTCACACATGGTATATACAGTATGCAGACAAATGCAAATTAGGTGTACGCCTATGCATTTAAAAAAAATGCAACTGCATAGAAAATGGCTTCACCTGCAAACATTATTCTTACTGAACATTGGCATGCAATCAAATACCAAGTGGCTTCAATAAAACTTTTTTTTTTAAACAATGAATGACATCAGCATCTCAGATATATCAATTAATTTATGTCAAACAGTCAATCATTCAAGTAATCTCGATCAATCAGTCAAACCATCATTTAATCAATCAACTAATCTTTATTGTCCTTTTATAAAACATAATGTAATTTGTTTACTGTCACCACTTAAAAAAAGAAAAGAAAACAACAACAAACGAGACACAAACAGACAAATCACAGAGAAAACAGCAGAATGTAAGACAAGAGTTTGCAAAAGAATACAACCTAAGATATGATTTTAGATTTAAGTGTGAGGCAAAAAATGGGATTTAAAGGATTGCATAATATTTGTGATAATACATGGACAAGTGACACACGTAAACGCGCGCGCGCACACACACACACACACACAGGCCAGGTCGTCAAAATTAGGGTATTGATGTTTTTGCCACTGTGTGGAAAATATTGGTTAAGGTGGGGCTTAAAAACATCAACTTTTTTTCTTCGATCGCTCAGACAGCTTCCTGTCAATTATGAGTGCAGATGCATCATGCTGCCATTACGGGCCTAAGTAAGAAATAATTAGGCCCAGCATGTCCGACCTCGGCTGGAGGACATTTTTTGGAAATAGTTTCTTGAAAAACGGCAGGAGGATGGACCGGAAAGGCAGAAAAGATAGTAGATGACAGCAAGCAAAGGGAAAAGGCAGAGTCAAAGAGAGTGACAGATTAGAGGAAGTTACAAGCACTCCAGAAGGTGGGGGAATTTATACAGAAGACACCCGCCCCCCCACCCACCCACCCCCCGCCCGCTTATCCCCTGGGGGGGGGGGGGGAGACATCGCGTTGACAGTCCACTGACTGGTCTTGATCTTGATTCGTTACAACGGAAGAAATCCAATTCTGGATATAAGCACTGGCGGGAAGAACTTGGGGAAAGCAACTCTCTAGCTAAAAAAACACCCCACCCAACTATTTATACAAATATGGCCCAGGCGCCAGGTCCACTGATGGGCCATCAGCATGATGCCAGCAGCCTTGCAGAGGAGGGGGGGGGGGGGGTAAATTGGTGTTATGGCATCTGACAGAGCCTTCCTGAACTGCCCAGCAGACAGTAGGCTGATGCTCGATGGTACAATTAGGTAAGTTCGTGGGGAAAATGAGTTTTTGAAGATCACTTCGGCAGTCTGTTCCGCCAGAGGGTAATTCGTGGGGAAAAGGAGTTTCTGGTCACTTTGCCAGGCTGCGTGTGCTCACCACCAAGCTGAGGTGAAGAGAAAGTCGTTGAGTTAGAAAAGTGGCAGGTGGTTATTATAACTGCCGTGTTTTTCTTTCTTTTGTTGCTTACTCAGCTTTCAGATATCGCCTAAAGATATCATGTTGTGATGTCGCTTCAGGGAAAGGACGAAAGGGCTGCTAGACACACATGCTTCAACTCATAGTATGTTTGTCATTTGAATAGATCTACACATATTCTAGATCTGAAGTCAGAAGAATATGACTTGAAGATAGATAACTTGATATATACAGTCCGCAGCGTTAACCGACATGCTACAGGTAAGGGATTCAGAATGTGAATCCCTGCAGCAGCACGACAGACATAGCCACCAGGACTCACGCATCTGCCATCAACGTACTCATGTCGATGTGTTCGGGACCGGTATCGGGGAGTCGGAAAGGTCCTACGCTCATGTCCGTTGAGTCGTGCTAACAGATCGTTAGTGGGGCAAGTTCACAACTCTCTTCATCCGCCAGTGTGTCTCGGAGGTCGCAGTACATGTCGCAACGGTAAGGCTTTTTTTCTCAGAACGGAGAACGCATGCAAGCGGTGAGTGGAATGAACTGCCAACACCCGATGGTGGATGCCGACTCTATAGAAGCATTCCTAGCCGGAAGTCTTAAGTTCCTCAAGAGACGCCCGCGCTGCTGCGTGCTGGTGGACCCACTCATGGGGCGTCTTGTCAGTCATAGACACCAAGCAAAAGCCCCCCTCGACCCCCCCTCCCCTCAAATCCCCCCGTCCCCCAAATTCCATAAGCTAGGCTCGTTTTCCTTTTGTCGCCTCTCTCCTCTTTCTTTATTCTTCGGCCGCTCCTGGCATTTCTCTTCCGGCATATGTGGAATGAACCTCCCCGGTTCCGTGGCACTAGATAATCGTGTTGTTTTGATTGTGGCTACTGTACTATGAAAAGAAGAGAAGAATTGTGGAATCAACCTTCTGGAACTTGTCAAGCAACGACTCATTTCTTCTTTACGTCACTTCTGATGTCAGATGAAAGTGTTCTTATTTTGCGCTAGTCTATCATGGTGGGTTCTCTTTCCAAATTCATGATGACCAGCTTGTTTTTTTCTTTAATTGTTTGTTCGTATTCACGATCCAACTATGTTACCTTCGTGCAGTCTTCCTCGTAGTTGTGGAAAAGAAAAAGGTGTCGTTTTTAAATGTCTCATCGGCTAGCCTGACGAGAAGACCAGTTATTGCCTTAGCTTTTTACCGCTGTTTTCACGAATGCTCAATTCGATCCTAATCAACCCGAACATTGCCGCCGTTAATCGGCAAGTAAAAGTTTATCATATGAACGTTCAAGGTTTGCTACGAGGAGATAAAGCTGAAAGCCAAGGCAATCTATGCACGGACGACTGAGTGACTGACGTGTTGATGACGATTACTCTAGGTATAATAAATACGTCAATGCACGAGACGAGCGCATGGTGAGGGGACGCCAGAAAGCCGAAATAAGAACTGAGAAGCTTTCTTCGACTGAAAGATTTTTTTATGCAAAAACAAATGTCTCAAAGATAGCTACATAATAGTTTCTACAGACAATACACTATCTGTGAATACTGTTTTTCTTTTAAAAAGAAATAGTAGCCTAGAGTTTTGTTCAACTTTCAATCGTCTTGATTGTTGGAAGAAAGATGTCACAAATGTCTGTATTTTTTCATGAGTGAAAAAAATAGACCAATGTTCCAACAAAATCGTACCTATTTCATTGCAAACTATTGACAAAAAACGCATGTTTACACCAATTTAGGTATTTTTCTCTCATTTTATCAGTACAAACTGAGAATTACGTAAGTTGTTGGTTTTTTCCCTTCTCGTACCTAGGCTATGTGTTATTTGTTAGTGCAGTTGGCTAAATCAAACTATTTCTCGTTTAAACTTCTTGTCTGTTGTACATGATCTGATACCGTTGCCTGTGAATTGTTCTACTCTCTCTCTCTCTCTCTCTCTCTCTCTCTCTCTCTCTCTCTCTCTCTCTCTCTCTCTCTCTCTCTCTCTCTCTTTTAGCTCTTACTATCTTGTGTAGGTTCCCCTAACTGATCGCCTCTTCGGTCTTCCCAGATTTGGAATTCCCATAGGCAGAGTACAAGGTTTGGTTTATCCTGACAGACGAAGCCTTGCGGCCGTCACAAGTTGTGCTCTGACTGTGGGATGCCTGGGAGGTGATGTTCAGCCTTGGGGTGTACCTTACAATATTATATTCGACTGTAACATGGCATATGGCATTGTGAATCATTTGGATATTACTGTTTATTATCATTATTATGATACTAGGCATGGTTACCGCTACACATATCTGTATTGTTAAAAACAAATCGGGACTTTACTGGAGTTGCACTGCCTCCGAGCATTGCCTCCAGTATTGTTCCCACCATCTTTGTATTTACAAATGTCCCATATGTGTCTATGACCGAGATGACGTAAAACACAATTTTTCGTATTCGCATGGTCACATATATACAACCCACAGACTCTCTCTCTCTGCCACAATGTTTAGTAACCATCCACAGTAATATATTTTAATGGACTTTTGATTATAATTTTTTAGTGTTCAATGTTCTCTCTTTCCGTCTGCCTGTCTTTCACTTTATGTCTTTCACTCTGTCTGTGCATCTCTCTCTGTCTCTCTCTTTCAATCTCACTTTCTATGCCTATCTCTCTCTCTCTCTCTCTGCACGTGTGTGTGCGTGTGTGTGTGTGTGTGTGTGTGTGTGTGTGTGTGTGTGTGTGCATGTGCGTGCGTCTGTCTCTTTGTGTGCCTTTTTTTTGTCAGTTCTGGTCTCTCTCTCTGTCTGCCTGTCTCTGCATCTCTCTCTCTCTCTCTCTCTGTCTGTCTGAATGTTTATCTCTCTCTGTCTCTCTCTCTAACATGGGCCAACGGCCTATTCATTGACATTGTTCATTATTCTCTCTTTCTCCTTCTCTCTCTTCCAGGCCCAAGCTGCTATAAGTAACGCTAGCCTCCTTGTGGACAGACTTAAAAAAGAATGAACTACCATTCAAGAAGAAGAAGAAGAAGAAGAAAATTCTTCACCAGATTTCATTCAGAAGAATATTTGTTGTTCAGAAGAAAATTCACCA
This sequence comes from Phymorhynchus buccinoides, assembly GCA_017654935.2. Lineage (NCBI taxonomy): Eukaryota > Metazoa > Mollusca > Gastropoda > Neogastropoda > Raphitomidae > Phymorhynchus > Phymorhynchus buccinoides. The sequence goes on from CM065713.1 coordinate 11,287,229, forward strand.
TGTGATTCATTGGTCCTGACTGAAGAAGATGATGCCAGCAATTTATCAGAATATGAAGCAGAAAGCCATGGATTTCAACTTAATATGAAAGACCTTTTGATGACTGTGAATAGTGTGAAGTCAGAGTCATATGGACTGGATAGGGAAGGAAATAACAGTTTGGACTCTGATCCTGAAGAGTCTTATGATCAACAACATGTCGACTCTGAGTCTGATGAAACACAAGATTTGTCTGCTGAACTGGCTGACTGGGCAATTCAACATTCTGTCGCCCAGTCAGCACTGTCAGATCTTCTAAAAGTGCTCAGAAACAAAAACCTAAACCTTCCAAAGGATCCACGAACCCTTCTTAAAACAATCAGAAAGAGTGGCCAAAATGGCAACATTTTACATATTTCTGGAGGATTTTACTACCATTTTGGCATCGCCTTGGGAATCCAACAAGCTCTTGAAACAGAAAAGCCACAAAACTTAGTGCAAGGTGAGACCATTCAAGTAAACATCGATGGTCTACCAATGAACAAGAGTGGGAAAAGTCAGTTTTGGCCAATTCAAGGACTGATTGACAAACCTGTCCGGGGACAACCTTTCATGATTGCATTCTTCTACAGAGCAGAGAAACCAAATAATTTGGAGTTTCTTGATTCCTTTGTTGCCGAATGCAAAGCTTTGAAAGAAGCAGGAATTGCATTCAAGGGGGAGCAGATGTGTGATGCTGTTGCTAGAGCAGTGATAAAAAGCATTAAACCTCGCATGGCTTATTTCAAGCTGCGAAATATGCATAACAGAAGGCGATTATAATGGCAAGGTCATCTTTCCTCAGCTTAATGCCCCTTTGCATTCTGATGTATCCTTCAATGACATGTCAAGTGCTGATCATCATGCTGCTAGAACGCCTCTTTCAGGAATAGGCATAGGACTGGTGCCGCAGGTGGTTCTGGATTACCGGCATCTCGTCTGTCTGGGTCACGAGACGCATGATTGTCTGCTGCATAACGGGTCCGCTCAAAGTAAGGCAAGGATGGTTTGTTTTATTTTTGATTTCAACAAGGCTTCGTCGGTTCAGAAATGCAGTGCCCTCAGAGTTTGCAAGAAGGCCAAGATCGCTGTCTGATGTTAAAAGATGGAAAGCTACGGAATTCAAACAACTCTTGCTATATACTGGTTTTGTTGCTTTGTCTGGTCTCCTGCCTGATACTTGATACTATTTATTAAAAAAACTTCACATTATTCAGTGTCTCAATGCACATATTACTCAGACATGATCTGTGTACAGACAATAATTGGAATAACTATGCAAAAGATCTAGTGAATTTTTTTTAACATTTTGCAAAATTATATGGAAGAAATTGTATCGCCTACAATGTTCATAATCTCATTCATATAGCAGATGATGCAAAACATCATGACCACTGGATGGAATTTCATCTTTTCCATTTGAAAACAATATGCGGAAAATTTAAAATTAGATCAGAAAGCCAAACCAGCCTTTACAACAGGTTAGAGATTTTATGAAGAAACTCAACACAAGAAGCCAAAAGTAAAGTACAGAAGAATTCGTGGTGACCTAATTAATGTATATAAAATTCTTAATGGTCCTGACAATACTAACAAAAGTTTGTTTCAGATTTTAAATTTTTCAAAGACTAGAAATCATGAATTAAAAATACTAACACAGTATAGTAGAACTAACATCAGGAGACACTTTTTCAGTAACAGAGTGACTAACTATTGGAACGCACTTCCTGCTCAGACAAAACTTGCACCTGATACTAACAAATTCAAAAACCTCCTGGACAAAGACCCAAACCTTAGTAAATTAAAATACCAGTATGACGAATAGTCTACCAAAACCGTCACAGCTGTGCCAACCCCCCAAAAAAGGAAAAGAAAAAAAAAGAAAAGACGCTTGAGAGGCCGTGAGGCCTAGTCGTCTTAATCTACCTGACCTGACCTGTGTGTGTGTGTGTGTGTGTGTGTGTTTGTGAGGCAGGTTTTCCAGGTAGTCAACTGAGGCGTGTCTGATGTCAGATTGGGTGAGCTGGATCCCTTTTTCATCCAGCTGGGAACTGACAGCCCAGTAGAAGCAGTTTCCGTCACCTTTCAAAGCCAAATTTCTTTGTTGGAGTACTTGAAGAAATCTGCCCCAGCCACTTTTCTAACGAAGTAGACTGGTCATCCTCTCTTGTTGCATGATCCGGCGTTGTGAAGTTCAAACACTGGTTCAGATTATTCCCATTCGAAGCTTTTTTTTTCAAGACTTGAAGTGGCTTGGCATTGTGTTCTTGGCTGGAGATAGGACTTGTTGCAGCTGTTGCGACTCTGTCTGAGGAGACGGGTTTGAAGTAGTGGAAGGTTTGTGTCCGGAATTGTTTTCGGGATGCTTTCTCCCCAAAACTGATCCAGCTCCTGACGGACGGCCATGACTTCTTGCTTTGGGACAAATAGCATGTTGATGTTGGGGCAGGCTTTTTAGCTACCTCTGCAAATTTTTTGCAGAATGAAGAACCACGTGGCTTTGCATTATCCTTCTCCAAACAGCTCTCTTTACTGTCCCCCCCAATGTCGTCAATGGGGCCTTTGCCATGAGAAGTGGCAAAATAGCTCCAGTCGATTTCTTCAATTTTCCTTGTGAAAGAGTTGGGGGGCTGTCAAGATTGAGAGTATGTAGCAGTTTTTGAACTGCCCACCAGCTCCATCTGAAAGATGTACATTTTCTGGATTGGTATGCCCATTTCTGCTGCCTTCTCCAACACAGCTCTGTTGAACGCAGTAATGGCATACTTGTCGTGTTGATAGCAGTCACTGATGACAGCGAAAGACTCAAAATCCTCAGGGCTTCTGTAAACGATTGCTGTGAAAATCGTGATGCTGTACTTTGATACCCAGTGTGCTGACAGTATCTGGTTTTGGTGTATCAGGGGAACATTTTCTGCAAAGTCCTCTTGCAGTACAACTCCTCCACTGTTGGCTTCTTTAAGATGTTTGATTCCATGCAGCTGAACTTTAGTGATGAAGCTGTGCCTTTTCATCAGTTCTAGCTGTCGGCACAGTTCTTTCTTAGTGTCTTCAACGGTTGCATGCACAATCTCTTTTGAAGAGAACTTATTCCATTGAAAGAAAGAGAATCTGCTGTGCTCATGCTCAGAGAGCTCTTTCATAACATACTTTTCGACGATCAACTCTGGTTCAGGGCATTGTGAACAAGTGCCCAAGCTGCAGTTTTGGTCTTTGTCCTCACATTGTGCCAGGGATATCAGTTTATCAGCCGTCGGAATTCTAGGAGAATATATTTTGAGGCCTTCAAGGATCATGTCAAAGTTCTCATGGTAAGTGCAACAGCACACATTCTGGTCCTTTTCACACACTGGCTGAATATGCTGTGGCCTCAAAGACGCAAAGGTGCTTTTGCCAACCTTTGCATCTGGATGTTGTTCCTTAAACAGCTGATGAGCTTCCATGACGTTCATGACCATGATTTTTTTTGGCTTTGTTTCTTTGCCTTTTTCTGTTTGAATTGTCGCATAATCTTTCCTTCCTAGGAGCTGTCGAGAAATGTCATCATGTTTGTAGAAGGCAATAACCTGGTGGTGATGGCTTGGCTTCACAAAAAGTCTCTTTCGAACATGACAGCAGGCATCAGGAAGGAGTTTCTGAAGTACAGTCTGCTTTCGGCGAGGAGACTTAGGCAGTGCTTTAAATACTTTTCTCAAAGCTTTCCTTTCTGACTGTCGCGAAGAAAATCCTGAACAAGTCAATTCTCCAAAGACAGCACAGCATTTTCCTTTCATTTGAATGTTGGCTTTTCTCTTGTTTATGGTGTTGTTCATTTGATTTCCCTTTCTTTTTTCCTTTGTCCAATTTGCACGGCATGTCCTTTGCTGCTCTCTGTTTTTCATCTTTGCATTCGTTTTTGCTTCCTCCAACATTCTTGCTCGATACTCTCTCATTCGTGTCTTTGGTGACTTGACCATGATTCCGGCAGTATAACTGAGGCTGTGGAGATACAAAGAACACATAAGTATGCTGAAAAGATGGCAGGTTGATAGCTCAAATTAAGAAAATATTTCTATAGGTCTGAAAGTGCTTAAAAAGGTAATAAAGACAGCATCATAAAGACTTACTTAGCTTGTCCTTTAACATGGTCATGTTTGGGCGTGGACATTGGACATGTGTGTGTGCGTGCGTGTGTGCACGCTCAAATGTGTGTTGTTCTTCAGTTTAACGTCCTTCCACTAGAAGTGATTCAGACATGTGTGTGTGTGTGTGTGAGAGAGAGAGAGAGAGAGAGAGAGAGAGAGAGAGAGAGAAAGAGAGAGAGATCAACGAAGAAGTACTCGTGCCCATGCACACATAATATTTTATTAGCATAGCATAGCAATTTGGCACTATAGGCTTATTTTTTAAGCCTTTTGCCCTCTAGATATCGTTTCAAGTGATATCATATACCCGTGAACTAATAGGCTTTTGTGTATTGATTTGAATCCTAATAAAGTTCCTCTAAATGTGAAGAGTACATCACGCTTTTATATTTTTGGTCAATATTGTTTTTGAATACGTTCAGTGACGATGCATTAACAGTCTCATTTGAAAGGTTATTCCATGCAGTTGTAATTCTATTTGTGACATATTTTTGAGTGGAACGAGTATTGTTTATTTTCTTTGTAAGTTTGAAATTATGCCCTCGAGTTCTATCGTCTTCTGAAAGTGTTAATAAGGTTTTAGTGGTGCTAGCATAATAAAAGTTGTGTAGAATTTTATAAACCTCGATAAGGTCACCTCTTAAACGTCTATGCTCTAAACTTGGCAATTTCAAATATTTCAGTCTCTCTTCGTAGTCCATATGACTCGCACCAACAATTTTCTTGGTAAATCTCCTTTGGACACCCTCAATATGTTCAATATGTTTTCTAAGATATGGGCACCAAACAGGGTTACCGTACTCTAAAATAGGGCGAACTAAGGCTTTAAGCAAAGGCACCATAATCAGTTTTGATTTATTAGCTATTGTCCTAATCAGGAGACCTGCAATACGATTAGCTTTCTTGGCAACTCCATTTATGTGAGGTTCAAAAGACAGGGATGGATCTACAGTTACACCAAGGTCTTTTTCTGCATACGTATTTACCAGTACTCTTTTGACATCACCATCATTCATGTAGTAACTATGCATAGGATTTTTTTTACCCAAATGCAAAACTTTACACTTTTGACTGTTAAAACTCATTAACCAAGTGTCAGACCAAGTGACTAAAGAATCAATGCACCTCTGAATCTTCTCTTTAGATAACAGGTTTTCATCAACGGTGGAATAGGCTTTTGTGTCATCAGCAAAAAAATTAACATCACATTCCATATTGTCAGGCAAATCGTTAATGAAGTAGATGAAAAGGGTAGGGCCCAAGACACTCCCCTGTGGAACACCACTAGTAACCTGTATGTTTTCTGAGCAAGAGCCATTTACGTTTACATAATGGATACGCCCACTTAAAAAGTCCTCAATCCAAGACAACATATTACCAGTAACACCATATCCTCTTAGTTTATGAATCAATCTTGCATGTGAAACAGTGTCGAAGGCCTTGCGAAAGTCTAAATAAACAGCATCAACTGGTACACCATTGTCCAGAGAGGACATCCAATCATTTATTGTTGCAAGTAATTGTGTGACACATGAACGACCTTTAGTAAATCCAAACTGATCATTAGAAAGTAAGTCATTCTCTATTAAATGTTTACACAATGAGTCCCAAATAAAGCCTTCGAATATTTTGCATATGACTGACGTCAAGCTGACTGGGCGATAATTTCCCGCAATACTCTTGTCACCTTTCTTTTAAAAAATGGGTTTGACCTCCGCCTCTTTCCATTTAGTTGGTAGTTTACCCTCCATAATGGATCTATTAAACAAGTAGGTTAATGGTAAAGATAGTTCAGATGCAAGCTCTTTAAGAACTCTGGGATGAATTTCATTAGGGCCTGGAGACTTGTCAATTTTTAAGTCCTTAAGCGCTTTATGCATCTCACCTTGACTTACAGTAACTGTATTTATCTCTGTAATATAATGAGCCTCAAAGTTGGGCATAGGATTGTTAGATTCATGAGTAAAAACACTGCTAAAGAAGGCATTCAAGACTTGGGCCTTATCTTTATCGCAATCAGTGTAAGTACCGTCTTCTTTAACAAGCTTAGATATTTTCTCTCTAGGCTTAGTTTTTGCTGAAACGTAACTATAGAATGCTTTAGGATTATTCTTAGCTTCGCGGGCCAAATTATGTTCCTTCTGTTTAACATGTTTCCTGAAAGCCCATTTAACTTGGTTTCTTGCTCTAGCATATATTTTGTAATTCTCATTTGTTCTAAATTTCTTGTAGGTTGTAAAAGTTCTTCTCTTTTTTCTTATAATGTCAAGTAATGTAGATGGGATAGGATCTTTCTTGCGTGTATGAAAGGGAGAGTTCTTAACCTTAGGAATAAATTTGTCACAAGCATCCACCAACACTTTACTTATATTGTCCCAGCAATCATCAACAGAGTAGTCATCATTTACAATGTCAGTCCAAGTGACTGATTGAACAAAATGCCCCATGTCCCCGTAGTTCCCTTTGCTCACTAAATACTTAGATGCTCCAAGTAAAGTTTGATTATTTCCATTGAGCGACAGGTTAAAACATAGGACTGAGTAGTGGCTCTTTCCTACAGGAGGTAAGTACTCTATTTCTGAGACAAATTCCTCATGATTTGTTAAAACAAGGTCAAGTATGTTTGCTTGCTGTAAACCTCTATGATGAGTAGGTTCCATGACTTTTTGAAATAAGTAGTTTTGCTGTACTGTTTCAAAAAACTTGTTGGATGGGTGGATGGCCACAACTAATTATTTCTATATCCCAATGTATTTCAGGAAAGTTAAAATCTCCCATAAGAAGAATATCATCTGATTTATACTCATGTAATATGGCATCTACAAGCTTGTTCAAGTCAAGACACTCATCCCTTGAAAAATTTGGTGATCTATATACAATGCAGCATATGAAATGTTTCTTATTTGGTAAAATGATTTTACAGACTATGATGTTCCTTCAGTTTAACATGTTTCCTGAAAGCCCATTTGAATTGGTTTCTTGCTCTAGCATATATGGGAGAGAAACGTTTTTCAAGCTTATCAAGTCTCACAAGGTCTAAGCCCTCCTTTACAAATAGACAAACACCTCTACCCTTTGTAATAGTAATACTTGTATAACCATCAAGAACATATTGTTCAATGTCCTCATCAGACTTTTTACTTTTAGGCAAAATCTCAGTTATACATAAAGCATCAACATCTTTTTCTTTAACCAAGAATTCTAGTTCAGGCAACTTATTTGACAAAGTATCAGAATTAGTATACATGCATTTCAAGAAAAAAGAACTTGTATGAAAATGACTAGAACCTGTAAAAGTAGAACCAGTATGTACACTATTTACGCATGGGGTATCATGACTGGGACATCACTGTAATTACTGGCACCACCTCCTGCACCCTTCTTGTCACCGCTGGGAGGAGCCTTGGCTTCCTCTCCACCACCTGTATCCTCACTCTTCATCTCTTCTTGCTCCTTTTTAGTGACAACTTTGCCCTTGAAAATGAACACTTCTTCTCCTTCTTTTCTCTGTTTCGCCATTTCCTGGCGCAGAGCTTTATCCTCCTCTCTCTCTTTCTGCGTTTTGTCGGCCGAAATGCCAACTTTCCTGAATTTGTCACTATCTTTCAGTTTCCACGCTCTTCTCAATATGCTCTGGCGAGGACCAGGACCATCAAAAACAATCTTGATTGGTCTGGGGCGGCCAGCAGCAGTCGCCCCTTCATTGTCCCTTCGCCTTCCAAGACGGGAAATGTTGCCAGGGTTCACTTGAGAGAGGTCAAGGTCAGGATTCACTGATGCGAAAACCTCCTGCACTGTTTTTACGTCACTTTTTTTCACTTCTTTGCTCTCTTTCTCTTCCACATTGAATAGAACAATGTTGTTCATTCTGTTTTCCTTTTCTTTTTGGTTTTCTAGTGCTTCCTGAACATGCACTTTCACCTTCTCCTCAATAGACTTTTCAGCATGGAGGAGTTTAAGAATCAACTCATTCTTCAGTTGGAGGGCCTTAACCATTTGAGTTAGGGTTTCAATCTTAGCTGACTGCTGAGCGATCTTATCCTGGGGGTCTGTGATCTTAGTTTCACTCTCACACTTTGGACAGTACCATTTCACTGCCACACCAGCAGTTGGCATGACATCAAACACGTCCTTAGTCAGGCCACAGCAGTTTTTCTTTGCTGGGCCATGTACCCAAGCATCACATCGGTCACACTGAATACCACAGTCATCAAATACGGCCTTGCAAACCATACAGTAGCTGGGGGGGGGGGGGGGGGGGGAGGGGGGGGTCAGAGTCTAGAAACTGAATTTGGGAGTGGGAACCATCATTTTGAAATTTGTTACCCGACTGTTGCTTCTTTTTAGTTTTTTTCTGCCATTGTGATTTTTCCCACCTTGAGTCAGGTTCAAGGTATCACCGTCACTGCCTTTACTAAGCACAGAATCAATTTTGATTCTGGGCATTTTCTTCAACTATGAATAATACAAAAACGAAAAAGAAATAGAGTTACGACTTACCATATCAGTCAGTTAGTAATAGTAATTTAAATTAACTCTGTATAACAAGAATATTTTAAACTGAAAAACGGTAACTAGGAGAATTTAAAAAAAACACGTAAAAAGTATGTGCACGGTTATTTAGATCTAGACTAGTCGATATTGGCGGGATTTGTATTTATTCAGTCTGAAATTGCATGGTCACTGAACTACACTAACTCCAACACTTTGACTTGAATTCCAACTAAAAAGTGATTCAAAACAAAAATGGCCCTTAAAGCAATAAAATTAACAAAAATTTAGAGCCATTGCGCTGAATTTCAGCCAGAAAACATTGGAATTCAAGCAGAGCCAAATTTCATGACACAGCCGCCATTCGTCCACATCCAGGTATCAAGAAAAAAGAACAAACATTATCTTCTCTGTATCTATATCTGTATGTCTGTCTGCCTAGAGAGTCTCTCTCTCTCTCTCTCTCTCTCTCTCTCTCTCTCTCTCTCTCTCTCTCTCACACACACACACACACACACACACGCATACACATACACACAGTGACACACAGAGCAAGTGCCCTTTCCTTAGAAAATGACGTCATTCAGGCCTATGTGCGTCTCTTCGTCTTTAGTTTCATCAAGAAAAAGATACCACTTGTGTTTTAGATCTCTGTGTAAATCGTTGATGATTATCATGATCGAATTTTTGACTATCCTTTCTATGCTTTCTATCAGGGTGCATTTATAACACCGGCACTGTTTTTCAAGTCAGCATTGAAATCCTTCACGTGATTACATTCTGACATTTAGATCTAGATCTGCAGATTAATTTCTATTGATCTAAAATTCTTTTATGAATGATTCTACAAACGTAGTATTTCCTAGATCTATCATGATTTGTATTCATGGCTCTTTAGCTTCTCACAACTTTCGATATTAGGCTTTTCAGACATGAAATGAATGATGCCAAAATGTTCTGTCAGTTACTGTCCTGTCAGTTACGGCTTTTCTGTAAAATGTACAAATCAAAAATTAAAAGTAGTCATTTTATGAAAGGTCCTTAGATCTAGTTGTTAACGCAAAATAGTACTCATTGTTAAAATTGCGCAAAGGAACAATCAGCAATGAAAACTTTTCCTTCCAAACGAACGTACATTTTTTCTAACTAAACTGTTTTCTTTAAACTCTCTGACCGGAGAAGAAAAAAGTCAACTAATTGGGTATAATAACAAAGTTTAGGCCTTTCTTAATAAACTTTTTTTTTTAAATTTACCTTTGGAAGCCTCTGTTATGTGTTGATATTAACATAATTTCAGTAGATCTACAGGGTAAACAACTGAACCTGCACTGAACTAAGTGCTGAAATCAAGATGGCGGCCAGGACAGAGGGCGTTGCTAAGAGAGGTTTCCATGGTGATTTCAAATGGTTTGGCCCTTTAGTTATTACATGCAAGTATGATAAACTAATTCTTGAAAATAAAAATTCATCTTGAGGTAACATCAAAGATATTCTAAAGGAATATCTTTGGTAACATTTCGGCTGGAATGGTCCACATGAATTTATGGGGGGAAATCCTGAAGAAAAGATCCTTTATGTCCGATTATCGCATATAGTGTGAAAATTATAAGTATCTTTTACAACAGTATTTTAGGCTTTTTTTTATGTAAAATAATCTAGACTTTGTACTTAGATGTAATCAGACAGAAAAGAATCAAAGACAGTGATCTGTGCCCCCAAAATGTTTTTCTCTAATATACTTCATCAGCCATACCACTCATACAGCGTCCTGTCAAATGAGCGCAGATGTGTCATGCTGCCAAATCCAGGGTCTAGATAAGACTAGATCAGTTGAGCAAATAACGCACACATACAACATGCACAGAGAGACTTTAGATCTTTCTAAATCCAAACAAGTCTAAGCTTTAAAAATAAGACCAGGAATGTTGGGGGGGAGGGGGGGGGGGGGGGGGAGATTTGTATGTGTTTGGGGGACATACGGGTGATTCGGTGTGTGTGTTGTTACAGTATTGATTATTTAATCTGATGCATTCATTTCAAATTTTCAATAACATTTTGCCGGTTTAAAACTGATGCTTAATAAACTATCGTGACAGTCTCCCTGACATTCTGTGCACATTTGATTCCATCAAATCTTTCTTTCTGCTCTGTCTCTCTAAGTTTGGCTATATTTGTTCGCGTTTGTGTGGCCGATGTAATTTGGCACGGTCTAATGAGAGACTTAGTGCGATTTTTCTCACGCCAGAGGGCGTGACGCTCGTGTGGGGCTAATCCTCTCTATATTATTAGTTGGGGATAAAGAAAGAGAGAGAGACAGTGAGTGGTCTACCATCACTCTCTCTCTCTCACTACGCCCAAGTAAGAAAATCGCGTGATAAGCCCCTAATGCATTGACTGCCCTCTGGCGTCAAAAATATCGCCATAGGTTGACCATTGTGTGCATGTAATGTGGTTTTACTTCCGACCATGACTGCTAGATAACAGGTAGCATATATTCCCGCGAGATGGGCTAGAATTTGTATATAATGCAAATTAATGCCTTGCCCCACACTTTTGGCCAAAGAGATTTGAGGACAGCTGGTGTTGGGGAACATCCCAAAGGCCAACCCATCCCATTACCTGCTGCAATACAGCCCGTGCCAAGCCCCCCTAGTTTCTTCTTCTTCTTCTTCGATCACCCAGTATGAGCGCAGACGCATCATGCTGCGGTTATGCGCCTACCAACTAAGACCCAGCAAGTCCGACTTCGGCTGGAGGAAATTTTTTTGAAAGTGTTTCTTGAAAAAAAAGGCAGGAGAATGGACCGGTAAGGCAGAAAGATAGTAGATGACAGTAAACAAAGGGAAAAGGTAGAGTCAAAGAGAGTGACTGATTAGAGGAAGTTACAGGCACAGAACTTCCAGAAGGCGGGGGAACTAGTTATGCAAAAGACCCCCCTGGTATCCCCACCGGGGAAGGGGGGGGGGCTAGTTTGGGAGTCATCATCATCATCATATAGTAAAAAGCCGGTGTGTGTGTGTGTGTGTGTGTCTGTCTGAAACACAAAACGGGCCTTATAACTCCGCCGTTCCGTTTTTGACCGAATCGCTTCAAATTTGCTGTGAGCCCTAACGGGGCGATGGCAACGGCAACGGCAACCGAGGCGGCCGTGTCATTTGCGCGGTTTCGCAAATGCGCGAAACGCGTATCCGCCTGACTCTCGGCACCCATATCTCCCGCATTTCTGGACCGATTGCCTTCAAATTTGGCAGGTAGATGACCGGGGACGGTGACTATCGATGTGCCAAACCGGAAGCGAATCGGTTCAGAAACGCGCGCGCTATACGCCGCTTCACCTTTTCACGAATACCTCCGCCATTTCATAACCGAATCGCCTCAAATTTGCTGTCAGGCTTGCTATGGCCCGGGCAAAGCCTGGCAGCAAATTTGAAGAGAATCGGGAGAGCGCGTCACTCTCAGAGCAGCGCCAACGGGAAACGGGGCCTTATAACTCCGCCGTTTCTTAACCGAATCGCTTCAAATTTGCTGTACTCAGCGTTACCAGTACTTGGCGTTACCGTTACTAGGCGTTACCAGTATGGTGCATTGCCAGTAACTAGGCGTTGCGCTAGTAGTCTTAATAAAAGGAAACGCACCTAAAATATACCTCTTGGTTTAAATTCACCCATTATCTTTTACATAATCACTTTTTTATCTTTAAAAAAATACGACACTGGGATTACGTTGATATGGCTTGTTGTTCTGTGAATCTGACATAGTGGGCAACATCTGCAAGGTGTAATGAATCATTGTACCAAGTTTTAAGTAGTAGTAATTATGGCTAGAAGTGGGCCTCGCGGCCCTTTTACGCCCTTTGTGACTTTGATTTGTTTCAGGTTGGCTTGCTTTCTACAGATAAACTATAAAATTTAACAAAAATGTGGAATAGGCTTTTTCTTCTTCTTCTTTTTATTCATCGAAAGTAGTATAAAAAATGACATCATTGTGTCTTTGTCCAGAAGATTTTTGAATATATTTATGTTAGGTTGACAAATTATTCCAGTATTGAACAACTCGGTTAGAAAAGTAAAACTTGCGAATGTTAGTAACTGATCGTTTTAAAAATAGCTTCTCTGTACATTTTTAAGTTATGATCGGTCCAGTGGTTTAGGTTCTATGGACTATAACACATTTTGCTTACACACAAACGCGCACGCACATGCACACGCACGCACGCACGCACACGCACGCACACGCACACACACACACACACACACACACACACACACAGAGGCCTACTGTAAGCGTATTTGTACATACAGACAGACAGACAGTAGAGAAACGCACAGCCCTCGTCCCCATCGTAATGTAGTCCCGTTCTTATAGAACCGGGACTACAAAGAGTTCAAACACACCTGCACACAAACAGGCCTAGTTGTGTACACATAAATGCTTGTAGCAACAAAGCCGCGCGCGCACAAACATAATTCTAAGCATACAGAAAGCAATTTCTGTTACAAAATAATAAATAGATCTATATATCACTGAGGTATCCAGTGATAGAGAAGGGCATAAGCCTAGTAGGACGCAGACTAGGCAAACCAGAGCCTGAGGTATGTTTCCGATTGGCGAGGGAATTGAGCTAAGCTAGGCTAGCTAAACGAGCGGTATTTTTTGGCGCATGAAACGGCCTTAGCGAAGCTAGCTATTTCAAAATGGCGTCGGCTGCAATTCAAAAGCTTGTCATCAAAGATTGAAGCGATGATAGGCCTAGTTTGGAACAGACAATTCAGCTAAACAGAGAAACGCTTGATAGATTGAGTTCTTATTCAGAAATATTGATTCATTAATCAAAAGATAGGCCAGACGCTCACGTGAAAGACATGAGATTCATGCTCTCTCTCTCTCTCTCTCTCTCTCTCTCTCTCTCTTCCTCTCTCTCTCTCTCTCTCTCTCAATGCGCGTGCGCACGCTTGTGTGTGGGTGTGTGTGTGTGTTGTGTGTGACTCGTCTGTGTTGTATTGTTTTCAAATAGGCTACGTTGCCGTGACCGATATAAATTAGCATAGCTATGCTTTAATTGCCGGTCACGGCAACGTAGACTATTTGAAAACATACAACAACAACCCCGAGTCACGAGTCACACACACACGCACAAAGGACACACTACACACAAGCGTGCGCGACGGAGCGCACATTGAGAGAGAGAGAGAGATGAGAGAGAGAGAGAGCCGCGGGATGGAGAGAGAGAGAGAGAGAGAGAGATCATGAATCTCATGTCTCTCACATGAGCGTCTGGCCTATCTTTTGATTAATGAATCAATATTTCCTAATAAGAACTCAATCTATCCAGCGTTTCTCTGTTTAGCTGAATTGTCTGTTCCAAAATAGGCCTATCATCGCTTCAATCTTCGATGACAAGCTTTTGAATCGCAGCCGGCGCCATTTTGAAATAGCTAGCTTCGCTAAGGCCGTTTCATGCGCCAAAAAATACCGCTCGTTTAGCTAGCCTAGCTTAGCTCAATTCCCTCGCCAATCGGAAACATACCTCAGGCTCTGGTTTGCCTAGTCTGCGTCCTACTAGGCTTATGCCCTTCTCTATCACTGGATACCTCAGTGATATATAGATCTATTTATTATTTTGTAACAGAAATTGCTTTCTGTATGCTTAGAATTATGTTTGTGCGCGCGCGGCTTTGTTGCTACAAGCATTTATGTGTACACAACTAGGCCTGTTTGTGTGCAGGTGTGTTTGAACTCTTTGTAGTCCCGGTTCTATAAGAACGGGACTACATTACGATGGGGACGAGGGCTGTGCGTTTCTCTACTGTCTGTCTGTCTGTATGTACAAATACGCTTACAGTAGGCCTCTGTTTGTGTGTGTGTGTGTGTGTGTTGTGTGCGTGCGCGTGTGCGTGCGCGTGCGTGAGTGCGTGCGTGTGCATGTGCTTGCGCGTTTGTGTGTAAGCAAAATGTGTTATAGTCCATAGAACCTAAACCACTGGACCGATCATAACTTAAAAATGTACAGAGAAGCTATTTTTAAAACGATCAGTTACTAACATTCGCAAGTTTTACTTTTCTAACCGTGTTGTTCAATACTGGAATAATTTGTCCACTAACATAAATATATTTCAAAAATCTTCTGGACAAAGACACAATGAGGTCATATTTTATACTACTTTCGATGAATAAAAAGAAGAAGAAGAAAAAGCCTATTCCACATTTTTGTTAAATTTTATAGTTTATCTGTAGAAAGCAAGCCACACTGAAACAAACCAGTCACAAAGGGCGTAAAGGGCCGCCCTTGAGGCCCACTTCTAGCCATAATTACTACTACTTAAAACTTGGTACAATGATTCATTACACCTTGCAGATGTTGCCCACTATGTCAGATTCACAGAACAACAAGCCATATCAACGTAATCCCAGTGTCGTATTTTTTTAAAGATAAAAAAGTTGATTATGTAAAAGATAATGGGTGAATTTAAACCAAGAGGTATATTTTAGGTGCGTTTCCTTTTATTAAGACTACTAGCGCAACGCCTAGTACTGGCAATGCACCGTACTGGTAACGCCTAGTAACGGTAACGCCAAGTACTGGTAACGCGCTGAGTACAGCAAATTTGAAGCGATTCGGTTAAGAAACGGCGGAGTTATAAGGACCCGTTTCCCGTTGGCGCTGCTCTGAGAAGTGACGCGCTCTCCCGATTCTCTGCAAATTTGCTGCCAGGCTTTGCCCGGGTCATAGCAAGCTTGACAGCAAATTTGAGGCGATTCGGTTAAGAAACGGCGGAGTTATTCGTGAAAAGGTGAAGCGGCGTATATCGCACGCATTTCTGAATCGAATTCGCTTCCGGTTTGGCACATCGATAGTCACCGTCCCCAGTCATCTACCTGCCAAATTCGAAGGCAATCGGTCCAGAAACGCCGGAGATACGGGCGCCGAGAGGCCGGCGGATGCGCGTTTCGCGCATTTGCGAAACCGCGCAAATGACACGGCCGCCCCGGTTGCCGTTGCCATCGCCCCGTTAGGGCTCACAGCAAAATTTGAAGCGATTCGGTCGAAAAACGGCGGAGTTATAAGGCCCGTTTTGTGTTTCCAGACAGACACACACAAACACACACACACCGGCTTTTTACTATATGATGATTGATGATGACTCCCAAAACTAGCCCCCCCCCTTCCCCCGTGGGGATACCAGGGGGTCTTTGCATAAATAGTTCCCCACCTTCTGGAAGTTATGTGCTTGTAACTTCTTCTAATCAGTCACTCTCTTTGACTCTACCTTTTCCCTTTGCTTTACTGTCATCTACTATCTTTCTGCCTAACCGGTTCATTCTCCTGTCCTTTTTTCAAAGAAACGCTTTCATAGAAGATTTCCTCCAGCCGAAGTCGGACTTTGCTGGGTCTTAGTTGGTAGGCGCATAACCGCAGCATGATGCGTCTGCGCTCATACTGGGTGATCGAAGAAGAAGAAGAAGAAACTAGGGGGGCTTGGCACGGGCTGTATTGCAGCAGGTAATGGGATGGGTTGGCCTTTGGGGATCTTCCCCAACACCAGCTGTCCTCAAATCTCTTTGGCCAAAAGTGTGGGCAAGGCATTAATTTGCATTATATACAAATTCTAGCCCATCTCGCGGGAATATATGCTACCTGTTATCTAGCAGTCATGGTCGGAAGTAAAACCACATTACATGCACACAATGGTCAACCTATGGCGATATTTTTGACGCCAGAGGGCAGTCAATGCATTAGGGGCTTATCACGCGATTTTCTTACTTGGGGGTAGTGAGAGAGAGAGAGTGATGGTAGGACCACTCACTGTCATCTCTCTCTTTCTTTATCCCCAACTAATAATATAGAGAGGATTAGCCCCACACGAGCGTCACGCCCTCTGGCGTGAGAAAAATCGCACTAAGTCTCTCATTAGACCGTGCCAAATTACATCCACACAAACGCGAACAAATATAGCCAAACTTAGAGAGACAGAGCAGAAAGAAAGATTTGATGGAATCAAATGTGCACAGAATGTCAGGGAGACTGTCACGATAGTTTATTAAGCATCAGTTTTAAACCGGCAAAATGTTATTGAAAATTTGAAATGAATGCATCAGATTAAATAATCAATACTGTAACAACACACACACCGAATCACCCGTATGTCCCCCAAACACACATACAAATCTCCCCCCCCCCCCCACTCCCCCCAACATTCCTGGTCTTATTTTTAAAGCTTAGACTTGTTTGGATTTAGAAAGATCTAAAGTCTCTCTGTGCATGTTGTATGTGTGCGTTATTTGCTCAACTGATCTAGTCTTATCTAGACCCTGGATTTGGCAGCATGACACATCTGCGCTCATTTGACAGGACGCTGTATGAGTGGTATGGCTGATGAAGTATATTAGAGAAAAACATTTTGGGGGCACAGATCACTGTCTTTGATTCTTTTCTGTCTGATTACATCTAAGTACAAAGTCTAGATTATTTTACATAAAAAAAAGCCTAAAATACTGTTGTAAAAGATACTTATAATTTTCACACTATATGCGATAATCGGACATAAAGGATCTTTTCTTCAGGATTTCCCCCCATAAATTCATGTGGACCATTCCAGCCGAAATGTTACCAAAGATATTCCTTTAGAATATCTTTGATGTTACCTCAAGATGAATTTTTATTTTCAAGAATTAGTTTATCATACTTGCATGTAATAACTAAAGGGCCAAACCATTTGAAATCACCATGGAAACCTCTCTTAGCAACGCCCTCTGTCCTGGCCGCCATCTTGATTTCAGCACTTAGTTCAGTGCAGGTTCAGTTGTTTACCCTGTAGATCTACTGAAATTATGTTAATATCAACACATAACAGAGGCTTCCAAAGGTAAATTTAAAAAAAAAAGTTTATTAAGAAAGGCCTAAACTTTGTTATTATACCCAATTAGTTGACTTTTTTCTTCTCCGGTCAGAGAGTTTAAAGAAAACAGTTTAGTTAGAAAAAATGTACGTTCGTTTGGAAGGAAAAGTTTTCATTGCTGATTGTTCCTTTGCGCAATTTTAACAATGAGTACTATTTTGCGTTAACAACTAGATCTAAGGACCTTTCATAAAATGACTACTTTTAATTTTTGATTTGTACATTTTACAGAAAAGCCGTAACTGACAGGACAGTAACTGACAGAACATTTTGGCATCATTCATTTCATGTCTGAAAAGCCTAATATCGAAAGTTGTGAGAAGCTAAAGAGCCATGAATACAAATCATGATAGATCTAGGAAATACTACGTTTGTAGAATCATTCATAAAAGAATTTTAGATCAATAGAAATTAATCTGCAGATCTAGATCTAAATGTCAGAATGTAATCACGTGAAGGATTTCAATGCTGACTTGAAAAACAGTGCCGGTGTTATAAATGCACCCTGATAGAAAGCATAGAAAGGATAGTCAAAAATTCGATCATGATAATCATCAACGATTTACACAGAGATCTAAAACACAAGTGGTATCTTTTTCTTGATGAAACTAAAGACGAAGAGACGCACATAGGCCTGAATGACGTCATTTTCTAAGGAAAGGGCACTTGCTCTGTGTGTCACTGTGTGTCATGTGTATATGCGTGTGTGTGTGTGTGTGTGTGTGTGAGAGAGAGAGAGAGAGGAGAGAGAGAGAGAGAAGAGAGAGAGAGAGAGAGAGACTCTCTAGGCATAGACAGACATACAGATATAGATACAGAGTAGATATGTGTTTGTTCTTTTTTTCTTGATACCTGGATGTGGACGAATGGCGGCTGTGTCATGAAATTTGGCTCTGCTTGAATTCCAATGTTTTCTGGCTGAAATTCAGCGCAATGGCTCTAAATTTTTGTTAATTTTATTGCTTTAAGGTGCCATTTTTGTTTTGAATCACTTTTTAGTTGGAGTGGATTCAAGTCAAAGTGTTGGAGTTAGTGTAGTTAAGTGACGAATATGCAATTTCAGACTGAATAAATACAAATCCCGCCAATATCGACTAGTCTAGATCTAAATAACCGTGCACATACTTTTTACGTGTTTTTTTTAAATTCTCCTAGTTACCGTTTTTCAGTTTAAAATATTCTTGTTATACAGAGTTAATTTAAATTACTATTACTAACTGACTGATATGGTAAGTCGTAACTCTATTTCTTTTTCGTTTTTGTATTATTCATAGTTGAAGAAAATGCCCAGAATCAAAATTGATTCTGTGCTTAGTAAAGGCAGTGACGGTGATACCTTGAACCTGACTCAAGGTGGGAAAAATCACAATGGCAGAAAAAAACTAAAAAGAAGCAACAGTCGGGTAACAAATTTCAAAATGATGGTTCCACTCCCACTCCCAAATTCAGTTTCTAGACTCTGACCCCCCCTCCCCCCCCCCCCCCCCCCCCCCCCCAGAGCCCCCCCCCCCCCCCCCCCCCCCCCCCCCCCCCCAGCTACTGTATGGTTTGCAAGGGCCGGTATTGATGACTGTGGTATTCAGTGTGACCGATGTGATGATTGAGGTACATGGCCCCAGCAAAGAAAAACTGCTGTGGCCTGACTAAGGACGTGTTTGATGTCATGCCAACTGCTGGTGTGGCAGTGAAATGGTACTGTCCAAAGTGTGAGAGTGAAACTAAGATCACAGACCCCCAGGATAAGATCGCTCAGCAGTCAGCTAAGATTGAAACCCTAACTCAAATGGTTAAGGCCCTCCAACTGAAGAATGAGTTGATTCTTAAACTCCTCCATGCTGAAAAGTCTATTGAGGAGAAGGTGAAAGTGCATGTTCAGGAAGCACTAGAAAACCAAAAAGAAAAGGAAAACAGAATGAACAACATTGTTCTATTCAATGTGGAAGAGAAAGAGAGCAAAGAAGTGAAAAAAAGTGACGTAAAAACAGTGCAGGAGGTTTTCGCATCAGTGAATCCTGACCTTGACCTCTCTCAAGTGAACCCTGGCAACATTTCCCGTCTTGGAAGGCGAAGGGACAATGAAGGGGCGACTGCTGCTGGCCGCCCCAGACCAATCAAGATTGTTTTTGATGGTCCTGGTCCTCGCCAGAGCATATTGAGAAGAGCGTGGAAACTGAAAGATAGTGACAAATTCAGGAAAGTTGGCATTTCGGCCGACAAAACGCAGAAAGAGAGAGAGGAGGATAAAGCTCTGCGCCAGGAAATGGCGAAACAGAGAAAAGAAGGAGAAGAAGTGTTCATTTTCAAGGGCAAAGTTGTCACTAAAAAGGAGCAAGAAGAGATGAAGAGTGAGGATACAGGTGGTGGAGAGGAAGCCAAGGCTCCTCCCAGCGGTGACAAGAAGGGTGCAGGAGGTGGTGCCAGTAATTACAGTGATGTCCCAGTCATGATACCCCATGCGTAAATAGTGTACATACTGGTTCTACTTTTACAGGTTCTAGTCATTTTCATACAAGTTCTTTTTTCTTGAAATGCATGTATACTAATTCTGATACTTTGTCAAATAAATTGCCTGAACTAGAATTCTTGGTTAAAGAAAAAGATGTTGATGCTTTATGTATAACTGAGATTTTGCCTAAAAGTAAAAAGTCTGATGAGGACATTGAACAATATGTTCTTGATGGTTATACAAGTATTACTATTACAAAGGGTAGAGGTGTTTGTCTATTTGTAAAGGAGGGCTTAGACCTTGTGAGACTTGATAAGCTTGAAAAACGTTTCTCTCCCATATATGCTAGAGCAAGAAACCAATTCAAATGGGCTTTCAGGAAACATGTTAAACTGAAGGAACATCATAGTCTGTAAAATCATTTTACCAAATAAGAAACATTTCATATGCTGCATTGTATATAGATCACCAAATTTTTCAAGGGATGAGTGTCTTGACTTGAACAAGCTTGTAGATGCCATATTACATGAGTATAAATCAGATGATATTCTTCTTATGGGAGATTTTAACTTTCCTGAAATTACGATTGGGATATAGAAATATTTTAGTTGTGGCCATCCCACCCATCCAACAAGTTTTTTGAAACAGTAGGCCACAGCAAAACTACTTATTTCAAAAAGTCATGGAACCTACACATACTCATCATAGAGATTTATCAGCGAAGCAAATATACTTGACCTTGTTTTAACAAATCATGAGGAATTTGTCTCAGAAATAGAGTACTTAGCCTCCTGTAGGAAAGAGCCACCACTCAGTTCCTATGTTTTAACCTGTCGCTCAATGGAAATAATCAAACTTTACTTGGAGCATCTAAGTATTTAGTGAGCAAAGGGAACTACGGGGACATGAGGCATTTTGTTCGATCAGTCACTTGGACTGACATTGTAAATGATGACTACTCTGTTGATGATTGCTGGGACAATATAAGTAAAGTGTTGGTGGATGCTTGTGACAAATTTATTCCTAAGGTTAAGAACTCTCCCTTTCATACACGCAAGAAAGATCCTATCCCATCTACATTACTTGACATTATAAGAAAAAAGAGAAGAACTTTTACAACCTACAAGAAATTTAGAACAAATGAGAATTACAAAATATATGCTAGAGCAAGAAACCAAGTTAAATGGGCTTTCAGGAAACATGTTAAACAGAAGGAACATCATTTGGCCCGCTATTAAGTCTAAGAATAATCCTAAAGCAGCATGCTATGGGCATTCTCAACGTTAATACAGGCCCTGAAGGAAATCAGTTACGTTTCAGCAAAAACTAAGGGCCTATAGAGAGAAAATATCTAAGCTTGTTAAAGAAGACTGGTACTTACACTGATTGCGATAAAGATAAGGCCCAAGTCTTGAATGCCTTCTTTAGCAGTGTTTTTACTCATGAATCTAACAATCCTATGCCCAACTTTGAGGCTAATTATATTACAGAGATAAATACAGTTACTGTAAGTCAAGGTGAGATGCATAAAGCGCTTAAGGACTTAAAGATTGACAAGTCCCCTGGCCCTGATGAAATTCATCCCAGAGTTCTTAAAGAGCTTGCATCTGAACTATCTTTACCATTAACCTACTTGTTTAATAGATCCATTATGGAGGGTAAACTACCAACTAAATGGAAAGAGGCGGAGGTCAAACCCATTTTTTAAAAGAAAGGTGACAAGAGTATTGCGGGAAATTATCGCCCAGTCAGCTTGACATCAGTCATATGCAAAATATTCGAAGGCTTTATTTGGGACTCATTGTGTAAACATTTAATAGAAAATGACTTACTTTCTAATGATCAGTTTGGATTTACTAAAGGTCGTTCATGTGTCACGCAATTACTTGTAACAATCAATGATTGGATGTTCTTACTGGACGATGGTGTACCCATTCATGCTGTTTATTTGGACTTTCGCAAGGCAGTTGACACTGTTTCACGTGCAAGGCTTATTCATAAACTAAGAGGATATGGTGTTGTTGGTAATCTGTTGTATTGGATTGAGGAATTTTTAAGTGGGCGTATCCAGTATGTAAACGTAAATGGCTCTTGCTCAGACAACATACAGGTTACTAGTGGTGTTCCACAGGGGAGTGTCTTGGGCCCTACCCTTTTCATTTACTTCATCAACGATTTGTCTGACAATATGGAATGTGATGTTAATCTTTTTGCTGATGACACAAAAGCCTATTCCACCGTTGATGAAAACCTGTTATCTAAAGAGAAGATTCAGAGGTGCATTGATTCTTTAGTCACTTGGTCTGACACTTGGTTAATGAGTTTTAACAGTCAAAAGTGTAAAGTTTTGCATTTGGGTAAAAAAAATCCTATGCATAGTTACTACATGAATGATGGTGATGTCAAAAGAGTACTGGTAAATACGTATGCAGAAAAAGACGCTTGGTGTAACTGTAGATCCATCCCTGTCTTTTGAACCTCACATCAATGGAGTCGTCAAGAAAGCTAATCGTATTGCAGGTCTCCTTGATTAGGACAATAGCTAATAAATCAAAACTGATTATGGTGCCTTTGCTTAAAGCCTTAGTTCGCCCTATTTTAGAGTACGGTAACCCTTGTTTGGTGCCCATATCTTAAAAAACTATATTGAACATATTGAGGGTGTCCAAAGGAGATTTACAAAGAAAATTGTTGGTACGAGTCGAAAATATATGGACTACGAAGAGAGACTGAAATATTTGAAATTGCCAAGTTTAGAGCATAGACGTTTAAGAGGTGACCTTATCGAGGTTTATAAAATTCTACACAACTTTTATTATGCTAGCACCACTAAAACCTTATTAACACTCTCAGAGGACGATAGAACTCGAGGGCATAATTTCAAACTTACAAAGAAAATAAACAATACTCGTTCGGGCACTCAAAACATATTTCACAAATAGAATTACAACTGCATGGAATAACCTTTCAAATGAGACTGTTAATGCATCGTCACTGAACGTATTCAAAAACAATATTGACCAAAAATATAAAAGCGTGATGTACTCTTCACATTTAGAGGAACTTTATTAGGATTCAAATCAATACACAAAAGCCTATTAGTTCACGGGTATATGATATCACTTGAAACGATATCTAGAGGGCAAAAGGCTTAAAAAATAAGCCTATAGTGCCAAATTGCTATGCTATGCTAATAAAATATTATGTGTGCATGGGCACGAGTACTTCTTCGTTGATATCTCTCTCTCTTTCTCTCTCTCTCTTCTTTCTCTCTCTCTCTCTCTCTCTCTCACACACACACACAGCACATGTCTGAATCACTTCTAGTGGAAGGACGTTAAACTGAAGAACAACACACATTTGAGCGTGCACACACGCACGCACACACAACATGTCCAATGTCCACGCCCAAACATGACCATGTTAAAGGACAAGCTAAGTAAGTCTTTATGATGCTGTCTTTATTACCTTTTTAAGCACTTTCAGACCTATAGAAATATTTTCTTAATTTGAGCTATCAACCTGCCATCTTTTCAGCATACTTATGTGTTCTTTGTATCTCCACAGCCTCAGTTATACTGCCGGAATCATGGTCAAGTCACCAAAGACACGAATGAGAGAGTATCGAGCAAGAATGTTGGAGGAAGCAAAAACGAATGCAAAGATGAAAAACAGAGAGCAGCAAAGGACATGCCGTGCAAATTGGACAAAGGAAAAAAGAAAGGGAAATCAAATGAACAACACCATAAACAAGAGAAAAGCCAACATTCAAATGAAAGGAAAATGCTGTGCTGTCTTTGGAGAATTGACTTGTTCAGGATTTTCTTCGCGACAGTCAGAAAGGAAAGCTTTGAGAAAAGTATTTAAAGCACTGCCTAAGTCTCCTCGCCGAAAGCAGACTGTACTTCAGAAACTCCTTCCTGATGCCTGCTGTCATGTTCGAAAGAGACTTTTTGTGAAGCCAAGCCATCACCACCAGGTTATTGCCTTCTACAAACATGATGACATTTCTCGACAGCTCCTAGGAAGGAAAGATTATGCGACAATTCAAACAGAAAAAGGCAAAGAAACAAAGCCAAAAAAAATCATGGTCATGAACGTCATGGAAGCTCATCAGCTGTTTAAGGAACAACATCCAGATGCAAAGGTTGGCAAAAGCACCTTTGCGTCTTTGAGGCCACAGCATATTCAGCCAGTGTGTGAAAAGGACCAGAATGTGTGCTGTTGCACTTACCATGAGAACTTTGACATGATCCTTGAAGGCCTCAAAATATATTCTCCTAGAATTCCGACGGCTGATAAACTGATATCCCTGGCACAATGTGAGGACAAAGACCAAAACTGCAGCTTGGGCACTTGTTCACAATGCCCTGAACCAGAGTTGATCGTCGAAAAGTATGTTATGAAAGAGCTCTCTGAGCATGAGCACAGCAGATTCTCTTTCTTTCAATGGAATAAGTTCTCTTCAAAAGAGATTGTGCATGCAACCGTTGAAGACACTAAGAAAGAACTGTGCCGACAGCTAGAACTGATGAAAAGGCACAGCTTCACCACTAAAGTTCAGCTGCATGGAATCAAACATCTTAAAGAAGCCAACAGTGGAGGAGTTGTACTGCAAGAGGACTTTGCAGAAAATGTTCCCCTGATACACCAAAACCAGATACTGTCAGCACACTGGGTATCAAAGTACAGCATCACGATTTTCACAGCAATCGTTTACAGAAGCCCTGAGGATTTTGAGTCTTTCGCTGTCATCAGTGACTGCTATCAACACGACAAGTATGCCATTACTGCGTTCAACAGAGCTGTGTTGGAGAAGGCAGCAGAAATGGGCATACCAATCCAGAAAATGTACATCTTTCAGATGGAGCTGGTGGGCAGTTCAAAAACTGCTACATACTCTCAATCTTGACAGCCCCCCCAACTCTTTCACAAGGAAAATTGAAGAAATCGACTGGAGCTATTTTGCCACTTCTCATGGCAAAGGCCCCATTGACGACATTGGGGGGGACAGTAAAGAGAGCTGTTTGGAGAAGGATAATGCAAAGCCACGTGGTTCTTCATTCTGCAAAAAATTTGCAGAGGTAGCTAAAACGCCTGCCCCAACATCAACATGCTATTTGTCCCAAAGCAAGAAGTCATGGCCGTCCGTCAGGAGCTGGATCAGTTTTGGGGAGAAAGCATCCCGAAAACAATTCCGGACACAAACCTTCCACTACTTCAAACCCGTCTCCTCAGACAGAGTCGCAACAGCTGCAACAAGTCCTATCTCCAGCCAAGAACACAATGCCAAGCCACTTCAAGTCTTGAAAAAAAAAGCTTCGAATGGGAATAATCTGAACCAGTGTTTGAACTTCACAACGCCGGATCATGCAACAAGAGAGGATGACCAGTCTACTTCGTTAGAAAAGTGGCTGGGGCAGATTTCTTCAAGTACTCCAACAAAGAAATTTGGCTTTGAAAGGTGACGGAAACTGCTTCTACTGGGCTGTCAGTTCCCAGCTGGATTTGAAAAAGGGATCCAGCTCACCCAATCTGACATCAGACACGCCTCAGTTGACTACCTGGAAAACCTGCCTCACAAACACACACACACACACACACACACACAGGTCAGGTCACGGTAGATTAAGACGACTAGGCCTCACACGGCCTCTCAAGCGTCTTTTCTTTGTTCTTCTTTTCCTTTTTTGGGGGGTTGGCACAGCTGTGACGGTTTTGGTAGACTATTTCGTCATACTGGTATTTTAATTTACTAAGGTTTGGGTCTTTGTTCCAGGAGGGTTTTGAATTTGTTAGTATCAGGTGCAAGTTTTGTCTGAGCAGGAAGTGCGTTCCAATAGTTAGATCACTCTGTTGCTGAAATAGTGTCTCCTGATGTTAGTTCTACTGAACTGTGTTAGTATTTTTTTAATTCATGATTTCTAGTCTTTCAAAAATTCGAGATCTGGAACCCAAGCTTTTGTTAGTATTTTTGTTAGGACCATTAAGAATTTTTATATACATTAATTAGGTCACCACGAATTCTTCTGTACTTTACTTTTGGCTTCTTGTGTTGAGTTTCTTCATAAAATCTCTAACCTGTTGTAAAGGCTGGTTTGGCTTTCTGATCTAATTTTAAATTTTCCGCATATTGTTTTCAAATGGAAAAGATGAAATTCCATCCAGTGGTCATGATGTTTTGCATCATCTGCTATATGAATGAGATTATGAACATTGTAGGCGATACAATTTCTTCCATATAATTTTGCAAAATGTTAAAAAAAATTCACTAGATCTTTTGCATAGTTATTCCAATTATTGTCTGTACACAGATCATGTCTGAGTAATATGTGCATTGAGACACTGAATAATGTGAAGTTTTTTTAATAAATAGTATCAAGTATCAGGCAGGAGACCAGACAAAGCAACAAAACCAGTATATAGCAAGAGTTGTTTGAATTCCGTAGCTTTCCATCTTTTAACATCAGACAGCGATCTTGGCCTTCTTGCAAACTCTGAGGGCACTGCATTTCTGAACCGACGAAGCCTTGTTGAAATCAAAAATAAAACAAACCATCCTTGCCTTACTTTGAGCGGACCCGTTATGCAGCAGACAATCATGCGTCTCGTGACCCAGACAGACGAGATGCCGGTAATCCAGAACCACCTGCGGCACCAGTCCTATGCCTATTCCTGAAAGAGGCGTTCTAGCAGCATGATGATCAGCACTTGACATGTCATTGAAGGATACATCAGAATGCAAAGGGGCATTAAGCTGAGGAAAGATGACCTTGCCATTATAATCGCCTTCTGTTATGCATATTTCGCAGCTTGAAATAAGCCATGCGAGGTTTAATGCTTTTTATCACTGCTCTAGCAACAGCATCACACACAATGACGGATACATCGAATGAGATCTGCTCCCCCTTGAATGCAATTCCTGCTTCTTTCAAAGCTTTGCATTCGGCAACAAAGGAATCAAGAAACTCCAAATTATTTGGTTTCTCTGCTCTGTAGAAGAATGCAATCATGAAAGGTTGTCCCCGGACAGGTTTGTCAATCAGTCCTTGAATTGGCCAAAACTGACTTTTCCCACTCTTGTTCATTGGTAGACCATCGATGTTTACTTGAATGGTCTCACCTTGCACTAAGTTTTGTGGCTTTTCTGTTTCAAGAGCTTGTTGGATTCCCAAGGCGATGCCAAAATGGTAGTAAAATCCTCCAGAAATATGTAAAATGTTGCCATTTTGGCCACTCTTTCTGATTGTTTTAAGAAGGGTTCGTGGATCCTTTGGAAGGTTTAGGTTTTTTGTTTCTGAGCACTTTTAGAAGATCTGACAGTGCTGACTGGGCGACAGAATGTTGAATTGCCCAGTCAGCCAGTTCAGCAGACAAATCTTGTGTTTCATCAGACTCAGAGTCGACATGTTGTTGATCATAAGACTCTTCAGGATCAGAGTCCAAACTGTTATTTCCTTCCCTATCCAGTCCATATGACTCTGACTTCACACTATTCACAGTCATCAAAAGGTCTTTCATATTAAGTTGAAATCCATGGGTTTCTGCTTCATATTCTGATAAATTGCTGGCATCATCTTCTTCAGTCAGGACCAATGAATCACATGGTGAATTTTCTTCTGAACAACAAATATTCTTCTGAATGAAATCTGGTGAAGAATTTTCTTCTTCTTCTTCTTCTTGAATGGTAGTTCATTCTTTTTTAAGTCTGTCCACAAGGAGGCTATCGTTACTTATAGCAGCTTGGGCCTGGAAGAGAGAGAAGGAGAAAGAGAGAATAATGAACAATGTCAATGAATAGGCCGTTGGCCCATGTTAGAGAGAGAGACAGAGAGAGATAAACATTCAGACAGACAGAGAGGAGAGAGAGAGAGAGAGGAGAGACAGGCAGACAGAGAGAGAGACCAGAACTGACAAAAAAAGGCACACAAAGAGACAGACGCACGCACATGCACACACACACACACACACACACACACACACACACACACACACACACACCCACACACACGTGCAGAGAGAGAGAGAGAGAGATAGGCATAGAAAGTGAGATTGAAAGAGAGAGACAGAGAGAGATGCACAGACAGAGTGAAAGACATAAAGTGAAAGACAGGCAGACGGAAAGAGAGAACATTGAACACTAAAAAATTATAATCAAAAGTCCATTAAAATATATTACTGTGGATGGTTACTAAACATTGTGGCAGAGAAAGAGAGTCTGTGGGTTGTATATATGTGACCATGCGAATACGAAAAATTGTGTTTTACGTCATCTCGGTCATAGACACATATGGGACATTTGTAAATACAAAGATGGTGGGAACAATACTGGAGGCAATGCTCAGAGGCAGTGCAACTCCAGTAAAGTCCCGATTTGTTTTTAACAATACAGATATGTGTAGCGGTAACCATGCCTCGTATCATAATAATGATAATAAACAGTAATATCCAAATGATTCACAATGCCATATGCCATGTTACAGTCGAATATAATATTGTAAGGTACACCCCAAGGCTAAACATCACCTCCCAGGCATCCCACAGTCAGAGCACAACTTGTGACGGCCGCAAGGCTTCGTCTGTCAGGATAAACCAAACCTTGTACTCTGCCTATGGGAATTCCAAATCTGGGAAGACCGAAGAGGCGATCAGTTAGGGGAACCTACACAAGATAGTAAGAGCTAACACAGAGAGAGAGAGAGAGAGAGAGAGAGAGAGAGAGAGAGAGAGAGAGAGAGAGAGAGAGAGAGAGAGAGTAGAATAATTCACAGGCAACGGAATCAGATCATGAACAGACAAGAAGTTTAAACGAGAAATAGTTTGATTTAGCCAACTACACTAACAAATAACACATAGCCTAGGTACGAGAAGGGAAAAAACCAACAACTTACGTAATTCTCAGTTTGTACTGATAAAATGAGAGAAAAATACCTAAATTTGTTGTAAACATGCGTTTTTTGTCAATAGTTTGCAATGAAATAGGTACGATTTTGTTGGAACATTGGTCTATTTTTTTCACTCATGAAAAAATACAGACATTTGTGACATCTTTCTTCCAACAATCAAGACGATTGAAAGTTGAACAAAACTCTAGGCCTACTATTTCTTTTTAAAAGAAAAACAGTATTCACAGATAGTGTATTGTCTGTAGAAACTATTATGTAGCTATCTTTGAGACATTTGTTTTTGCATAAAAAAATCTTTCAGTCGAAGAAAGCTTCTCAGTTCTTATTTCGGCTTTCTGGCGTCCCCTCACCATGCGCTCGTCTCGTGCATTGACGTATTTATTATACCTAGAGTAATCGTCATCAACACGTCAGTCACTCAGTCGTCCGTGCATAGATCCAAAGATAAGCAAACGAACTTTCAAAAGCCTAGATTTTTAGGAACTTTCAAAACCACACATGTGCAACATTAACACTTACATTTTAAGCATCGAAACAAACGTATGTAATTTTCTGATGCCGTTGGTCGAATGAAGTAAAATATTGTAAGATTTAGCACTTAAAGACCCCCTCTAGTGCCGTAGTTTCTCCCCAGAATTCGTTCGGGGTCGAAAAAGCAATGCCATTTGCCATAACCGCGACAATCAATTTGACCCAGTGACCTAGATATCGGACTCTGAAGACGCCATTTTGCACCTGGATTTTTTCCGGAAGTGAAAGGTTAGAGCTGTAAGCGGTGTTACAGCGCTTACAGCTTTGTTGTCCTTGACCTTGCGCTTACAGAAGAGTAACTGATCGCTCCTGCATCTCCTAGGAGTTGTGCTTTTATTTTAGTCGCATTCTGTTTGCTGATAAGTATTGTAGCTATGCCTTGGTTTCAGTTTTCTCTTCTAGCAACCTACGTTCAATTGATAACTTTCTTACTTGCCGATAACGGCGGCAATGTTCGGTTGAATGATCGAATTGAGCATTCGTGAAAACACGGTAAAGTAAGGTCAATAACTGGTCTTCTTCAGGCTAGCCGAGACTAAAACAGACACCTCCAGGAAGAATGCGAAGGTAGTTTGGATCGTGATACGAACAAACAATAAAGAAACAACAGCTGGTCATCAGAATTTGGAAGAGAACACATGATAGACTAGCGCAAAATAAAGAACACTTTCATCTGACATCAGCAGTGACGTAAAGAAGAAATGACGTTTGCTTGACAAGTTCCAGGAAGGTTGATTCACATTCTTCTTCTTCTTCTTCTTAGTACGTAGCCACAATCAACACACTGATTATTATGCCACGGAACCGGGGAGGTTCATCCACATATGCCGGAAGAAATGGCCAGGAGGCCGAAGAATAAAGAAAGAGGAGAGAGGACGGACAAAAGGAAAACGCCTAGCTTGATGGGAATCTGCAGGGGAGGGGGGAGGGGGGAGGGGGAGGGGGGGCTTTTGCTTGGTTGTTAGACTGATGACCCCTGAGTGGGGCCACCAGCCGCAGCAGGTGCAGCAGGGGTGTCCTTTGAGGAACTTCCAGACTCCGGCTGCGAAGCTCTCTAGAGTTCTGGCCTCCACTGCGGGTGTTGGCAGGTCATTCCACTACTTGATTGTTCGTGAGAAAAAAA
Organism: Phymorhynchus buccinoides; assembly: GCA_017654935.2. Lineage (NCBI taxonomy): Eukaryota > Metazoa > Mollusca > Gastropoda > Neogastropoda > Raphitomidae > Phymorhynchus > Phymorhynchus buccinoides. The sequence goes on from CM065713.1 coordinate 11,317,765, forward strand.
GCTTTGACGGTACTGCGTCCGACACTGGGGGATGAGGAGCTGTTGTGAATGACCCCTACGTTGCCGCTCTGGCTGAGGTATGACTTTGCTCCTGTTCACACTCACCATGCCATTGAGTATTTTATACAGCATGGTGAGTCTGGTGGCTTGTCTGCGTTGCTGCAGTGGATTCCATCTGAGCCTCTGTAGCATGTCGGTAACGCTGGCTGTTATATGTTATCTATCTTCAAGTCATATTCTTCTGACTTCAGATCTAGAATAGGTGTAGATCTATTCAAATGACAAACATCCTTTGAGTTGAAGCATGCGTGTCGAGCAGCGAAGCGACATCACAACTGATATCTTTAGGCGATATCTGAAGCTGAAGCAACAAAAGAAAGAAAAAAGCAGTTATAAAACTGCACTTTTTAATCAAATCTTATCAGCTTGGTGGTGAGCACACGCAGCCTGGCAAAGTGACCAGAAACTCCTTTTCCCCACGAACTACCATCGGGCGGAACAGACTGCCGAAGTGATCTTCAGAAACTCATTTTTCCCCACGAACTACCATGTACCATCGAGCATCAGCCTACCGTCTGCTGGGCAGTTCAGGAAGGCTCTGTCAGATGCCATAACACCAATTTACCCCCCCCCCCCCCCCCCCTCCTGCAAGGCGCGGCATCATGCTGAGGGCCCGATCAGTGGGACCTGGCTGCCTGGGCCATATTTGTATAAATAGTTGGGTGGGGTGGTTTTTTTAGCTAGAGAGTTGCTTTCCCCAAGTTCTTCCCGCCAGTGCTTATATCCAGAATTGGATTTCTTCCGTTGTAACGAATCAAGATCAAGACCAGTCAGTGGACTGTCAACGCGATGTCTCCCCCCCCCCCCTCCCCCAGGGGATAGCGGGCGGGGGGTGGGTGGGTGGGGGGGGGGGTGTCTTCTGTATAAATTCCTCCACCTTCTGTGCTTGTAACTTCCTCTAATCTGTCACTCTCTTTGACTCTGCCTTTTCCCTTTGCTTGCTGTCATCTACTATCTTTCTGCCTTTCCGGTCCATCCTCCTGCCGTTTTTCAAGAAACTATTTCCAAAAAATGTCCTCCAGCCGAGGTCGGACATGCTGGGCCTAATTATTTCTTACTTAGGCGCATAATGGCAGCATGATGCATCTGCACTCATAATTGACAGGAAGCTGTCTGAGCGATCGAAGAAAAAGTTGATGTTTTTAAGCCCCACCTTAACCAATATTTTCCACACAGTGGCAAAAACATCAATGCCCCAATTTTGATGACCTGGCCTGTGTGTGTGTGTGCGCGCGCGCGTTTACGTGAGTCACTTGTCCATGTATTATCACAAATATTATGCAATCCTTTAAATCCCATTTTTTGCCTCACTTAAATCTAAAATCATATCTTAGGTTGTATTCTTTTGCAAACTCTTGCAAACTTTGTCTTACATTATTTGTGTTACATTCTGCTGTTTTCTCTGTGATTTGTCTGTTTGTGTCTCGTTTGTTGTTGTTTTGTTTTCTTTTTTTAAGTGGTGACAGTAAACAAATTACATTATGTTTTATAAAAGGACAATAAAGATTAGTTGATTGATTAAATGATGGTTTGACTGATTGATTGAGATTACTTGAATGATTGACTGTTTGACATAAATTAATTGATATATCTGAGATGCTGATGTCATTCATTGTTTAAAAAAAAATGTTTTATTGAAGCCATTTGGTATTTGATTGCATGCCAATGTTCAGTAAGAATAATGTTTGCAGGTGAAGCCATTTTCTATGCAGTTGCATTTTTTTTAAATGCATAGGCGTACACCTAATTTGCATTTGTCTGCATACTGTATATACCATGTGTGAATGCATGATTGCATGAACAAACTATACATGGGGTAAAATAGCTTAAACAAATTTTGAACACCACGAGTATCATAAAGACATTGTGATTGTTAAACAATATTTCAGTGATTGACTATATGTTACTAAACAATATTTTAGTGGTTGACAATAGGTTACTACCTATCTTGTTTAACAATCACAATGTCTTTATGATACTCGTGGTGTTAAAAAAAAGTACTATGACTAGAATCTTACAGTGTGCATTTTCAATGCATGATATGTCATAGTGCATGAGAACAACAAACATGATTTTTGTGTGTGCATAAACTGATTTTGCTTTCACTGTATGCAGCAAGGATTTCTAACGAATACACAGAAAACAATGTATGGTTTCCTTATGTACCATTACATATTTAATTTATTACAAATGTAACAAAAATCATGAAAACAAACAAACAACAAGAAATTAAAAAAAGGTATGTGTGTGGGCGGGGACGGGGTGGGGGGTATGCAATGTACAGCCCAATTATGGTGAAAACAAAGAAATCAAACCCAAGACTTTTTTCAATATAATTTTGGTGTAGTCTAGTCAGAGAGACTTATTAGATCTCTGTGAAATTCGGGCTGCTCCTACCTGGAGAACGCGTCATCGCAAGACTAAGAGCGGTGCCATCCATATTGTATGAAAATTGGAAACTTTAATTTAGCGTGCTTCTGTCCATTTATGATGTTCAAGCACATCAGAAAAGAATTTAGTAGTATGGTCGAGATCCTGTTGCTTGGGGGGAGGGGGGGGTTGGCGGAGTTCAGAGAAGAATAGAGTGCTTCAAAGAAAACAAAAGTTTAAAAAAAAATGGACGAATTGAAGCTAGTAGGAACTAATAATGAAAACAAAAACAAAGACAAAGTGATTTTTTTTAATGATAAAAAAAAATTCATTCTCTCTTCTTTCATTCAACACACATAACTGATCTCTAAACAAAAATATTTCTTTCAAATCTCTCATTATTTACACCCACCCACACACATGGATGAAACCAATTGCAGGAAAAGCAGGAATTCTGATTTTGGCTTTGTTGTTTTTCAGAAAATCCTGAATTTGCAATACTTTATCGAACGATTATTACCCTGAAATTAGATGGGAAAAAATTGTTTCATTGTTTTAAAAAATGAAAGCTGTCTCTACAATTTATTGCTCTGATTTTATTAGTAAAAGTGTACAACAACAAAAACTTTCTGTATTGGGGTTTCACCCCCTGACCCTCACAAACAAGTTCATCCCTTGACCCCACCAAGGTGGCCCGCCAGAACCAAGGCCTTCCTGCTTTTCATTTTGTCCAGGTTTCATCCTTGCACACACACGCACATGCGCGCGCAAGATACTAAGACAGAGTAAGTGATGATTTTAAAAATATGTGTAAAATAAACAATTGTCAAAACGCACACTTCTCCTCTGTCAGAGCAGGCAATATACATGGATGCAACTGGAGAAAATCCAAAAACAGACAAGGCAGGGGTCCAGGGGCCACCCAGGCCCTTGGGCGGTCAGGGGGGCAACAGCCTCCTGAAGCTGAAGAGAAAAAAAAATCGTACTCAATTTCAAGCTTATTCTAGGCTTGTAAAGTGAGAATTCAACACTTTTTTCCCCTTGAACTTTGAATCATTTTTTGGGTCAAAATTTAAAAAACAAACAGGCGCCGTCTGGTTTTCAGATTTATAAAAAAAAAAACCAGGAGCCGCCTTGCATCCATCGTATAATATCATTGACAGAAGAAGCACTGGTTGCACCTTTTTCCGTTTATGAATTATCTCCTTTTCAAGTTCAAGTTCAAGTTCAAGTATACTTTAATATCTCCAAAAGAGAAATTCAGGTTAGGTGCAACAACATGACAGATACAACATAACTGAAATAACATTAATCAAACGTGTGAAACAAAATTATACCAATCAAATAATTATTAAAATAATAGCCCTTTTACAGGACTAAATGTGAATATATCGAAACTAGTCTTCAAAGTCTCTTATTTCCCTGTAAAATAATAATAATACAGTTTACTACTACTAATAGTAATAGTTGTAATAATAAGGAATCTTATTACAGTACTAATACAAGACTAACAAGTGCAACGCTGAGCGGCTGCAAAGTCCCCTCGCAGCATCGCCGAGCTACTCCGAAATCGGAATGTGTCGGCTGTACACATACATGAAAACGCATCAAAACAGCACGTAACTACATAAAAACGCATGAAAACAGCACAAAACCGAATAGTTTTTGATATATAGCCTTAGGGTTCGGACCCGTGATTTGAGCGCGCGCGATCATGCGCACACGAGCGCACAAAAAAATTCATGACAACTGTGTTATAGACCATTCATCAAGAAATGTGAAAAAAACTGCATTGAAATACATGCAAAAGAGATATTAGCGATTATGTGTTTTGGGGTTTGAACCCCGTAACTGGCGCGACCTTGACCTTAACCCTTTCACCGCCAGCCATATTTCAGCCAAAAATGTCCATTAAATTTACCTGGGTAGAGAACAAAATCCATCTGCAGCATTGGGGATTCTTCTGTAGAACATAAAATAAGGTCTATCCTTACTTCCCAAAACTAAGACAATAGGGTCTTTGGATAATAGACCCCAATTTGATGCCTTATAGTGACATAGGTGTTAGGTTAAATCACTGTGGTGCTAAAATGCGACTTTGGCGGTGAAAGGGTTAATGTAAAACTAAATACATCAGTGGATAGCTTGCATCTTGGCAAACTAGTATACCAAATTTGATGATGACAGACTGAATAGTTTTTTTGAGAAAAACGGACGAAAAGCCGGACGGACGGACGGAGGCACGGAAACAATACTCAGACAGAAACAATACTCCCCGAACATTCGGCTCGGGGACTAATACAGAACAAATAACTGCCACTTCATTTATTCAAAAGCGGCAAATATTTTGAGCTGTAAACTAAACTGCTCTTCCTCAGTACTTGCCTCCAAAATGCCGACAATACAAATCACACTTCGATAAAATAAAATAAAAAGTAGTAGGGATAAAAAGTCGAGGTGAAAAAACACTTCGGTAAAGGTCAATATGAGCCCCGTTTTCCCGTCTTATAGGGGGGGGGGGGGGGGGCTATTAGATAATGGCCTTTATCATGACTACGATTTATTATTCCAGAAATAAATTCTAGGTATGCAAATGAGGTGAAACGTCACGACCTGATCGAGTCACATGAGGCAGTCACATAGTCTGTCGCCGGCTTTACATATCTTAAAATTGTACTTTTTCTTTCATACAATTACAAGATATTCTGTTTTTAATTTTATATTGATTAGCCTGTTGCCTTTTTCAACCAGAAATGTTAAGTTTGTCATGCAAAGTATCCACAGCGAATAAAATTCATAAAATTCTCAAGAATCAAGATCAAAGGCCATTTTCGCAAGCGCGCACACACACACAAACTTAACACCTGTTGTCTGGGCTTCTGGAAAGTTATAACAAAAATTCCATGTGATGAAGTAACTAGGTTAAAAAAAAGTAACCCAGAACACAGATACAATTATATCTTATTCACCTTTGCATAGAGCACAGATTTATAACCTTTCAACTGGTATAAGACGAAGATTGATTTACTACTATATCATTTTGGTAATATAATTAATTAAAAAAATGATTTTTTAAAAACAGGTATCAATGTACTGCAATATAATATTTAATGAAACTATCATTTAGGATCCAATAAGAGTGTGTTGGGCATTTTTTTCTGGTTATTTTATAGGAACAAAAATGTGTCTATTGATGAAGATGCCTTGATGCAGTGGTAATGTCATGGACTAGTGGCTGGGAGGTCCCGGGTTCGAGATCCATCAGAGGCAATGTTTTTTTCGGTTCTTGCCAGAGTGAGTTTGGTATGGGAATAATGAAACAACACAGTCCAGCTTCATCAACTTGATGGGTGCGATACTGAGAGTGAGAGAGATGCTCTACTTTGTTTATTAAGGTATTAAGGGCATGGTTAACGTCGGGGTATCATTATGAAAGGAAGCATAGAATATGGCCCTGTCATGTAGTCTCAGACTAATAAGGAACTTCATTTTTGTGGTCTTGCATGCCCTGCCGTTATGGTGACCAGTTTTGATTTCAAATTTGGTGCGTCAAAGTCATGGGAGTCAGTCGATGGACAGACGTGTTGGGGCTCACGGTAGTTCTGCGACTAAGTCATTATTGTCAGTAGGGGGCTTAGTGGGTGGTTTCCTGTGTATGTTAGCTCAAAACAGGCTCCACTGAACTCCACCGAAGTGACTCAGCAGCAGTGCAATGTCTCCTCTGGTGGTCGCCTCCTGACAGCCTAACATAGATTTTCTCCCTTTGGACGGCTGATTTCGGATTCTGCGACCTGACAAACCAGGGTGTGGTTGTGAGTTGGGACTTGGAATGAACAGCGTTGGAGCAACACCGCTGTATGGCCCAGAAGTGGCCAGAACAGTAGATCGGACAGCAAAAAAAGTGTCTATTGTACATGGGTACAACATTAAATTATATCCCTTTGTACTTCTTTTTAACATTTTATGATTTTCCTAATTTTGTATATGTTTGATTATTATTATAATAAATTATTCACACACAAAAAGATTAAAAACCTGTCAATGCTGTCACTAAACCGACTTAAATTAGCATAATAATTTTTTTAATATAATGTTTGAAAAACAAATGAGACTGGTGCTGATTTGCTTGCTTTGCTGGCACCTCTCCGGCATCATTTACACCCTTTCTTTGTGGTCCACTGCAGTCTGTTGTTAGTTCCATGTCTCGGCATTTGTAGCCTCACTCAAAGAGGAATACACCCAAACTGCCTCTGCACACACACAGTCACACACACACACACACACACACACACACACACACACACACACCGTCACACACACAATCAGCACAATCACATACAATCAGCAACAATTTTGTAAGTGTTCATAGTGTTCACACTAAAACTAAAATCTTACTACATCCACATTCAACTTACACGAACTACAATAGAAAAGATCTGCATTAACCTAGTCAAGGCATAAACTCTCTACTAAAATAAATAAACAAACTACCCGGTAAATGAACAGTCCAGTAAAGTGTGTGGATTAGTAATGTCAGTGTATGTGTTGTTATGAGCAATGAAAGTAAAGTGTGTGGATTAGTAATGTCAGTGTCTGTGTTGTTATGAGCAATGAAAGTAAAGTGTGTGGATTAGTAATGTCAGTGTCTGTGTTGTTATGAGCAATGAAAGTAAAGTGTGTGGATTAGTAATGTCAGTGTCTGTGTTGTTATGAGCAATGAAAGTAAAGTGTGTGGATTAGTAATGTCAGTGTCTGTGTTGTTATGAGCAATGAAAGTAAAGTGTGTGGATTAGTAATGTCAGTGTCTGTGTTGTTATGAGCAATGAAAGTAAAGTGTGTGGATTAGTAATGTCAGTGTATGTGTTGTTATGAGCTATGACAGTAAAGTGTGTGGATTAGTAATGTCAGTGTATGTGTTGTTATGAGCAATGAAAGTAAAGTGTGTGGATTAGTAATGTCAGTGTCTGTGTTGTTATGAGCTATGACAGTAAAGTGTGTGGATTAGTAATGTCAGTGTATGTGTTGTTATGAGCTATGACAGTAAAGTGTGTGGATTAGTAATGTCAGTGTATGTGTTGTTATGAGCAATGAAAGTAAAGTGTGTGGATTAGTAATGTCAGTGTATGTGTTGTTATGAGCTATGACAGTAAAGTGTGTGGATTAGTAATGTCAGTGTATGTGTTGTTATGAGCAATGAAAGTAAAGTGTGTGGATTAGTAATGCCAATGTCTGTGTTGTTATGAGCAATGACAGTAAAGTGTGTGGATTAGTAATGTCAGTGTCTGTGTTGTTATGAGCAATGAAAGTAAAGTGTGTGGATTAGTAATGTCAGTGTCTGTGTTGTTATGAACAATGACAGTAAAGTGTATGGATTAGTAATGTCCAATTTTGTTAATTATAACAAAGTCCATTAAAGTAATGTTACTGATACGTAGCGATTGCGGGATGTCCCCCACGATAAATACAACAAAATAACAATTATTCATCTATCACTCAGTTTCTGAGCGCAGATGCCTCATGCTGCCATTGTGCGCATAACTACAAAATAGGCCCAGTCTGTCCCTCTTTTGCTTGAGGAAATCTTTATGAGTTTTTATAACACTAAGGCAGAACTATCTAGATGACAGAAAGCAAAGGGAATAGGTTATAAGCACAGAACTTTTACCAGAAGCTGGGGGAAGGGTGGTGGTGGTGGTAGCTATTTGTATGAAATAACCTTACCGGTATCCGCACGTGTGGTGGTGGTGAGTGGGGTGGTGGTGGTGGTGGCGAGACTCAGTTCAGGAAAGCACAATTTTCGAAATTAGTAGATACAAAAAATTAGAGGGAATTTTAAAACTAAATGAAATTGAAACTGAATTTAATTTATGTGAAAACAAACACACACACGCACACACGCACACACACACACACACACACACACAGGGAGAGAGAGAGTCATGTTGACACACACATACACACAATTTCTTCAGAAGCCTAAATCCAGTAATTTATAGTCAATCTAGTGATGGATACAGTAACACTAGGGGAAGACGGGGTAAAAAGCGCATGGGCGGGTAAGAAGCCCACCCCAATTATCTCATGAAATGAGGCAAATTTCAGTCTCATTTTGCCCATGAGACAAGCGTTAATGTCTAGCATTCGTCTCATGGGCAAATTTGACTGAAATTGTCTTTATTTCATGAGATAATTGGGGTGAGCTTCTTACCCGCCCATGCGCTTTTTACCCCGTCTTCCCCTACAAACACTCAGCAAGATCAAACTGCATACAGTGGATACTGCGGTTACCTTAGCAGGAGAAGAACAAATGCACACACACGCACGCACACGCACACGCACACGCACACACACACACGCTCAGACACACCCACATACACCTACCCACTCACACCCGCGCGCGCGCACAAACGCACACACACCACGCGCACAAACGCACACACACAACGCGCGCGCGCGCAAAACTATTCTACATTGCTGTAAATATCAACTTACTCAACTGTTGATAGGCCTATGTTTCCTGTTTGGAGTCTATGATGCAGCCAACGTTTATGCATTATCTTGTCACTGGAACGGACCCTGCTAGTCTAATGAAACACACACATACGCGCGCGCGCACGCACATACACACGCACACACATGCACACAAAGATTACTCATGGCAACACAACAAACTGAAGTGGCTGCTGTTACTGTTAGTGTTTAGTATTCCTTCCAGTCTTGAGCATGCATTAGATCTAGACTAGTCTAGATAACTAAGGCACTGTTACAGTGTTAGAACGACACGTTTCTAGATATAATTGGGTTAAACCTTCATATAGAACAAGTCTAGACTGAAATGCTCTATATTATACTGCGTAGAACGTCTGTAGCAGCTCTAAATTGTTCACTGTCTTCACTGATCAGACACAAAGTTTAGCCATTGATTGAAAAAACGCACTGATATTCGAACGGAATCTATCCATTTTTTTTTAACACATCAACAGTGCCCACACTGCAGTGCCAAATGCGCTAAGCTGTTGTTACTCATTACATAACTATTTGTAGTCAATTCGATCTATTTCAATCAGACATACTACTGATAAGAAGAAGACCAGAGAAGAAGATTGTTTCGACGTTTGCAAACACTACTTTGGTAGAATTATCATGACTAGATCTAAATTTCGCACACCGTCATCGAAACAGTTTACTTACTTGCAGATCTTATCCTCATGCTCTCACATCCTGTGGCTGATTGCTTTGTCAAAATAAAAAACAACATTCCGTTGTCTGCATCTCCAAAAGAAAACAAATGCGACAAAGGGATACACTGCTGCACTGACTGCCAAACAATGGCAGTGCTTGATATTATGGTTTGGGACTCCCAACAAACATGGACGTCTTTTAATTGCTTCCGATGTGAGGGGTCAATCGGGGTCAATCCAGGTGTGTCAAACTGCGTCAAAGTCAGTTTTTACCGTTTTATTAAGAAGCTGTGTCGATTTTTATAAAATTATTGTTAGGGCAGGGGTCCTGTGTATGATAAGAGGTCGTTCAGCCTAATTTGGTGCTCTGCTAGAGAAGGTCTTTAAATCAGCTTACAAGCAAGAATCGCATTGTTGTCTTTGAGTCCGTCATTCAGTTTGAAAACAGAAGAGCGCATGCGTTGTCATCGGCCTTGACCTTGACCTTTCACACGCGTTATTTCCTATGTGGAAATAAAACGGTGAACACGCCTCGATCTTTTATTATATAGCATGTTAATGCAGCTATGCGGATGCATACATCTGTATCGTTAAAAATTCAGGACTTTCCTGGAGTGGCACTGCCCCCGGGCATTGCCTCCAGGATCGTTCCCACCATCTTTATATTTACTAATGCCCCATATGTGTCTGCTTCAGACCGGATGACGGTTTCGTCGTCGATTTTTGTATTACTATTACGAAACGACGAAATAAGGCTTTACGCCCTCTTCGGCCTTTCGGCCATGTGGGGGCAAAAGAATAACGATTTCTATGACTGGAGGTAACTGAAGTTTGTTTTACGTCCTCCAGGCGCGTGAGTAAAAATGATGTATTTTAGGAACATTTTCAGCTAATAACCTTTTTTGAATACCAACCCTAGCCCTAACCGTAGCCCTAAACCTAACCCTACCCCCCACTATGTACTGCAGTACACCGCGATTTGTCACAGTTGTGGTTCGTTGCGTTTTTCCGTCTTATAGGGTGGGGGGTGTCGCATGAAAAAAGGTAGCTCGTAAAAATAAAAAGCTCGCTACTATGAGAGTGTATTTGCGACAACCACAAATTTCACTTTTTCTGTACTTTAGCCATTTAACTAACTCTAACCCTAACCCTATCCCTAACCCTAGAAAAAAAAATTGTGGTTCATGCTCAATGTCGCAAATATACACTGTCATAGGTAGCGAGCTTTTTATTTTTACGAGCTACCTATTTTCATGCGACAGTGGGTAGGGTTAGGGCACATCTTGACCTTTACCCTTCGGAGCTATGCTCAGCCTGAGATGTGTCAGAGTTCCAGATAAGAGTGAAGAAATAAAAATGTTTCCCAGGCAGGCCATGACGTAAGAGTAAATCAATGCCACGTACATAAATCACAGCCGAATTCGCTTATAAGAAACTCGCTTACAATCAAGCAAAAATTATGTCCCTGCCAAACTCCTTCTTTCTTATGTATTATCAAAACTCGAATAATATTATAAGAAACTCGCTTATAAGAAAACTTGTTTATAATCAAACAAATTCCTTCTCCCATCGGTGATGGAAACTCGGATATATACAGCCGAACCCGCTTATAAGAAAACTCGGTAAAGGAAAACTCCCTTATAATCAAGCAATTCTGCCCCCCAGGCCGAACTCCTTCTTTCTTAAGTATTATCAAAGCTTGGATATAAGAAAACCACTTATAAGAAAACTCGACTATATAATCAAGAAAATTCGTTCTCCCATCCACGATGTAAACTCGTATATAAGAAAATGATTTCATACAAGGGAGTTGGTTTGCAGTTCATTTTCTTATAAGCAAGTTTGATTTTCTTATAAGCGTATTTTTCTAAATTAGGGAACGAACTGAAACTGCAGTCCTCCCAACAAAACAAACAAAAAAGAGGAAAATTTACATCACAGCAGGGACGTCACAGACACTCTAACTGGTACAGGCACTTGATTGCAAGACTAACTGAGTTATTTTTTGTTCCTTAAAATATCATACTTTCCTTTAGTATTCTGTACAAAATAAATGCTGAGCAGAAGAAACATTACGAATGCCTGTATTTTTGTGTTAGTCGTAGTGAGACTAGAGTAGCCTACCTTAATATAGAAAGATACAGCCGAATCCGCTTATAAGAAAACTCGCTTATAATGAAGCAAAAAAAAATGTCCCTGCCGAACTTCTTCTTTCTTATCTATGATCAAAACTCGGATTTAAGAAACAAGCTTATAAGAAAACTCGGTTATAAGCAAGCAAATTCCTTCTCCCATCCGTGATGGAAACTTGGATATAAGAAAATTATGTCATACAAGAGAGTTGGTTTGCATTTCATTTTCTTATAAGCGAGTTCTATTTTCTTATAAGCGAATTACCATTGACAACATTCTTTTTCTTAAAGACCCACCAGATCACGTGTCAAAATCACAGGCTCCACGTGTTTTCCCTCTTATATCTGGCACAAAATCTTGTTTTCACCAGGTTTGACTCCCATACAAATGCCCCCAATTTGAAAATGAAACATTTTAAAGAGCAGCCTCAATTTGAAGTTGGGGGAATTTGTATGTGGGTCACAGCTACCCAGAAAAAAACAAGGGACTTAATCGTGTTGGGTCAGTGTGTCTTTAAAAGTGAGTTGGACCTGAACTGAAAGGATGTTCCGAGAAAATTGAAGTCGTTCCAAAAAGGGAAAGTTTACCTCATACCAGTTGCATCACAGACAGTCTAAACAGTACAGGCACTTGATTGCAAGACTAATTGAGTTATTTTTGTTCCTTTATTCCATACTTTCCTTCAGTATTCTGTGCAAAATAAATGTTGAGCAGAAGAAAATAATATGAGAGCCTGTACTTTTGTGTTGGTGGTAGAGAGACTGTCCATCCTTTTTTCCAGCAGCAATGGCAGAGAGGAAAAGGCAATCCATTTCTTTAAGAAGAAGATAAATACAAATAACTGAATATGTGGACGAAACTCCACATAAACAAAAGCAAATGACTGATCAAAAGCTGCATGGGTGGACAGTAAATGGTAATAGTTCCATACAAGAAAGGTGAAGGGGTACGCATTTGATAACAGTAAAAAGAGGGGAAAAAGCTTGTTAGTTGAGTGGTTGTAGGCACCATTACATCTTCTTCTTAGTAGACTATTTTGATTTTATGATGTAAGACATGCATCAAATTAAAAAAAAGGATGTTCTCTTCGTTTTGTTTTTCTGTCTTTCTTTTCTTTTTCTTTTCTCTTTTCCCTTTTCCCCCATTCAATTTGGTTATAAGGAAAAAACTTCAAAATGTTTTCTTATATCCAAGTTTCGGATATAAGAAAACTTGGATATGGTAATAAGCAAAAAATCATCTCCCCTCGATTTTCTTATAACCGTGTTTTGTTTTATTTTGATTTTATGATGTAAAACATAGTCATAGGTCGCAAGTTTCTTTATTGTCCATTGGCATTGTACAAACGCAAATACAAAATTGTCTTCCACTGTGTAAAATAAGTTATGCATCCAAATTAGAATATTGATTAAAAACAAGAAACAGAAATTTACATTTAAACAAATATGTTACTCTCACACCACACTCAACCATTCATCTGCTCTCCGCTATCCGCTATCTTGCTCGCTCATCATGCAACTAACACCACGTCTGCCTTCATATTTGTTTTTAATTTTCTGTTCTGTTCTTTCTTTTTTTCTCGTCGTTTTATGTTTCTGTTTGTCTTTTTTTTTTTTTCTCTCCCCCCCCCCCTTTTTCCCATTCAACTCGGTTATAAGAAAAAAAAATCAAAATGTTTTCTTATATTTCTTATTTCTTAAGAAAACTCGGATATAAGAAAACCAAAAATTATCTCCCTTCGATTTTCTTATAACCAATTTTTGCTGTAGGAAAATGATGTCATACGAGGAGTAGGTTTGCAGTTCATTTTCTTAAAAGCAATTTCTATTTCCATTGACATTTCCTTAAAAGTGAGTTGGACCTGAACTGAAAGGATATTCCAAGAAAATTGAAGTTGTTCCAAAAAGGGAAAGTTTACGTCAGACCAGTTGTGTCACTACAGTCTAACCAGTACAGGCACTTGATTGCAGGACTAATTGATTTATTTTTGTTCCTTTACTTCATAAAGTATTGTGTGCAAAATAAATATTGAGCAGAAAAAAATGAGTGCCTATACTTTTGTGTTGGTGGTAGAGAGACTGTCCATCCTTTTATTTTCAGCAGCAATGGCAGAGAGGAAAAGGCAATCCACAAATAACTGAATATGTGGACAAAAATCCACATAAACAAAAGCAAATGATTGATGAAAAGCTGTGTAACGCCGACCTAGTGCCTGCGAAAACTGATACCCACACCCATACCCATTCTTACTCTAAAACTAAACCACTAACACAAGTAAACATTTGTACAAGTTTATTAACAAACATTTTGGACATTAACATACACAGAAACAACAAAAATAAAAGGATGAGGATGAGGATGACGATGAAAATGAATAGCAGTGTTCAATCCACCAAATAACAATGAGTCCAATTCTTAACACTTGCAAAATAAAGCACAGTAAAACTAGTTATAAACATAAAACAAGTACACAAAATGTTCATTTAACCTTTACCGGACTTCTGGGGTTGCCCACGACCCCTTGACACACAAAACATGTTATATCTCTAAAACTATTTAAGCAATCTTCATGAAATTTCATGACTTTGTCAAAAACGTAAATGGCTTTAAGTGTGTTAAATTTCATTAATGTGTATAAAAGATAAATGACGTAATAAGACGCGTAATTTTGATATACCTGTCCGGATGACGGGGGTCTCCCACGACCCCTACTTTAAAGAGCACTGCAGTGCATTGAGTAGGGGTCGTGGGAGACCCCCGCCATCCGGACAGGGATAAACACATGGTGACTCATTGACAAGTAGGGGTCGTGGGAGACCCCGGGCCATCCAGACAGGGATAAACACCTAGGAATTAGCTCTTTGCTGAGTAGGGGGTCATGGAAGACCCCCGCCATCCTGTCTGTGTAGTCAAAAGCATGATCCGGTAAAGGTTAACTCTTCCTCAATAAGGAAATAAAACTAAAATTAAATCATCTTTTATTGTCAAACACTAGGACTAATAATCTTCACGTGTAATATACATGCACCTAATAACTAAGCACTTGAGTAAACCATCAAAACAGTTCAGGTCATGGAACCACGTAGTTCACCACTTCTTAATCACATTTGTTCACACTGAAGAAACAAACGTTCACATTGAAAACCTGACCACGATGACTTGAGCCTGAAATTCACTAAAACACACTTTAAGCAGGAACATGTGTTTTAGTGAAGGCTGCATACACATTAGATGCGGAAGTTCTACGTGGTAACCCAGTAAATAAGTCACAGAAAGAAGGAAAAAATAAGCGGATGTGTTTCCGCACGGAAACGCGTCTGCCTATTTTTTCCTTCTTTCTTTTATTTATTTACAAATAAGTGCATGAGGTTTCCGCATCTAATGTGTAAGCAGCCTTGGGCTCATGAAGCCAAAAGGCATGGAGTTCACAAAAGAGGTATTGTGTATATACAGACAAATCCAAATGAACTGGCAAGTGGACACCACTATCATTCCTCTCACACAGGAGGGGACAAATTTTTATGCAAATAAAGCAAAAGAACTACAAAATAATAATAATGCAAAGAAGTAAAAAATACATTAACATGGAAAGAAAATTACAAACAAAAATACAAGTCTACAAACAAAAACTTTGCCAAATATCTGTTCATAATATGTTTAGCCAAGGATTGACCCTTGAGGAATTCCATATTTTAAGGGGAGGAGAGAGGATTTTTTTACCATTAGTGAAACCAAGTTGTTATCTTTCATCTAAGAATGAAGACATGAATTCTATGGTATTACTAGAGAGGCTGTATATTGTTAGCTTTCCTAAGAGCAACACATGATCAATCACGTCAAAAGCTTTAGCAAAGTCTATAAAGAGGACAACAGTGATTCAGTTATTGTTTATATTAGACAGCCATTTATGGATTAAATGAATTATCAAGAGACATATTAGAGGAAACTACAAGCACACAACTTCCAGAAGGTGGGGGAACTTTATACAAAAGACCCCCGGTTTCCCCACGGGGAGCCACACAAACATAAACACATAGTTTCATTAAACATGTTGGCAAACAAAAGGCTGAAAAGTTCTACTCAAATTCCATTGTCATGACCTAGCCAGTAGACCAGTATAAACCACCATCATTACAACAACAACAACAACAACAACATTACCGACTACAACAACAATCTTGTAGACAAGCAAAAACACCACCTTCATCACCACCTACAACAACCAGTGAAAATACAGATAATTTTTGAAAGTATTTTTAGCAAATCAAAATAACAGGCAGAGAGTGAAAAAGAACAGAGAGAGAGAGAGAGAGAGAGAGAGAGAGAGAGAGAGAGAGAGAGAGAGAGAGAGAGAGAGACAGACAGACAGAGTGAGAGAGAGTCAACTCAACTCAAAATGGTTTAATGTTTAGCGCACATACACACTTATGCGGACGTTCTACATGGTAACCCCGTAAATAAGTCAAAGAAAGAAGGAAAAAATAAGCGGACGTGTTTCCGCACAGAAACGCGTATGCCTATTTTTTCCTTCTTTCTTTTATTTATTTTACAGATAACCGCATGAGGTTTCTGCATATAATGCGTAAGCAGCCTTGGGCTCATGAAGCCAATAGAGATGGAGTTCACAAAAGATATATTGTGTATATACAGACAAATCCAAATGAACTGGCAAGTGGACACCACTATCATTCCTCTCACACAGGAGGGGACACATTTTTATGCAAATAAAGCAAAAGAACTACAAAATCATTAACAAAATAATAATAATGCAAAGAAGTAAAAAATACATTAACATGGAAAGAAAATTACAAACAAAAATACAAGTCTACAAACAAAAACTTTGCCAAATATCTGTTCATAATATGCTTAGCCAAGGATTCACCCGTGAGGAATTCCATATTTTAAGGGGAGGAGAGAGGATTTTTTACCATTAGTGAAACCAAATTGGTATCTTTCATCTAAGAATGAAGACATGAATTCTATGGTATTACTAGAGAGGCTGTATATTGTTAGCTTTTTTAAGAGCAACACATGATCAATCATGTCAAAAGCTTTAGCAAAGTCTATAAAGAGGACAACAGTGATTAAGTTATTGTTTATATTAGATAGCCATTTATCGATTAAATTAATTATTGAGAGACATATTAGATGAAGCTACAAGCACACAACTTCCAGAAGGTGGGGGAACTTTATACAAAAGACCCCCGGTTTCCCCACGGGGAGCCACACAAACATTAACACATAGTTTCATTAAACATGTTGGCAAACAAAAGGCTGAAAAGTTCTACTCAAATTCCATTGTCATGACCTAGCCAGTAGACCAGTATAAACCACCATCATTACAACAACAGCAGCAACATTACCGACTACAACAACAATCTTGTACACAAGCAAAAACACCACCTTCATCACCACCTACAACAACCAGTGAAAATACAGATAATTTTTGAAAGTATTTTTAGCAAGCCAAAATAACAGGCACAAAGAGTGAGAGAGAACACAGAGAGAGAGAGAGAGAGAGAGAGAGAGAGAGAGAGAGAGAGAGAGAGTCAGCTTAACTCAAGTTTAGCGCACATACACACTTATGCGGAAGTTCTATGCAGTAACCCCGTAAATAAGTCAAAGAAAGAAGGAAAAAATAAGCGGACGTGTTTCCGCACAGAAACGCGTATGCCTATTTTTTCCTTCTTTCTCTCTTACTTATTTTACAGATAAGCGCATGGGGTTTCGGCATCTAATGTGCATGCAGCCTTGGGCTCATGAAGCCAATAGAGATGGAGTTCACAAAAGAGGTATTGTGTATAATAAATAATAATAATTAATAATGCTTATATAGCGCATAATCTCGCAAAGCAACTCAATGCGCTTTCACCCACCATCCGCGCAAACATTCCCAACAGGCCGGTCCACGCATCCTCACCATACATCTCTATGAAAAATGAATACATTAGAGAATGATAACACACTAACACCCACCTCCCTTCAAGCCCCCCACCCAAACAAATCCAAATGAACTGACATGTGGACACCACTATCATTCAGCTCACACAAGAGGGGACACATTTTTATGCAAAATAAAGCAAAAGAACTACAAAATAATAATAATAATAATAATAATAATAATGCAAAGAAGTAAAAATACATTAATATGGAAAGTTAAAACTACAAACAAAAATACAGGTCTACAAATTTGCCAAATATCTGTTCATAATATGTTTAGCCTCACATTATTTTAGTATTATTTTTACATTGCTTATATAGTCCCATCAACAGCATTGGTTTTCTCAGGACTGTCACCACACTAACTGCAGACCAGCTTACCTCCTACACAAATTTTGAGTAGTCCGGATAGTAGTTTTGGTGCAAAATGTGTAGTTTTATTCATTAAACCATCAAACAATGTTCACTGAAAATGAGTAGTAATCAAGAATTAAAGAGCATTATTTTCAATTCTGAAGAGTAGTAGAGATCCAAATTGAGTAAAATACTACTTGAAAAGAGTAGACTAAACAGGTCTGTAACTGTCACTGAATTTTATACTAAATCCCAAAATGTTTCAATCTGTAAACTGATCACTATGCCAAATTCAAGTAAATAAGGCGATTCAGACCTCCATCACTTCAAAGAAAAAAGTATACATATTGCTACTAGGTTAATAGCATTGACACCATGCATCTCATGTAAATGTAAACTTTTCATTCTAATCCAGACCTTGAGCTAAGTACAACATGGGTCATAAATTCACATCTTATTCTTCCAGAAAAGACGCCTGATTCTTTCTTTACATTCAAATTATCGTCAGATTCTAATTTGGGTGATGGACCCCTGGACCCTCACTCACCTTCCTTCCATACTTGACCCCCCCCCCCACACCCCCCCCCCCTCACACACACACCCTTTACCCACCCACCCCGCATCAGATTTATCAGAATTTGATTCAGAATCTAAATAAAAAATGGATCCATCTGAATCAACTTCATCAGTTTGATTTGAATCAACTTCATCACATTCATCAGAATTAAAAACTGAGTCAGTCACATCCATCAGAATCAACTTCATCAGATTTGGACTCAGAATCTGAATAAAATCCATCCAAATTAACTTCAGCCCAAACAGTTTCATCAGATTCAGAATCAGAATCTGAATCAGAGTAAGATTCTTCAGAATCAGAATGAGATTCTTCAGATTCATCAGAATCAGAATCAGAATATGAATCAGAGTGAGATTCTTCAGATTCATCAGAATCAGAATCTGACAGCTCAGCGCCATGATTGTCTCCAGGTATTTCTAACTCTATACTTTCCCCATAGTAGCTTGCTGTCTGTGTGTTCAGGTGAAGGACGTCATTGAATTTTACTGCGTCTTTCAGGACTGTGGGAAGGGGCAAACGGTCAATTCTCTCTGATCGCCCTGGTTGACAGCCAATACTGTGAGACACCGCCAGCCGAGTCAGCTCTTCTAGGCGAGGGGGAGAGTGGGCGGCCTCCTGAACACGTTCAAAACATGTTTTCAGCCTTTTACTCTTCTTTGCCAAACGCTGTATTTTTGCATCATTGGCGACTTCATACAGCGTTTTGTTGGAGTATGCTCGGCAATCCAGAGTCAGATCAACAATTTCTGGGTGGTTTTTCCTAAAAGAAAACTTCAAAGGGCAATTGAATGGAAAGTGGTTTCCAGCTGGATGCACAAACCTGTCTAAAGTGATTGTTTCTCTTTGGAATGGTGACAAGCCTGCAGCCAGTAACAAATGAACCATCTTTCTCTTCTCTGCACCGTTGCTCCAACCTGACAGAGCTGAAAAGAGCAAGCTGTTGTTACTCCTATCCAGAATGTATTTAGAGATGTCCACACGACTCAGTAACACTTCTGTTATTTTCACAATCCCTCTGGATACTACAGTATGTAAAACATCACGCAAAGTTTCCTCTTCTGTGCAACCCTGCAACAGTGCTAGAAAAAGATCAATACCTTTCTGGTCATCATTCCAATAGGGGACACTTCTTTTTAAGATCCAGTCCAGCACAGAGCGATTCTCACAATACATATGACAGTTTGACAAAAAATCAGGGTTGCGATACTGTATCACCAGTGCAAGGTCCCACCGATCTTGCTCTTCATACACCCTGCTAAGACCTTTATTTAAGAGCGGTTCATGACAGAACATGGACAAAAAATCGATCAGTTCTTCATTGATGGGGCAGGCTTCCAGGATTGCTGCGCAAGCAGAGAAAGAACCTCCTTCATCAGTCGGGTTTGCAGCCAGCTCTGCAGCTTTCAGAAGGGTGTTGTAGTGAACATTGACAGAAGGCAGCAGATTTTCAACCAGGACCCAATCTTTGGTGACTAGAGCCAGGACAAGGGCCAGGTTGGCATGACCATTGTCCACACACCACTGCTTTGCCCTGGACACTGCACTGTCTGAACATGGCTCTTTATCCATTTTTTTCTGCACATCTATTACCAATGCGACCACTTGTGAACCCTTTTGGTTTTTAATCCACTGGTCTAAGATAGGGATCACATGGGGCTGGCTGGATTCATCAGAAAGAATTTGCATGGCACATTTTCCTATTTGACGAAACAGATTTCCTGAACATCCATCTTTAATACAAAACAGATCGGGTAGCGAACCCCAACATTTATTCTTTATTGCAACGTCTATGACGATTTTCAGCTCATCCAACTGAAAGCAGTCTTCCTCTTTTTGTATTTTCTTTTCAAAAATGATGGAAATGAAATGTGACCTTTGGCGTGCTGCATTTCTGTATGCCCATATTAAATCTGTCCAGCATGGATCAGACAATTCTTCCCGAAAATATTGACTATGCTTAATAGTCAAGGCTACAAAACAGTCAGAACAATTATAGTCCAGGCTCTTCTGAATGGCTTCTCTGAATAGTGCGGAACACCTCTGTTTATCCAGTTGCTGTGGGGACATTTTGATGCAGTCTTGGAGGCTTGCGTTTCTTGGTAACAGCCAATCATCGGGAAGTCCTTTCCAATCAGTTGGCTGGGAGCAGAAAGAAGAACAGCCACCCTGCGGGATTGACTGATGACTGGGATTCTGAAACACACCAGGAAAATAATTATAGTTATGAGCCCTGAAACAGATCATAGAAAAACAATGATAAATATGACTTTTGTAACAGATCATGGGATTTATTTTTATTTTTATTTTTTCCATTATAGTCCCGTCAACAGTTACGGTCATCTCAGGACTGTCACCGCGTAAAGTTCGACCACTTAGTACAAAACACTCATCAATATATCTTACCAACGTTCAACAACCTGTAAACAACAAAACATACAGTACAATTCATAACATGACACCTCCATCATTGCACCCTATAGCACATAAGTCCACACAGTGCTGGAAACGTTGAGCCACTCTACTCTATTTATCGGATCCAGGTTAAAAAAAAACACAATAAAAAAGGATAACAAATACATACTAGTAAGCTACAATACATAAAAAAGGCTACATAAGCAAAGATGCACTGCAGAATGGACAACAGGTGCCCACTCAAGTGCGCAATTATCACGTGTGGACGCCAGTGTACAATTAAAAAAACAACTGACATGTTATAAATTGTAAAAAGGAAAAATGTGGAAGGGTTTTTATAGAAAACATGCAGGTGAATGGACCAATAAGGCAGAAAAAAGTAGACGCCAGAAAGCAAAAAGAAGAGAAAAGGCAGAGTCAAAGAGAGTGATAGAGTAGAGAGGGGAAGTTACTATCATAGAACTTCCAGAAGAAGGGGGAACTATTTCTGCTGAAAGACCCCCGGTATTCCCACGGGAGGGCCCTAACCACATAAGCCAGCCTAAGCCGCTGCCCGCCTCCTATGACGAGGACGTGTGGCTGGACTTTAGGAGGCTGCTGGGCTACTCTCCGTAAGCCCCCCACCCACCCCCCACCATGATAGGTGGAAGCCCGCCGGGGGGAACAGATCATGGGAAATATTGACAATCATTACTCTTGAAACAGATAAGAGAAAATAATGATAACCACGACTCTTGAAACAGATAAAAAAAAAGCCATTCATAACAATGACTCCTGAAACAGATCAGGGAGGAAAAAATCATAATCAGTTAGGTCTGAACAAATGAGAGAAAATAATAATGATCATGACTCTTGAAACAGATATGGAAAAAATGATCATCATAAATCCTGAAATACATCAAAGATAATGATAATCATGCCTCAGATCAGGAGGAAATAATTATAATCATCATGACTCCTCAAACAGATCACGGAAAATGATCATAATCATAACACCTGCAACGGATCAGGGGGAAATATTGAAATTCATAATTCCTTAAACCGATCAGAGAAAGACAATGATTTTATAATGATAATCATGACTCCTGAAACAGATCATGGAAAATGATAATGACTTGTGAAACAGATTACAGGAAAATAATCATAATGACAACAACAACAAATATTTTTGTTAAAATAATGCATAATTTTAAAAAGAAAACGTAAGACTTTACGACATTTTACTGAAGTAATCCAGTCAGTGATTAATAACCCTTTAGAAATAATAGTTCCCTTTAAACAGCTGCACACAAGCTTTCCAAAATGTAAGTACTTGAGATTTGTTATAAAAAAAAATGTAGTGTGTGTCAGTAATTTTTGTGAGTTCACAAAAAAATACCGGTACTGGGGAGAAACCCAATCATGTATTAAGCAAATTTTATTTGGGAAAAAGGATGGAAGGTACAATTCTCAACAAGAACATGACATCAATTGCACATGTGTGCATGCTTGTTCTTTCTTGTCTTGCTGACAGGTGATTTAAAACCACATGAACTTAGGCAATGTGAGCATATAATATACAGCCTACTAAGCTGGTTAATTGGCTGCAGTTGTTGTTGTAGTTTAGATGGCTTTATTTACTATAGAAAGACCCAAGATATCACTGTCACAGTTCATTTCTAGCATTAGAACTAACACTCAAATCTCAGAGGGTTTTATAATTACTAGCTGTGAACAAAGAGAGTGAAACTGGTAATGCTTTCAGTGGAATCTGTTCCTGACTAATGACTATCTATACATGTTAATATGATAACGTTTAAACGGAGGAACCAATGATGCTCAGATTTTGCACATGGATAGGTACTATCAATATCTAGGCCAAGGTTGAAAATGAAAGTCATAGGTCTAAGGACACTAACTTTTATACTAAATCTGAAAATGGTTCAATCTAAACTGATCACTATGCCAAATTCAAGTAAATACGGTGATTCAGATCTCCATCACTTCAAAGCAAAAAAGTATACATATTGCTACTAGGTTAATAGCATTGACACCATGCATCTCATGTAAATGTAAACTTTTCATTCTATTCCAGACCTTGAGCTAAGTACACATCCTAAATTCACATCTTATTCTTCCAGAAAGACCTTGATGCTTTCTTTACATTCAAATTATCTTCAGCTTCTAATTTGGGTGTCGGACCCCTGGACCCCCACTCACCTTCCTTCCCTACTTGACCCCCCCCCCCCTCCACCCCTTTCTCCCCCACCAGATTGATCAGAATTTGAATCCTAGGCTCAAATTATAACACACAATTTAGTGAAGAGAAAATATAAGCAGCTCTTTATCTAAATTATTAGTCAGTGATTAATAACCATTCAACATCCCTGGTTACAGTGGGTGAAGCTTGAACTGTATTCACGATTGCATGTACTGAACCACCAGTGGCCTCCCAGCAGACGACGCTTAGGAAGGGAGCGAGATGTCCCCGAAAGCTCAGAAGTAAGCTTATTTTATTTGCTTGAGTGTTTGTTTTTAAATTCTATTCAACATAGCTAAGCTTCCTTGGATTTGGAACAGTTGAATTTGGAAAATTCTCTTAACGTCATGTGGGAAAATAGAACCCAAGCTATCTTGCCTCACTTATGTGTTCAACGTCATAACATTTTTTTATCTGCTTTCCCGTTGTTCTGGTTCAGTACTTTCTTCTTCCTTGCTCTTCTTCTTGGCTGTGCGTGGCCACAATCAACACTTTGATCATTTTGCCACGGAACCTAGATCACTAGTTCTAAATCACTTTTGCCGAAAGAGAGGCTCAAAGCCTCTTTGCTGATGACACGGCCTGCCATAAAGACGCCTCCAACACTGAAGACCAGCGCCTTGTGCAGCAAGACCTTGACACTTTAGCGCATAGGGAGGAGAGATACAAAATGTCATTCCATCCAAGAAAAGTGTTCAACCTTGCACATGACTAGGCGCAGGAACACACTGGCTGGAGATTACACCCTTCACGAACATGTCATAATGTGCTAAAAGTGTCCCAGAAGATAAATATCTTGGGGTAACCTTGACCAACAACCTCAAGTGGGGCCCTCACGTAAACAACATTACCAGCAAGGCAAACAAGACCCTTTGCTTTGTTAGGGGAAACTTGAGGGTCTGCAGCTGCAAAGCCAAGGTAGCAGCATACAAGGCGCTTGTCCAACCTGTCCTAGAATATGCTAGTCCTGTGTGTGACCCCACCACAACGACCTGCATCGACTCCACTGAAAAGGTCCAGAGGTGTGCAGCAAGGTGGGCCATGCAGGACTACAAGCGAACCTCAAGCGTCGACAACATGCTTCAAGAGCTTGCCTGGTCAGCGCTGCAGGAGAGGAGAAAAGCTAGACTCATCACCATGCACAAATGGCCTCCTGAAGATCAAAACAAAGCATGCCCCAACTGCTAACCATCAAAAGAAAAGTGGGTGACAGATCAACACAAAGGTATATTACATTAGAGTGCACCAAACACAGTACCGGCAGGGAACTTTCTTCCCCCGCACTACTCCAGATTGGAACAGCCTCCCAGAAGACATCGCTGCAGCACCATCCTTAGATTCTTTTGAAGCCAGGTTGCAGTGCCACCTCAGATGGCCCAACACCTCAGCCCCTGGAGGAGAGCCTGCATCCGCAGAGCTCTCATCCACAGTAAAAGAATAAATTAGGGAGTTAGTGGCCATAGGTCAAAGTAGTGGCAAATGAAGGGCAGGGGCTGTGCCGGTCGGGGTTTGCCCCTGGGGACCACTACAGTAGCCGGATTGGTCTTGCCTAGATACTGTGAAAAGGCCTATGGTTCACTTCTTTTTTATGTTTTTGTTTCTGTTTTCAAATTGAACTTAAATCTACTTCACTAAACAAGAATGTGAATAACTTCAACAACTAGGACAAGGAAGAGCTGAACTAAGATCTGCATGCTCCTGAAGCATTTTTTTTTGCTGCCCTATCTTCTGGGCCTTACAATGGCGTTGCTCCCACACCGCTCATTCCGAATCCCAATTCGCAGCCACACCCCGGCTTGCTCAGGTCGCAGAATCCGAGACCAGCAGCCCAAGGGGAGCAAATCTATACTAGGCCGTCATAAGGCAACCAACCGAGGAGACACTGCACTGCTGCTGAGTCACTTTGGTGGAGTTCAGTAGAGCCTGTTCAGGACACCACCTATTAATCCCCTTACTGACAACACTATTCTCAATCGTAGAGCCTCCGAGGGCGCCACCACGACCGTCCACTGACAGCTCGCCAGATCACACTGATCCCCACGACTTTGACCTGAACGCACCAAGGCACAGACTGGATTGGAAACCGAAACTGAGGTCACCATGAGAGCAGGGCATGCATAGCCACAGAATTTGAGACATTTTTCTTTTCTTTTTAATTCATAAAAAAGAGGCGGATGACAATGATGATGATGAGGGGGTGGGGAGGGAGGGGGGGGGGGGGGTGAAGCATGATTTTAGGCATGTTGTTTCAGCACCCTTGAGGTGAAGGTGCTGAGTGTGGGTGACTGGATTGTTTCTGCGGGCAGATTCTCTGGGGAAAGTAAGAATATTTGCGGTAGTCTGTCATTGAGACAATGCATTGAAACTGTTGGTTGTGACTGCATCTCCTGTTGGTGGGGGGCATGGGCTTCAAAGCGCTACAGTCCACGCAGGCTAGTCCGTTCTGGATCTTATAGAACATGGACAGCCTGGAGGCACGGCGGCGTTCTGCCAGAGATGTCCACTGTAGCTGCTGCAGCATGTCGTCAACACCTGAGGTGTTCCTGTGCCTGCTGAGAACGAACCTTGCTGCTCTGTGCTGGACTAACCGGAAGTGAGGTAAAATAGCCTGGGTTCTATTTTCCCACACAAGGTTAAATAGCCACTGCCAATCATATAAGACAGTGTATATCAACAAAGCAATGTTGGGATCACTATGAAGGAGGTTCTTAAAATTCTTAATGCTAGAACTAGAAGCAAGTTTCAATTGTAATGGAAAACTGTTCCAGTACTGAGTGACTCTATTACATAACAAAAAGTTCCCTAATATCAATTCTGCTGTGTTGGGTTGGTATTTTTAATTCCCTATTATGGGTCCTCAACTCAAATCATTAGTCAATTGAAACAAATTTACAAACATGTATCAACTCCCCCTTTAGTAGGAACGACGAAATTAGGTCAAACTGCAGCGATTTTTCCTGTCAAAATCCCGAGCCCCGATTTTGGCCATGTGCCAAACGGTCACTTCCTTTGCTTGTCTTTATTTATGGTTATTCTTGGCGCTGACCATCCGAGTTTTTTTCTTTGTGGAAGCAGAAACCTACCCGGTCATTCGGGAATGATCTATTTTTACGAGAAGATGGCCGATCGCGAGAGACAAGCGATCCAATATTTGGGTCCAGTTCATTTGTTTACCATTTCTGAACGGTAACTACTTGCTTTTTTAATCCAAATACTTAGTTACATTTGATTATTGTTCTACAAGTACACCAAATTTGGTGCATCTAGAATAAAGCTCAATGCTGCTCAAGGTCTCCACAAGTCGGGAGGTGTTACGTCGAAGCCTGTCCGACATGATGTTGTTTTCTGCCATGTTCATGTTGATGTTGCGATCTTGTGAGTCGCACAAAAAGCTTAGGCCTAACCTGTCTAATGTGTGGGGTTGATGTTGCCCCTTTGAATAAGCTTTATTTTGGCACCAATGTTTTGTTTATTGGTAAGAAAATAAATAAGTTATGGCTGTTTTATTCATCCAAACCTTGATACGGTAAGGGCCGGTAACCTTGATCAACTTTTTCTTATATAGCTCATGTAAAAAAAAGCTATCATTTTAAAACGTCGTCACTTTCTCAATTTTCGACCGATTTTGATAATTTGGGTATCATTTTAAAGGTCTTGTCGGGCTCTTTCCAATGACATAAATTTCATTAGGATTGGACAAAAATATTTGTTATATTTTTATAACCATCCTACCTTTAGTATGGGAAGACAGGGTAAAAAGCCCATGGGCGAGTAAGAAGCCCATTATCTCATGAAATGAAGCGAATTTCGGTCAAATTTTGCCCATGAGACGAACGCTAAACATTAACACTCGTCTCATGAGCAAAATTTGACTGAAAATGAAATGTGCTTCATTTCAACTAATTCAAGAGATAATTGGCATGGTTGTTTTTTTTACCCCGTTTTACCCTAGAAGTATGCACTTACCGACATCGTTGAGTTTTATGCTAGGTAGGTAGGTAGGTAGGGACAGGTTTTCATAGCCATAGGCCTTCTTCTTCTCCGTTTCTATCTTTCCAGTGCTTTTCTACACAATGACACGTTCCAAGCCCACATGGAAAATTCTACAGGAAGTAAAGAACGGCTGTCTTTTTACTGCAAAAGAAACGAACGGTCTTGTTTCTGTTTTACTGAAAACGCCTACACCCCCCCCCCCCCCCCTCTCTCTCTCTCTCTCTCTCTCTCTCTCTCTCTCTCTCTCTCTCTCTCTCTCTCTCTCTCTCTCTCGGATTGTTGCATATAACTTTATGGTGCATTATGGTGCTTACCCTATTGGTAACTAAGTTATTGTTAGTTGGTTAGTCTAATAGTCATTCTTTAGTGTCTTTTCTTCTTTTCTAGTGTAAACTATCTATGTATGTAAGACGATTGATTTTATGTTACTCATAACACATACTGTCAAAAAAAACGACGCAAGCCCTGAATTTCATTTTTGTTCAAAACAATATCAAAGGAGAGACCCCAGAAACCAGACAGCTTTGGGACTTTTTTTCTTCATATCACGAGAGAGAGAGAGAGAGAGAGAGAGAGAGAGAGAGAGAGAGAGAGAGAGAGAGAGAGAGAGAGAGAGAGAGAGAGAGAGAGAGAGAGAGAGAGAGAGAGAGAGAGAGAGAGAGAGAGAGAGAGAGGCAGACAGACAGACAATGCAGGACATAACAAAATCACGGAAGCACACTTTATTGTACAATTCAACAATGAAAGTCAGCTAGACTAAAACGGAAAACAAACAAATAACACAGAAATCCAGATTATATCAAAGATGCATAATGAAAACAAGCTAAACATGTTTTGGAAACCTGTTCAGATGAAAAAGAATTAGGAGTCATATTTGATTCTAAACTCAAATTTGATAAACACATTACAACAGCAGTAAACAAGGCCAATAGAATATTGGGTTTAATTAGAAGAAGTTTTATGGAATTAAATACAGAAGTTTTTTTGAACCTATATAAAAGTTTAGTAAGACCTCATCTTGAGTATGGAAATCTAATTTGGAACCCTTTTCTTAAAAGACAATCTACACAAATTGAAAGGGTACAAAGGCGAGCAACCAAATTAATAAAATCAATACAAAATTTGGAATACGGGGACAGACTTCATAAGTTAAATTTACCATCCTTAAAATTGAGAAGATTAAGGGGAGATTTGATAACTGTATATAAAAATTTTAATAACCCTGACAAAACTAACAAGCATTTGTTTCAATTGTCTAACGATTTGAGAACTAAAAATACTAACCCAATACAGAGAACTAATATGAGAAAAAAACTTCTTTTCTAATAGAGTCACCCAGCACTGGAACAATCTCCCTGCACAAACTAAACTTGCTTCCAACATTAACCATTTCAAAAACCTCTTGGATAGTGACCCCAAAATTAATGTTTTTAAATACAATTATGATTAAGACGACAATGATAGTTCAAAAGGCGCCACAGCTGTGCCAATCTGATTGATGAACAAAACCACAATAACAAACAATCAAAAGATAGGGCACATCAAGAGGCCGCGAGGCCTGGCTGCCCTGAAGATCTGACCTGACCAAGCTTTTGATCAACATTTTAATGCGTCTATGTGTGCATCATGACGGCTGAATGTAGAACTGTACAACCATCCAAAGACACTGTAAGAGTAATGAAACTTTAACAACAACCCAATTAAAAGAATGTCAACCACAATGACTTAGAAAATAAATACTTTGGCTTTGGCTAATAAGGCTTATGATTGCATACCAAAACGAAAACAAGCTTTTGATTAAATGTGTCTATGTGTGTATACATCATAACTTTTGCTAACGTTTTAATTAAAGTTACTCATTTTTTCATGTCTCGTGCACTCGCATTCGCACGCACTATACACGCATGCTGCTCTTTTGGCCACAGACCAAAGTCAGAATTCATTAAATTTCTTCATCTGGACATCATAATCAACAATATAATTGTTACGGCCCGATACGTATCTTGGCCCAATACCGTATCGGGCCGAGGCCCAATAGAGAGTTCCCAATTGGCACCCATTTCACTGGCAGTCCTGGGCACTCTATTGACGATGCAAGAGTTGCAGCAGTCCAGCAATGCAAAGGATACCTGACTCGAAGAAAATTCCAGGAGTCTTGGCTGATCAAACGCCTGGGGACAATCACACCAGCAGGACTGAACACGAAAGAATAATCCCCCCTCCTTGACTTGTTCGGATACCAGTACCCCCCCCCCCCCCCCCCCCCCCCCGTTTTTACACCTTTTGCTCTTTAGCATGATGCACATCCTAATCACACCCCCCCCCCCCCCACACACACACACACACACATTCCCCCACTCCTTTTGCCCTTTCAATCGTGTGCCACAACCAACGTGAAGATATGCATATTAATATTATCGGTACTGAAGGGACATTTGCATGCGTGTGCACTTGGGTTCATTCATTTATACTTGGATAATCAACCCCATATGAGTGTGTGTAAATGTAAGTACATGTGTACCTATTTTAGCATGTGAATGTTTCTCTAGAAGTTTGATAATAGTTTTTTGTTTTGTTTTTGCCCCGTTTTGTTTGAGGTGTTCACTTGTATGCCATACAACATGGTCTGCATATGCATAGTAAGGTTTTTACAACAATGACTATGTGCGTGTGTGTGCGTGTGTGTGCGTGCCTGCGTGCGTGTGCGTGTGTGTGTGTGTGTGTGTGTGTGTGTGTGCATGTAAATGCAAGTTGTGCCTAGCTGCGCCTGTGTGTGTGTGTACATGTGAGTGTGTGTTTGTATGTATTCATCCCATGTTCTATTACGTTTTGACCCTCGGTTGTTTATGTCAAAGATATGCCATGCAACATTGTTTCTGTAATTCTGAGAATATGTTACTCTTGTCTCCCTTTCTGCTTCTCTCTCCCCCCCCCCCCTCTCTCTCTCTCTCTCTCTCTCCCCCCTGTTCTGTCTCTCTATGTGTGTGCGTGTATGCACATGTGTACATGTACGCGCGCGCGCGCGCGCGCGCGCGCGCGCGCGTGTGTGTGTGTGTGTGTGTGTGTGTGTGTGTGTGTTTTGTAGTGATTGATGCTCACTTTTTGGTAACGGTTTAATATACAAAAAAAAAAAATGAATGAAGAAAAAAAAAAAAATGAAAAAAAATGAAAAAAAATAAAAATGAATGAAACAAAAAAATGAAACAGACTGCAACGTCACTGGAACATACAGCAAACAAACAACTACACGACAAGTGCAAAGTGACGTTATTTTATTCACAAGAGACAAAACAAAACTACTGGATATTTCGGCGAATGCGCCTTTATCAACACAGACAAGCAATTAAACAGCAAACATCAAATATAGCAAAAGGAGCAAAAAGTAGGCAACAGAAGGAGCAAAAAATAAAAACACACACATCAAGATCAAAATAAAAAACAATACTTCCCCTCTACAGTCCAACGTGTAAATGATACAACAAAGTTGAAACCAAAGAGCAAGGCTGCGAACACAAATCAAGGGGGGGGGGGGGGGGGATTGAAGTGAGAGAGGTTGGGGACAGTGAGTACGCAATCACAGATGGTAGAAGTTGGAAACAAGGGTCAGTTGTGTTTAAAGACCCACCACGTCACGTGTCAAAATCATGGTTTTCACGTGTTTTCCCTCTTATAGTTGGTAAGAAATCTTAAGAAATCTTCCTAGCATAAGA
Organism: Phymorhynchus buccinoides; assembly: GCA_017654935.2. Taxonomy (NCBI): domain Eukaryota; kingdom Metazoa; phylum Mollusca; class Gastropoda; order Neogastropoda; family Raphitomidae; genus Phymorhynchus; species Phymorhynchus buccinoides. The sequence goes on from CM065713.1 coordinate 11,348,734, forward strand.
GGGAATGTGACACGTGACGTGGGGGGCCTTTAAGGGGTGGGGAGGGGGAGGTTTGGTGAAGAGAACAAATCTCGTGCTAAAGTGAACACATGTAGCAAAAGTTGACATTACATTTCAATTGAAACATGAAAAGGACAGAGAGAGAAGGGGGGGGGGGGGGATGGAAATAGAAATAGAGGGGGGGGGGGGGGGTTCGCCGCCTAGCGCATCAAACCCATGTCTGACCCCAAAGTGGGTTGCCCCACCCTGGCACCGAGGGGTGAGGGGGGAAACGGAAGTTCTCCGAGAAAAAAAACCCCTAGTCAGACACACTTGTCTAAGACATGAAAAATGTAAACAAATTTAAAGGAATAAAGGATTAAGGGGGAAAAAACTCTCTGGGAGAAAAAAAACCCTGCGCAAGTGGTCAAAGACAAGTGCAACAAACCCCTCTCACATGCACACACAAACACATACACACACACTCTCTCTCTCACTCTCACACACACCACACACTGGGACTAGAGGAATGCAAAATAAGCAATGGTATACATTGGAGTGTTTGGAAGGGAGGGGTGGGGAGGGGGTTATGGGAAGGAGGGGGTGGGTGGGTATTGGGCGGTAGATATGGATAGGAATCAAATTGATCATTAGTGATTACAATCAAGCTTGTAAATTAATTGGGAATGCTGGGGTCCACGCCGGGGGAGGGGGCTTCGGGCAGTGGGGGGAACCTTCTTCGCTTAGCTGTGGCTATTGAACCCTACCACACTGCCCAGTATACAGGGGTCATTCCTTCGCTTAGCTGTGGCTATCAGACCCCTGTCCCCCCAACCCAGACGGGACACACAGGGAAATGGGGGAAATGAAAACTAGACATTCCATTACAAGCAAGTTTGTAAAATAATTAGGAATACAGAGGTCCACACCGGGGGAGGGGGCTTCGGGCAGTGGGGGGAACCTTCTTCGCTTAGCTGTGGCTATTGAACCCTACCACACTGCCCAGTATACAAGGGTCACTCCTTCACTTAGCTGTGGCTATTGGACCCCTGTCCCCCCAACCCAGGCGGGACACGCAGGGAAGTGGGGGGGGGGGGGAGGGGGTAGGTGGTGGCAAAAAGGGAGGGGGAGGGTTGGGGGCGGGGAGGAGTTTTGGGAAGGGGTGAAGGAGGGGGGTAGATGGGTTCAAGAACATGTTACGGCAAAATTAAAATGACACAGAATAATATATAATGAGGCTTAAGGTTTATCGTTCAGTCCATGAGGCTTTCTGGTGCCCAGTTTGTTGATGAGGTGTGATTCCATGTCCTTTCTGTTGTTTGTGTTTTTTGTGAACAGGAGCCACATCCCTTTTTGTATGAAAGACAATCCCCACCCCACCCCCAATATCCTCAACGGGGGTGTATGTCTATTAAAATTAAAGTATTCCACAAAAATGTTTTAATATACAGTTTTTGAATGCAGAGTCAACACCTATTCAGTGTCTTAGTTTTGTCATTTTATTGCCCTACAATTTAGTAGGTTCTCGTGTTTTTCGTGTTTTTTGTGTGATTAACTTGTACTCAGTATTTATTTATTATTATATATATATATATATATATATATATATATTATATATATATATATATTTGGGAAATATATATATATATTTTTTTTTTTTAAAGGTTAAGTCTACTCAGTCAATTTTTCTCATTTCCCCTTCTTCTTCCATCGCTTCCTGCTTGCTGTCACTTTTGTTGTGTTTCCTTTTTGTGTCCTTACATTGAAAACGGACTTATAGTCTGAAACGTCTGTATTGTTTTTTTCTTTCTATTAAAGGACCTTTTTCCTACCCGAAAGACTGATTTGTTGTTCCTGTGTGCAAAGGTCCTAGTGGTCACAAATTACTTTCAAGATACCAACAATAACTACATTTACGTCCCCCCCCCCCCCCCCTTCACACTCCCCTAGTCGGAAAAGGCATTACCTCACACTACCCCCCCCCCCCCTCCCCCCTCGTCCCGGGCTCCCGCATTCACCCCCCCCCCCCCTCCCCCTGATAGACCTCAAGCTGACCTACTTTTTGTAGATCTCCCAGCCACGCACGCAACATAATCATGATAAAATTCAATTACAATTTCCATGGGAAACTGATTAATTAGGCCTAAGAATTAAAGACAATTAATGACAACATTAATAACGGGGGAAAAAAAACAAGAACAAAAACTTGGACATTATAATCGGCACTATTTAACATTCGTACTGAGGGTGAAACTGATTAATTAAGAAATCTAGACAATTAATGACAATATTTCAGAAATGCAACGAAATAATTAAAAAAACCTAAAAAGGTGGTTTCAACCGGTTTCTAGGGGGGGGGGGGGGGGGGGGGGGGGGGGGGGGGGGGGGGGGGGGGGGGGGTTCGCCCGGTTTCGGTTTTCAGACATACCTAGATTACAACCATAGAAGTTCCAGTCAAGGGGCGTTACTCCAACTACTCAAGCACTGAGTCCGCAACCGACACTCACACTGAAACAGATGAGCTAAGAAAGTTCTTTTCAAGTCAGCGAGTTTGGGCTATTTTATTCCCAAAGTGGAGCTCGCCGATCGAGTGCAGATCAAAGAAAACGGTGAGCTACGTTTTGCATTTAAAGTAATTAGTAAAATTGCTAGTAATTTTAACGGCTGATATTTTAGTCATGATAATCAGTCTTAATGAGTCATTAAATTATAAATAAATAACTCCGCCCAATGAGTCATAATCAACCGACTAGACTCAACTTCCACGATCAATATAATTTGTTCTTCTGGTTTGGAAGAGGTTGCGGATAACTCGGAAAGAGTTATCTGCAACCTCATCAAAGTCAAAACGACAAAAGTGTTGATTGTGGCCACGCATAGCTAAGAACTTCTTAGCTATGCGTGGCCACAATCAACACTTTTGTTGTTTTGAGAATAATGTTTTACGTCCTCTTGGACTTATAAAAAGTCCATATGGGACATTGCTTCAAAAAGCTTTAGTTACAAAGAGAGGAAAAAACTAGTAAGTAAAATCAAAAATTGAGCTTGGAGTTGGTTAAAAATAATTGCTTTAACTGTTTAAGATATGTGCTGGTCTTACGAAATTTGTAGGTAGTATTTTTATTTCGTTATAGAATCTTACGTTATCCATGCCTCGATTGTGATTCAGGGTTATATAAAAGAAGAAGAAGAGGAGAAAGTTGGGTTAAGATGCAGATGAGATCCTTGACCCTGCACCACAAACAGGCCCTACCTGTGAGTGTGACTCCATCATGATCACCATCTGAGCCAATGTGACGCCAGTGTTCAAAGAGGGTGAGCGCTACAATCCAGCTAACTACTGCCCCATCTCCCTCACCAGTATCCCATGCAAGATCCTAGAGCACATCGTTGTCAGCACGACAAAAACCTCCTTGATAAATACACCAACATATCAAAATTGCAATATGACTTACGAGCATGACTAACAGGCAGATTTGCCAAAAACAAAATATAAGAACCTCTCAGCTGTGCAAAAGTTCAAACAAAAATGAAAGGACAGTGAAGAGGCCATGAGGCCTAATGTCCTAACTACCTGACCTGATTATGGGACACGCCGAAGCAAGCAAGATACTGAGTGAGGAGCAGCATGGTTTCCGCAGAGGCTGGTCCTGTGAAAGCCAACTTCTGGGTCTGGTGGATGAGCTCTCAGGAAACATGGAGAGGGGAAAACAGGACCTTGACAGAATGGCATCTTGGGAAAGGAAGTGGAGCATGTCCTTCTATCCGGGTAAATGCTAGACTCTCCACTTGACCAGGAAGAGGAGTCCACTGGTCGAGAAATACCAACTCCACAGCCAAGACTTTCAAAGAGTAGAGGAGACGAAATACTTGGGAGTCACCATCTCACAAGACCTTAGATGGGACTCCCACATCTCCAATGTGACCAGCAAAGCCAGCAAAACCCTGGGCTTTCTCCGGCGGAATCTGAAAGTGGGCTCGGTCAAAATCAAAGACACTCGTCAGGCCCATCCTTGAGTATGCCTCTCCGGTATGGGATCCGTACACTGCGAAAGATGTCAACAGGGTGGAGAAGGTACAGCTAAGAGCTGCCCGCTGGGTGGTGAATAGGCACCACCAGACATCCAGCGTGGAAGACATGTACACCCAGCTACACTGGACTCATGGGGGGGGGGGGGGGGGGGGGGGCAGGCAGTGAGAGAGAGGAGTGATTTTTTGGGTGGTTGTTGACTCTTGTTTCTTTTGATATGTATTTGATGCGGATGTGTTAACATTGATTATTTCAGGTGACCGATTCTCTTTGCTTGCACTGAAGGTGGAGTGAAAGAGAGACAAAAGGGGAGGGGGGGGGGGGAAGAGAGAGAGAGGAGTGATTTTTTGGGTGGTTGTTGACTCTAGTTTCTTTTGAAATGTATTTGATGCGGATGTGTTAACATTCATAATTTCAGGCGACCGATTCTCGTTGCTTGCACTGAAGGTGGAGTGAAAGAGAGACGAGAGGGGAGGAGAGAGAGAGAGAGGAGAGACATGTTCTGGTGGTTGTGGACGCTATTTGCCTTGGGGCTTTATGCCGTTTTGCGCCTGCTGCATCTGGCCAGCCCCGCCCTGCCCCCTACCATCTTCGTCAAGTCCCGCCACTCCCACTTTGTTCAGACTCTGCTGGCGTCGTGTCCCATACTGAGAGAGCCGTGAGTTGTAGTGTTGTTGTTGTTGTTGTTCCCTGGCTTAACGACTCCAGGGATCATCCCAACAGCCAGAGCACTTGAACAGTTCAGTACAAATGCACCAGCTAGGGATGAGAACATTACGTGTGTGACCGTTTTTGATTACCTCGCCATGTGGGCAGCCACACTCCGTCTTCGGGGGATTTTAGACTGATGATGTTATGCTGGGAGCTTGTCATGGCTTAAGACAATCCCCGCACAACCATTCAGAGCATAACAACATTTTGATGTAGCCTTGGCTTTCTAGCTTATGTCAACTGGTCTGACACAGCCTCATGCCAAGGCAAGTACTTGTACTTGTAGTACAGTAGAACCTCCCTTATAAGACCTTCAAAAATCATCGAAAATGAGGTCTGTAAGGGAGGGGTCTCATAAGGGAGGTAGTTTTGATACTTACAAAGAAGGGCAGTGTCTCGGAGAAGTAGGTCTTATATGGGAGGGAGTCTTATAATGGGAGGTCTTAAAAGGGAGGTTAAGGTCACTGGAGCCAAAAATGCTGCCAAGCACCTGGCTCGATAACGTTTGAACGGAGGGGCCTAGGACGCTCAAAATCTGCATACAGGTAGGTACTTACAATATCTAGGCCTGGTTCGAAAATTAAGGTCATTGGTCAAAGGTCAAGGTCACTGGAGCCAAAAACGCTGCAGAGCACCTGTTTAATCTCTCTCTCTCTCTCTCTCTCTCTCCCTCTCCCTCTCTCTCTCTCTCTCTCCCTCTCCCTCTCCCTCTCTCTCTCTCTCTCTCCCTCTCTCTCTCTCTCTCTCTCTCTCACGCTTATGAAATAACAGTTCATTACCAGCCGCACGGTGAAGCACTGCAGCATCCGAAAATGCTACCACGCGGCTGGTGATCTAGCGTCTTAACGCTCTAGTTGTTGTTAACATCAATACTTCCATTTGGCTGACTGAGTCGCACTCATGATTTCGGTACGCGCTTGCATGTAAAGTAGCCTCTGGGTAAGAATGTCTTTTCTGTGTGTGTGGTGTGTTTGTTTGTGTGTGCTGTGCGTGTGTTTGTGCGCACGCGCACGTGTGAAGTATCGGATCTGTATTTAATATAAATATATATTTCTGATTGTTTTGTGTTTATTGCTATTGTTATTGTTGTTGTTTAAAGTTAACTTTGTAAGCGGGGGGATGGTTTGGGTGGGGGTGGGGGGTTGAAGGGAGGTGGGTGTTAGTCAGTGTTGTGTTATGATTATATGCAATGCATATTCATTTTCATAGAGATGTATGGTGAGGATATGCGAACCAGTCTGTTAGAAATGTTTGTACGAATGGTGAGTAAAAAGCGCATTGAGTTGCTTAGCAAGATTATGCGCTATATAAGCATTGTTAATTATTTATTTTTTTAAGCGCTCTGAGCTCTTTGGAGAAAGAGCGCAACAAATATCCGTTATTATTATTTATTATTATTATTATCGTTTACAGTTACGTTCCTCCGTTGCTATGGGGCAGAAGCGGCCACATACAGACCTTGGTGTACGCCAAAATCGGGCGCATACTGGACCCCTCCCCGACGGGGTCGCGACACTACAAGATCCTGCAGGACGGGTCGACCTTGACCTTTGACTTCTACACCCCGACGGGCTCCAGCAATTGGCCCACGCAAGGTCAGATGGGGTTATGGAGTTAAATGGGTGTGGGGGGTTCTTCTTCTTCTTCTTCTTCTTCTTCTTCTTCCGTGTTCCCAGGCCATACGGCCATGATGGGTAAGGTTGGTATGTGTCCGTTGTTTTAGTTTTTTCTGGTCTCCCTGCTGCGCTCAGCTGACACACATTCCAGTTTCGGAGGAGCTCAAAGGAAAAGATTATTTCAATTTGGAAGGTTTTGTTGTTGAAAATAAGTCGGAAAGATATTAGAATAGATGACAGAAAGCAAGGGGAAAAGGCAGAGTCAAAGAGTGGCAGATTGCGCAGGAGAGATTGTGTTCGCTAGAGTTGGGGGGGGGGGGAGGAGAGTGTGTGAGTATGTGTCTGTGAGTGTGAGTGTGAGTGCTTTGTGTATGTGAGTGCGCGCGTGTGTGTATGTGTGTGCGTGCGTGTGCGCATGTTTGTACAAGTGTATGCTTGAGTAAGTTTGTGTGCGTTTCAGTGATAATGTGTTTTCTGTGTGTTTGATGAAATGTGTGTGTGTATGTCTGTGTGCAAGAACGCGTTCACGCTCGTGCGTGCACGTACGTGCGTGTGTGTCTGTTTTGCGTGTGTGTCTGTTGTGCATGTGTGAGTGTTTCAATACTGATTGTAAAGCGCTTTGTGCTCGATAAAAAGCGCTATATAAATATCCGTTTATTATTATTATTATTAGAGGCACAGAGTTACAAGCACAGAACTTCCAGAAGGTGGGGGAACTATTTTTACCCACCCCCCGGTATCCCCACGGGGAATGTAGGTGTGGGGGTGGTTAACTTAATTGTGGGTCATATTTTGGGGTGAAAGCCAGAAGGTACTATCATTCTTCCTTTTTCATGCTGTTATAGTACCCTCTGGCTTATACACAACGAATGAATTAATTGCAGTGCGATTTCACAAACGGCTGGAAGTACGGAGTCAAAGAGTAAGCTGTGGGATGAGGTTATTTCAAGTGACGATCCGGTTTTTGGGGGTTCTATGTCTATGTCTCTCTCTCTGTGTCTCTGTATCTCTCTCTCTCAGGGCTGAGTGTAAAAAAGCAATGCTTATCTCATTACCCTATATAAATACAAATTTGTTTTGTTTCGTTTCTCTCTCTCTCTCTCTCTCTCTCTCTCTCTCTCTCTCTCTCTCTTTCTCTCTCTCTCTCTCTCCCCCCCCCCCCCACTCTCTCTCTCTCTCTCTGTGAGTGGGTGTGGGTGTCGGAAAATATGAGAAAATGTAAGGATTTGTATTAAATGTATTAAAATGTTATTTTTCATATTTTTCACTTTTTAGTTATCTTTCCTTATTAGTTATATTGTTTCGTTAAATTTTGTTCTTTGCTGTGAAAATGATGCTTTCCCCCATGTCATAAGAACATTTTGTTAATGACATTAACCCTTTCACCGCCAATGTCGCATTTTAGCACCACAGTGGTTTAACACCCATGTCACTAAAAGGCATCAAATCAGGGCCTGTTATCCAAAGACCCTATTTTCTTAATCTTTGGAGGTAAGGATAGGCGTAATGTTATGCATGTCACAGAGGAATTTGCAATATTGCAAATATTTTATTTTCTCTGCCCAGTTAAGTTTAATGGCATTTTTGGGCTGAAAAATGGCTGGCGGCGAAAGGGTTAAACAATCAAAGCGTCTCTCTCTCTCCCTCTCTTGTATGATGGTGTGTCCTAGGTTTGTAAGTAGCAAAGTAGCAGCGAGGGTTCTCACATACATGGATGCTCCTGCTTTCAGGATGTCCTGAAGCTCAGGATTGTTTTGTCCAGGATGTCCTGAAGTTCAGGATTCTTTTTATTGCCTGGAGCCGGATTGTGAGAATTTGAGAAGAAGCATTTTGCTGGTTATAGAGGTCATGAAGTTTAACCAGAAGTGAAAGTGCAACGAGAGCCTGTCAGTTACAGTGGAGTCCAACTATAACGAACTCGCTTTTAACGAAATTTCGCGATTAACGAACTGACTTCATTTTCCCGGCAAATGCCCTTCTATTTGTCACTTGCAAAGCCATGGGTATAACGAACAAAAAATCCTTTTAAAATAACGAACATCCGCTTTTTACGAACACATGTTCTACGCCCCCAGGATAATTTTATTTACTTGGAAAAATAGCCTTTAACGAACTCAGCCTGTGCGATGCGCTGCAAAAACCTAGGCCTTCAAACTCCAAGCTAGAACGTGTTGTCAAGAGGAAGGAAGTTGGAAAATATGAACTGCGCATGCGTGAACTCATTTAGATTCACACTGGGTCGTTTGCTAGGCCTAGGCTTCCTACAGATCATTCGGTTTCTCAAGGTCGCTTTACAATTCGCACTCAAAATAAGGATCGAAAAGTTCGTGAAAGCCTATAACAAACTAAATTTGTCTGATGTGTTGTCACTTAATGGACAAACTTGTTGAAAAGTGTGCCAAAACAGATCAGCGTCAGACAACACTGCTGAACTTCTTCAAGCCTTGTACATCCCGTGATTAAGACAGACGATCCAAACTGGTCAAGTTTATGTTTTCGGTTATCATTGGCGAGTGTTTGAACTGTTTTTGTTTTCAACATACATTGTACATGTACATGTGTAACGAAATCCTGATACAACGAACTGAGTCTGTGTTCCGTTAAAATTCGTTTTACCCGGACTCCACTGTATATTGGTAACTGTTGTTTCCCTTCAGCTTCCAGGGGGCATTGCCCCCCGGAACCCCCAGGAGGGGCGCGGTCCCTGCACTCTGCTGGGGCCTGGGCGGCCCCTGGACCCCTGCCTTGCAGTTTTTCTTACATTTCCCAGAAGCACCCATGCACATACGAGTGGGTTGTTTTTTTTAGCAGTCTCCCTGCTGAATACTGTTCCTTGAATCATTGTTGTATTTCAGATTTTATGTCTTTTTTTTTTCTTCCCCCCAGGCCCCTACTGCATGATGGTCTGCCCTGGTTTCGGAAGCAGCAGCGAGAGTTCCTACATACGAGCGTTGGTGACGAGCACGCAGAATTGTGGGTACCACGTCGCCGTGCTCAACCATCTGGGGTCGCTCTTCAACGTCCGGTTGACGGCGCCAAGAATTTTCAATTACGGTCAGTCGTGTGTGTGTTTTGTGAAGGGGGGGGGGGGGGGATATGGGTAAGTGAGCATTTTCTTGCGCGCTGCATTTTTATTATTCGGCTATGATAATTAGGATTTTGATGTTCTCAAAGCTATTCAGTGACTTTTTCATCGTCAACGATGAACATTATTTTTATCACACCATACATGTGAGGAAAGAGGAGATTGACAATGATGCCAACACAAATTTAACTGGGCTTGGTTGGATGAACCTGTAATGGACAGTAAGATCCGTGTAGGTGAACAGCAAAAGAAAAAACACTGATGTCGGAGGCAAAACATTTTTTGAGTACTTAGACGATGCCATCGCCTACGCTTTTTTGTTTGGGGCCCTCTCCACACGTCCTCGTCGTAGGAGGCGGGCAACGGCTTAGGCTGGCTTATGTGGTTATGGCCCTCCCGTGGGGATACCGGGGGGTCTTTCAGCAGAAATAGTTCCCCCTTCTTCTGGAAGTTTTATGCTAGTAACTTCCCCTACTCTGTCACTCTCTTTGACTCTGCCTTTTCTCTTCTTTTTGCTTTCTGGCGTCTACTTTTTTCTGCCTTGTTGATCCATTCACCTGCATTTTTTCTATAAAACCCTTCCACGTTTTTCCTTTTTACAATTTATGACATGCCAGGTTTTTTTTATTATTGTACACTGGCATCCACACGTGATACTTGCACACTTGAGTGGGCACCTGTTGTCCATTCTGCAGTGCATATTAGCTTATATAGCCTTTTTTATGTATTTTGGCTTACTAGTATGCATTTGTTATCCTTTTTTACTGGTTTTTTTAACCTGGATCCGATAAATGAGAGTAGCGTGGCTCCACGTTTCCAGCACTGTGTGGACTTATGTGCTATAGGGTATAATGATGGAAGTGTCATGTTATGAATTGTACTACATTATTTGTTTTCAGATTTTGTACGTTGTTAAGATTCTTGGATTTGTGTTTTGCTATACGTGGTAGATTTTTATGTGGTGACAGTCCTGAGATAACCATAGCTGTTGACGGGACTATAACAGACTAACTAACTTGGGTCCCTCTCACATACCTCAGAGCTGATTCTAGGGCGCGGGATTGGTACAATCCCCCCCAAATCTGTTCCTTCCCGCAATAATTGGGTCTAAGCGCGGGCCGACGGCCGCATATTTGCAGAACTGCACGCACTTTTTACCGATCGCTGCGGGAATTCCTTCGTCGTCTGCTAAATCCGTCGTCTGCACAAACCGAAAGCATCGAGCAGGAATGAATGATTTCTCGACATTTCATTGGTTCCTTTACAATGTTAGTGTAAATCAACCAATCGCGTTCATCTCGTTTTTCCGACAAGAAGTTGTGAGAGTCCTACCCGCCATGTTGAATTTTCTTCAAAATGAAGCGGACAACGACGCTCTTCGACTTTGATTTTTGTGGCGGCAAAGTAGAAAAAATAAATCCTCTGCGAAACGAGTGTGCAGAAGATGTTGCAGAAACAGCTACTGCATCAACAGTCTCGGAGAAGCAGCCCGAAGATAACGGCACTAGTGCGAGGGAACACCGGTTCCAAGACGAGTGGCTGAAGAAGTGGCCATGGCTAACGAAGATTGAATCGGGCCGCCTCCCCCCCCCCCCCTTCCCCTCCTATCCATTGGACCTGCCCCCCTTTTTTCATTCTTAGGGGGGGGAACGCCCCCACTTTTTCAAAATCCTAGAATCATCTCTGATACCTGATGATAAAACTATGACAGGGTTCCCAGCCACCTTTTAAGTCCTTGCGAATTGTTTTTTGTCAACAGGCCTTTTAAGTGCTTATTTCAGCAAGTAGATCCTTTTTTCGTCAAGAGGTCCTTTTGTTCTTTGAAAGGTACTGTTAAGTCCTGTTTTATTAAGAAAAAAAGTGATGAAGAAACAACATCAAGAGGTCCTTTTGTTCTTGGAAAGGTACTGTTAAGTCCTGTTTTATTAAGAAAAACAGTGATAAAGAAACAAACAGCTAAAAAATTTATGAAAATAACAAAACCTGGCAGTAAGTTGTCGGTGTCACAGATCGGAGCAGACAATTCATTACAAGCTGTGTGAGTCTTTCTGCACCAAGACGTAGTGATTCATTCCATGCGTATTGGAATGTCTGCTTTAAGACATGATTGTGCAAATGTTTACTACATTGTGCTCTTGGTCAACAATTGGCATTCGGGCATTCTATGCAATCAGGTTGGCGAAGGTCCTTTTACAATCTTTTGAGGTCCTTATAGGTCATTTAAACAGACCTGCCTACTGCTACGATTTGGCCGTAGCAGCTACGAAAAATAAAGCTTTGCTACGGAGCTACGGCAACCTTAACGTTGCTACAGAAAAAAACAATTGCCGCCGCAATTTATTTTTGCTTATGCCGTTCCCGGTTTTGTCGGTTTCTAAGAGCAGACGCCGTTTTTATCAAAGTGACTGCGCATGCGTTCTTATTACTTTCTCTGAAAAAAATGGCGGACTCCAGCAGCAGTAGCGATTCGGGAGATGTTTCAAACGAAAAAACCCGAACCCAAACCAGAAAACGAAAATCATCTGGCACACCATCTTGTTCTAAGAAAAAACATCGGCCTGCCGCACAAGTTTTCAAAATAGCTTACACGGAGGAGTGGCCTTGCATCGTCAGAAGTTGACTCGGTGCGAACCATGCTCGCTGCAGTGCAACCTCTGCCATGCGGACTTCTCTGTGAATCATGGCGGTAGAGACGATTGCCGTCAACACGTTCAATCGGCGAAACATAAGCAGTGCATGTCGGCTCAGAAAAAGAACAAATCGATTGCCGTTGTTTGTGGATGCTACGGAAAAATTTGCCATGCTACTGAAAATTGATGGCTGGGCTACTGATTGGGAAAATTCCAAGTAGGCAGGTCTGTTTAAAGGTCCTTGTTTCGTTTCATGTTCCAAACCTGGGAACCCTGTGTGATGTTTCAGGGGGCTGGGAGGAGTTTCATCAAATGCGGGAGGCGGTGGAATTGCTGTTGCCCAACTGTCAGTTTGTCATGGTTGGGTTGAGCATGGGCGCCAACGTACTGCTGAAATATCTGGGAGAGAAACCCGCGCACCAACGAAACGTCTGCTGCGCCTTCTCCGTCTGTCAGGGATACAACATTAACGAGTGAGTGATGGTGTGTACTGCACAAATGCATGCAGGGCTCCCAATCGTCCCGCAAAACAAGGGGTCCCAGGGACTCCTTCACTTACAGTATAGAGGGTCCTAGAGGCAGGATAGTCCTAGTCCCAGTGGCATTGCGAATGCTAAAAATAATGTTTTTAGTGCATCCCTGGGACCCCCTGCACATTCTTTTAGAGGGTCCTTTAGAATTCTAGTACTTCATAGACCCCCAAATGGGGGTCCCTGGGATCCCTGGTATGCTCGCAGATAATTGCACACACACACACACTTTGCAGAAATATCTGTGAGAGAGAGATCCGCGCTGTTGCGTTTTCTCCGTCTGTCAGGGCTGCAACAAGTGAGTGTAAACAAGGACATGCACACACACACACACATTAATGACTTAGTAATGCGCACATATTAATAATAAATTAATGCATGTATGCACATTCATATATGAATTATCAGAAAAGCCGGTTCGATCATGGAAAGTGTGGTGCGGTTTTATTTCTTTTCAGGGCAGAGCACTTCCTGAGTCAGTGGCAAAACCTGCGCCGAGCGTATCTCTACACCATGACTGCGAACCAGAGACGACTGATCAAGCATCATAGTGAGGTACGAAGAGAGAGAGAGAGGGGGAGGGAGAAAGAGAAAAAGAGGGAGAGAAAGTTGAAAGAGAGTGCTGGAGTTTGGTCTGGTTTGCATTTTGCTACCCGTGTTGGCTGACTGGGTCGCACTCATGATTTCGGTACGCGCTTGCATGTAAAGTAGCCTTTGGGTAAGAATGTCTTTTCTGTGTGTGTGTGTGTGTGTGTGTGTGTGCATGATTGTTTTGTGTTTATTACTATTGTTATTGTTGTCTAAAGTTAGCTTTGTAAGCGCTCTGAGCTCTTTGGAGAAAGAGCGCAACAAATATCCATTATTATTATTATTATTACTGGAGCAGGGGTGCTCTCATGTTGATAGGGCAGGCGTGGCTGGTTGCATCTCTGGGTCCCATCAGCACCTTCGGGTGTTTCTTTCTCATTACTTTTCCCCCCTCTTGGGACGACTAGGGAAAAAGACCTAAGAAACAAGATCCACGATACGTTGTGGGCCTCTCTTCTGAGGCATATAAAAGACTGTAACAAGGCGAGAGAGAGCCTGTGGCTTTGTCTAGGGTATGCCCTGGCCTCGCCTGTCCTTGGTGGGGGGCTGTTGGATGCGCGCTGGTTTCTGCGTGGGGTGTCTTTTGCCGGTGGGGCTCTGCAGTCATGAAAAACGGGCTGGTAGTACACCCACGGGGGACATTTCGCGAGGACTCCTCTGCATCGTATCCGATGATCACCAAGCCGGGAGCAGCTATGTGTGCCTCTGTATACTTGACGGAATGTCCAGTGTGTGTGCCTGCTCCCCAGTAGCACAACACGGACTTGCAGGGCTGCTCTCGTGTTGATAGGGCAGGTGTGGCTGGTGCACCTGTGGGTCCCTTCAGCACCTTCGGGGGTTTCTTCATCTTTTCACACACAGAGGAAGAAACAGAAAGGGAGAGTGTACTTTCCCCTCTGCATGCCGCCCAGCGTTTCTGTTTCTGTGTTTAGTGTGGGGTGGTTGTTTTTAATGCGTATGAATGTTAAGTATGGGCGCATTTTGATATGATTTTTATCAAGATTAAGTGACGTATAAATATGGCATGTTGTTGTACCTATGTGCATGCAAGATGATGATGATAATAACTTGTTTATGTGCATGCAAGATGATGATGATGATGATGATAACTTGTTTATGTACATGCAAGATGATGATAATGATATCTTGTATTTATGTGCATGCAAGATGATGATGATGATGATGATAACTTGTTTATGTACATGCAAGATGATGATAATGATATCTTGTATTTATGTGCATGCAAGATGATGATGATGATGATGATAACTTGTTTATGTGCATGCAAGATGATGATGATGATAATTTGTACTTATGTGCGTGCAAGATGATGATAATGATGATGATAACTTGTGCCTATGTGCATGCAAGATTATGATAATGATGATGATAACTTGTACTTATGCGCATGCAAGATGACGATAATGATGATGATAATTTGTGCCTGTGTGCATGCAAGATGATGATAACTTGTACTTATGTGCATGCAAGTTGATGATAATGATGATGATAACTTGTACTTATGTGCATGCAAGTTGATGATAATGATGATGATGACTTGCACTTGTGCGCATGCAAGATGACGATAATGATGATGATGACTTGCACTTGTGTGCATGCAAGATGATAATAACAGTGATGCACCAAGGTTCAAAAAGCGATCAGACAAATTGTCCTCAAACATGAAAATGAATAGGACAAAATGTCCTGGTTCTTGCTGAAATCAATAAGGAAAAAACCCTGCCAGTGTTCAAAAAGCGATCAAATTGTCTGAAAACAAGAAAATGAATAGGACAAAAGGTCCTGGTTCTTGCTGAAATCAATAAGGAAAAAACCCTGCCAGTGTTCAAAAAGCGATCAAATTGTCTGAAAACAAGAAAATGAATAGGACAAAATGTCCTGCTTCTTGCTGAAATCAGTAGGGGAAAAAACTTGCCAGTGTTCAATTTTCAATCGGTCATTAATTTGTTCTGACAGGGTGGAACCCAATTTGACAATTTTCAGTATTTTAATACGACTATGTCCTGTGACCAACATGTGCTTATGTGCTTGCATGATGATGATGATGATGATGATGGTAATGATGATGATGATGGTGACATTGATGATAATGATGATGACATGCATTGATGATGACAACATTGATGATAATGATGATGACATACATTGATGATAATGATGATGATGATATTGATGATAATGATGGCATGCATTGATGATAATGATGATGATGATATTGATGATGATGATATTGATGATAATGATGATGACATACATTGATGATAATGACGATGATGACAGCATTGATGATTAATGATGATGACATACATTGATGATAATGATGATGATGATATTGATGATAATGATGGCATGCATTGATGATAATGATGATGACAACAACATTGATGATAATGACGATGATGACAACATTGATGACAATGATGATGACGACAACATTGATGATGGTGATGATGAGGAGGAGCAGGATGATATTGATGATAACGGTGATGATGGTGATGACAACATTGATGATAATGATGATGACAACAACATTGATGATAATGACGATGATGACAATGATGATGACGACAACATTGATGATGGTGATGATGAGGAGGAGCAGGATGATATTGATGATAACGGTGATGATGGTGATGACAACATTAATGATAATGATGATGACATACATTGGTAATGATGATGATGATGATAATGATGATAATGATGGTGATAATGATGATGATAATGTTCGATAACGACGCGTCATCGTTTCCAGATGCTGTTCACGGAGGAGATTCGTCAGCAGTATGGCGTGGACTTAAAAAAAGTCTGCTCCGCCCTCACCATGAAAGAACTGGATAAACAATACATCTGGTAATGAGACTGATTGCAAATAATGATCATATAATGATATGATGATACGTATAACAATCGTCAACCTAGCTGGCCAATTTGACCACCAGGTGGCAACCAACTCAATAGGGGCTTATCTCGTCATATCTTTAGTTGGGGGTAGAGAGAGAGAGAGAGAGAGAGAGAGAGAGGGAGGGACTCATCTCTCCCCCCCCCCCCCCCCCCTCTCTTTATTCCCAACTAAGGATATAGAGAGGATTAGCCCCACTCGAGCGTTATGCCACCTGGCGGTCAAAACAGCCAGCTAAGCCGCTTATTAATCATAGTATTCAGTGCGTGCGTGTCGATTCGCGCAACGAGCGAGTCAGCGAACTGACATACACGCCGTGAATACTACGATTAATTGTTATGCTTATCATCATATCATTATTTACAATCAGGGCTGTTCTTGAGATTTCTTCTTCTTCTTCTGCGTTCCCAGGCCATATGGTCATAATGGGTAAGGTACATATTTGTCCGGTTTTCAGTTTTTACTGGTCTCCCCGCTGCGTACAGCCGACACATTCCGATTTCGGAGGAGCTCAAAGGAGAAAAATTATTTGGAAGATTTGTTGGAAAAAAGGCAGGAGAATGGACCAAAAAGTCAGAAAGATAGTAGATGACACAAAGAAAAGGCAGAGTCAAAGAGTGGCAGATTAGAGGAAGTTACAAGCACAGAACTTCCGGAAGGTGGGGGAACTATTTTTACGAAAGACCCCCACCCCCCCCTCCATTATCCCCACGGGGATGATGGTTCAGTTTTTCTTGCCTTTCTTATTCATAAATTTATATATTGCAGAGGACAAGATGTAAAAAAGCTGCTCAAGCTTATTCTTTCATCCTCATTAACCCTTTCATCGCCAGACATTTTTCAGCCCAGCAATACCATTAACCCTTTCACCGCCAGCCATTTTTCAGCCCAACAATGCCATTAACCCTTTCACCGCCAACGTCGCATTTATGCACCACAATGGTTTAACACCCATGTCACTAAAAGGCATCAAATCAGGGCCTATTATCCAAAGACCCTATTTTCTTAATCTTGGGAGGTAAGGATAGGCCTAATGTTATACACGTCACAGAGGAATTCCCAAATATTCCAGATAATTATTTTCTATACCCACTTATCTTTAATGGTATTTTTTTGTCTGAAAAATGGCTGGCTGCGAAAGGGTTAAGCTTAACTGGGTGGTGACAAAAATGTATCTACAATAGTGGGACTTCCTCTGTGACACGTATAACATTAGGCCTGTCCTTACCTCCCAAAATTAAGAAAACAGGATTTTCGGATAACAGGCCCTGATTCGATGCCTTTCAGTGACATGGGTGTTAAACCATTGTGGTGCGTAAATGCGACATTGGCGGTGAAAGGGTTAAAGATCATTTTGTCTTGACTTGACTTGTTGCAGTAAGCTGCACGGCTACACTGACGTCAGGGAATATTACGAACTGCACAGCTGCAACAACTACATCAATAACGTGAGTCCAGGTCTTCACCGTATTAATCGCATCACCTTTAATTAACTCATTCAAGTCATATATGTCCGGAATTAATAGAGAGCTGTCAATTTGATGCATTTGCTTCAAGGGAAGTAAATCTATGTGCAAAACATACCTTGGTCACTTCTAAGCTCGCTTCACTTCCTTAGAGTTAAACCACAATTGTGCCTCTGACTGCTTTTGTAGTGCCCCCCCCAAAAAAAAAGACACAGACTGCAACGTCACTGGAACATACAACAAACAAACAACTACACGACAAGTGTAAAGTGACGTTATTTTATTCACAAGAGACAAAACAAAACTACTGGATATTTCGGCGAATGCGCCTTTATCGACAGACAAACAATCAAACAGCAAACAGCAAAAGGAGCAAAAAGCAGACAACAAAAGGAGCAGTAGTTTGTTGTGAGGAAACCAATCGGTGTAGAGTTTTTCTATATAAAGTCTATATAACACAAAAAGAAAGAAAACTACAAGAAATCTGTGGTGGTTCCAATTTTAATACTAGCTTTCGAGAGGTGTCCTCTCTTCTTCAGGTAAAGTCTCTCTCTATATATATATATAAAAAGTTTGATCTAACACTTCCCTATGTCTAAACCTGGAGTAAAAACCCGTAATCTTCTTTCATTTCTCCTTTCGTTTATGTTTGTTTTGTTTGTGTGTATGGCTGGAGTGATTTGTGATCTTTTGAATAATTCAAAATCGTTGCGGTGAGAGAGATACAACATACAAACAGCTACACCACAAGTGTAAAGTGATGTGATTTTATTCACAAGAGACAAAACAAAATGTGAATGAGTTAATGTGTACCCATGTAGGTACCCATGTTAATGTGTACCCATGTTAATGTGTATGGTGTGAATGAGTTAATGTGTACCCATGTAGGTACACATTAACATGTGTACCCATGTTAATGTGTATGGTGTGAATGAGTTAATGTGTACCCATGTAGGTACACATGTTAATGTGTACCCATGTTAATGTGTATGGTGTGAATGAGTTAATGTGTACCCATGTAGGTACCCATGTTAATGTGTACCCATGTGAATGTGTTAATGTGTATGGTGTGAATGAGTTAATGTGTACCCATGTAGGTACCCATGTTAATGTGTATGGTGTGAATGAGTTAATGTGTACCCATGTAGGTACCCATGTTAATGTGTACCCATGTTAATGTGTATGGTGTGAATGAGTTAATGTGTACCCATGTTAATGTGTTAATGTGTATGGTGTGAATGAGTTAATGTTTACCCATGTAGGTACCCATGTTAATGTGTACCTATGTTAATGTGTTAACCCTTTCACCGCCAGCCGTATTTCAGCCAAAAATGTTCATTAAAATGACCTGGGTAGAGAACAAAATCTATCTGCAGTATTGGGGATTCTTCTGTGACATATATAAAATAAGGCCTATCCTTACTTCCCAAAACTAAAGACAATCGGGTCTTTGGATAATAGACCCCAATTTGATGCCTGTTAGTGACATAGGTGTTTAATCACCGTGGTGCTAAAATGCAACTTTGGCGGTGAATGGGTTAATGTGTATGGTGTGAATGAGTTAATGTGTACCCAGCACCACGAAAGGGACATTAACTGAATCGCATCGCGGCCATTACACTAAGCAGCGAACCTAGAAACCGCATGATTGTGAATTATTCCAAAATCTCAACACATCGCTCCAGCCATACACACAAACAAAACGGGCATAAACGAAAAGATAAATGAAAGAGGAGTACGGGTTTTTAATTCAGGTGTAGAAATAGGGAAACGGTAGTTCAGACTTTTTATGGACAGATTTTTTTTATAGAAAGACTTTTTTTTACCAAAATCGGTTTCCCCACGACAGACCACTACAAACGCAAAGCAAGATAATAATAATAATAAACGGATATTTATATAGCGCTTTTTATCGAGCACAAAGCGCTTTACAATCAGCATTGAAACGCTCACACACGCACAGCAGAAGACACACACGCAAAACAGAAACACACGCACGTACGTGCACGCACGAGAGTGAACGCGTTCTTGCACACAGACATACACACACACATTTCCCCAAACACACAGAAAACACATTCTCACTGAAACGCACACAAACTTAGCCAAACGCACACAAACAAAACCTGCGTAAGCGAGTTAAGAAATGACCAAACTAAGGTATGCACACAGGTTTACGTCCCTTGAATTGAATTCGTCAAGCCGACTGCCTTGTGTTTCTTCCGCATACAATTAGGTGATTCGTCTTCAATGATGACGCCGCATATCGCATATATTTATGCGTAAGCTGGGCTAGTTTTGCACGACAGGCTTGGAAAGTCATAATTCTCATTTCTTATCAAATTTTGAGTTTTTATGGGTAATTTTGTGCTCTACAACATCTCATCATATAGTAAAAAGCCAAGTGTCCCTTGTGTCTGTGTGTGTGTCTGAAACACGAAACGGGCCTTATAACTCCGCCGTTTTTCGACCGAATCGCTTCAAATTTGCTGTGAGCCCTAACGGGGCGATGGCAACGGCAACCGAGGCGGCCGTATCATTTGCGCGGTTTCGCAAATGCGCGAAACACGCATCCGCCAGCCTCTCGGCGCCCGTATCTCCAATTTGGCAGGTAGATGACCGGGGACGGTGACTATCGGTGTGCCAAACCGGAAGCGAATCGGTTCAGAAACGCGCACGCTATACGCCGCTTCACCTTTTCACGAATAACTCCGCCGTTTCTTAACCGATTCGCTTCCAATTTGCTGTCGGACTTGCTATGGCAGGGGCAAAGCCTGGCGGCAAATTTGAAGAGAATCGGGAGAGTGTGTCATTCTCAGAGCAGCGCCAACGGGAAACAGGGCCTTATAACTCCGCCGTTTCTTAACCGAATCGCTTCAAATTTGCCGTACTCAGCGTTACCAGTACTTGGCGTTACCGTTACTAGGCGTTGCCGTTACTAGGGAGAGCGCGTCACTCTCAGAGCAGCGCCAACGGGAAACGGGGCCTTATAACTCCGCCGTTTCTTAACCGAATCACTTCAAATTTGCTGTGCTCAGCATTACCAGTACTTGGCATTACCGTTACTAGACGTTACCGTTACAAGGCGTTACTGGTACTCGGCGTTGCGCTAGTCTTTCATATTTATGCAGGATAGTCTTTGTTAGTAACAGCCTGTTTCATATATCAATAATAAAAATAATAAAAAGGCAGAGGCCAAACTTTGCAATACTTACATTTTTGAAAGATGTTTGAGTTCTATTATTCCTTACACCACAGCAGGGAAAACTACATTTTTAAAATTTTAAAGTTCTGACGGTTCTCCGCAACCGCTGTTGCAACCGGCTACGGCTGTGACAATGGGTGACCGGCAACCGAATCGGCTACAAGTGGAAAGATGGCTACCAGCCGCCAGCGCCCCGCTTAGCGGATATTCTATGCGGAAACCCGTGCGCAATCCATGAATAAGTATACCCGAGTTCGAACCTGGGTACAGGGGATTTTTCCTCTCACTTTGCACTAGGCCTTACGGTCTGAACGTGGAGTCTTTCGGATGAGACGATAAACCGAGGTGCCGTGTGCCCATGCACTTAGCGCACGTTAAACCCAGTGGCAACGAAAAAAGTTGTCATTTGGTCAAAATTTAACCCCCCCCCCTCCTTTTCCTTCCTCATCAGTCACTCAAAAATCGCATGCCAAAAATAATAATGGGTGGCGTGCCTCTGGCTGCGACACTCTTTCCAGGTGGGAGCAACCCGAATTTCATATATACGCCTCTGTGACTATTAAGTACCTAAACAAAGCAACCACCTAAATACCTAATAAGTGAAACAAAGAAGGGAAAAAATATTTGCGCACGTGTCCGAATTTCCCCTATATGCGCCAAACTTTTATCCTTCTTTCTTCCACTTATTTAGGGTTTTCCGTACGGAACTTACGCATCTAATGTGAACCCGGCCTTAGGCTAGAAAAAGTTAACCAGGCCCGAAATCCTGTGTGTTTGTGTGCAGGTGGAGATTCCCTTGGTGCTGCTGAATTCAGAGGATGACCCCATTGTGCCCTCTCCGCTGTTGAAACACGCTCGCAATTACGCAGGTAAGAAATTTTGCATGTTCCAAAAAAATTGAAATAGACTTCTGAGGCAGTGTGTGTGCTGTGTTATTATTTGTGGATGAGTGGGATTTTCTTGCTACGGTGAAGTGGTTAGTATTATTTTAGATCTGCATGCATGGCGTCTCGCTTCTTCGTTGCGTGTTTGATTATCATCTGAAAGAGGTAAAATATCGGTATATATCCGTTATTAGGATTTGCGAGTGAGATATTGCTTTTATCCTATCTTAAGTGGCTTGCTGTTTATCACACTCGGTCTCCGACCTCGTGTGATAAACAGCAAGCCACTCGAGATAGGATAAAAGCAATATCTCACTCGCAAATCCTAATAACTGATAGTGGTGCCTAAATGCGACATTGGTGGTTGAAGGGTTAATAGGGAGGGTCTTGATAGGGAGGTTGCCTTATGCTAGTCCCGCAAGATATGGGGGGGAGGGGGGTGTTAAAGCGCCCCATTGTTGTCATTTGTTTTCAGAGTCTCACAGCCAGGCGATGTTCGTGACGACCAAGCACGGGGGTCACCTGGGATACTTCGAGAACGGGTTCATCCGGCCCCACACCACGTCGTGGATCGACCGCTTCGTGTGCCAGCTGGCCAACGCCATTGTCGCCTACTCTGCGCAGCGCAAGATGGACGGTTTCTCGCCGCAGGTCCCTTTGCACGTGAAGGTAGTGTAACGTATTAGGTATTAGGCACTTTATAGTCACAGAGGCATCTCTGTGACATTTTGGTTGTTCCTATCTGGAGAGCGCATCAGGAAACTGTCTTGAGCAATCGAAGAAGAAGAAGGAATAGGTTTTTTGGGGGGGGGATTGCAGGCAGGAGAACGGGCCAATATGTCAGAAAAAAATAGTACATGATACATATAGTAAGGAAAAAGGCGGGAGTTAAAGAGAGTGAAATATTATAGGAAGTTGCTAGCACAGAACTTCCAGAAGGTGGGAGAACTGTTTGTCCGAAAGACCACCCGCCGGGATCCCCACAACAAAAATCACCTTGATTTCAGTATATTTTTCACAAAATGATGATCTGTTTCGCGGTCCGACACTTTCGTTTTGGCAGTCAACACACCAGCGATCAACTCTAGACTCAACCGGAAGCGGACGTTGTGCATCGCCACGCTTCCGGGGCTTATGCTTTGACGCGGCTTATGCGTTACTTTTTTCAGAATTTTATTTTTGAAGTAGGGGGTGCGGTTTATACTACAAAGCAGCTTGTAGTCCGTGAATTACGGTATATATCTGTCTCACTCTTATGTTTTGTCGTAATTTTTGGTTGGTTGTTTTTCTACTCCCAGTTCTTACAGAACGGGAGTACATTGGAATAGGACCGAGGGCTGTGCGTTGCCTGTCCGTATGTGTGTGTGTGTGTGTGTGTCCATGTGTGTGACCAAAATGTGTTCCAGTCCGTAGTGCCTAAACCAATGAACCGATCTTAACCCCTTGACTGCCACCAACGTATCACGTACTGACCTGATAACATGACGACAGGATGAAAAAAAGTTTTGTTTAGCTTATTCCTTTATCGTCATTAAAGATCATTTTGACTTGACTTGACTTGACTGATGATGTCATCAGATGAAGAGGAATAACTCTGATTTGCTGGCTTTTCCTTTTAACACAGTCAAGAGAGTTATATCCCCCGACCATTTTGCCAGATTGGCTCTATCACTTGTCTTTTTCATGGCATGATTTGCCCAATGATTTTTTCTTTAATTTTCTCTGGCAGTCAAGGGGTTAATGAAACTTGGTACAAAGTTTTTTATTTTTTTATTTATCAGGACGGGCCCTTAGCTTCAAACGGCTCTCCTCGGAAATCATCATCATCATCATCGCCTTCCATGATCGCTACTACTACCACCACCACCACAACTGCCGTCAAAGCTACCACCGACTTCAGCAACGTTTTCGCCAAGGAGGACGCAAGCCACCGCCGAACCAGCCAGTCGGAAACCAGCATCCATCGAGCCACTCGAGCCAACACCACCACTAGCGACGGTTGGAGGGGGAAAGGAGGAGGAGGAGGAGGAGGGGGGGAAGGAGAAACCGATAGCAAAGACGACGACAACCACGACCTCGACGATGACGAAGAAATTGAACCAGGGGAGGAAACTGCCGCCCATTTAGGGGAAGTCGGCGCGGCCAGACTGGTGGAGACGGTGGTGATGGGCGAGGAGGAGGAGGAAAACGGACTGACCTCCCTTGTGTTCGAGGAAGGGAGGCGCATGTTGGAATCGGCGGGGGGAGAATGCGTCGCGGCGGAAATGTCGTGTGGTGATGGTGGGGGAGGGGGAAAAGTATGGTGGCTTAAGCGGGTTGTTGTTGTTGTTGTGGGTGGTGGGTGGGTGGGGTGGGTGGGTGTTTCTATTAGCTTCTGGTCTGCGTTACTCTCTGCTTGATCGTTGTTGCTCGTAATTATTTAATTTATTTATTTATTATCGTCTGCTGAGAGAGCTTGTGGCTTAGCTTCCGTTCTTTGCTTTTGTTGCTGCATTATTTCTGTCTTGGGTTTTTTTTCAGCGTTTATTTGGCTGTAACCTGATTTTCTTTTTTACTGTCTTTTAGCTGGCAGGTTTTGTTTTTGTTTTTTCTTAACCCACTGTCGCCTCTTGGCACCACAATGATTTAACACCCATGTCGCTGAAAGGCATCAAATGAGGGTCTGTTATCCAGTGACCTTGAATGTGTTCTTAATTTTGGGAGGTAAGGACAGGCCCTATTTTATGCATGTCACAGAGGACTCCCCAATATTGCAGACAGAATCTTTTCTCTACCCAGGTAAGTGTAATGGAACGTTATAGCTAAAAAAAATGGCTAGTGTTGAAAGGGTTAAATGCTTTCATTCACTTTTATTGTGTTGCTTTTTTTTCTCTGTCAAAGTTTCTGTTCTTTTTTTTTTTTCTTTTTTCTTAAACGTGTTTGTTCTCTTTTCCTGAACAGACAAACCTCTATTTTAAGACTTCCAAAATGTCCGGAAAAATCGGTCGTAATTGGAGGGGTCGTATGACGGAGGTTTTCACTGGCAGCCGTAGAAAGAAAAAGTTCAGCACAGTTCATACTCTCTTCTTCATGCACACATACAATGACATATTAAAACTGGATTTGGGTCTTTCCAACTCCATAGGATTGTGCAATCGATGTATTACAGTTTCACTTCGCTGACTTCTGTTAATCACCTCCACTCTCGTCCAAAGTCAGTGATTTTCTTTTTCAAAGTCAGTGGTTTTCGTGCTTTTCCTACGCTTTCCGCCATCTTTTCTACAACAAGGGAAGCGACTCCGCTTTCAGGCCCTTGACCATCGTTGTTTCCCTTTGCTCGAAGTCTATGCAGACGACAGCAACGGTCGTAAAAACCAACAAAATGGCGGTCGTAAGTCGCGTTTTAGAGGAAGTCGTTTAAGAGAGGTCGTTTACATAGTAAAATGCATCCGTGCCAACAAATCCGGTCTCAAATGAGAGGTGGTCGCTTAACAGAGGGTCGTAAAATAGGGGTTTGTCTGTATTGCGCTTTTTTTTTCTGTCAAAGTTTCTCTCCTTTTTTAAAAATCCATTTTTCTGCTGCTGCTTTTGTTATGATAATCTGTGCTTGCATGCATCCATCACTTTTTGTGGGTTTTTTAAAATGTGCATCCGTCTTGTCTCTTTCTTCGTGTTCTTCTTTTTTTTTTTCTTCCCCCCCACCCCCCTCTATCTTGTCTTTCTATGTG
Organism: Phymorhynchus buccinoides; assembly: GCA_017654935.2. NCBI lineage: Eukaryota > Metazoa > Mollusca > Gastropoda > Neogastropoda > Raphitomidae > Phymorhynchus > Phymorhynchus buccinoides. The sequence goes on from CM065713.1 coordinate 11,374,088, forward strand.
TCTTCTTTGTTTGTTTGTATGGCAGTTGTTTTATATTCTGTGTGCATCTGTGAAATTGTTCCGGTACTGTTCCATTTTGTTTCTCGGTGGATCGAAACGAAGGGCGTTCTGCTTCTTCCAAGTCGTCGGAAACTGCCAAATGACGCCCTTCCGCCGTACATTTAGAGTTCAATTCGGATGAGACTATAAACCGAGGTCCTGTGTGCCCATGCACTTAGCATACATTAAACCCAGTGGCAACGAAAAAGTTGTCATTTGTGTAAATTTACATCCCCCCCTCCTTCCTCATCGAAACTCGCATGCAAAATTAAAAAAAAAAAAGTTGGGTGGCGCGCCTCTGGCTGCGACACTCTCTCCATGTGGGAGCAAACCCGAATTTCACAGACGCCTCTGTGACTATAAAAGTACCTAATACCTAATAATACCTACTACCTAATAACATACACACGATAAAATATTTGGTGCCGCATTGCAATTTTTATCAATGGCTGCTTCAAATCACGAGTGGGGTCTTTTGTCCTTCTCTGAAGAAAATCTCAGGTTTTTTCATCTTGTTTTCTTCTTCTTTTTCTTCTTCTTCGATCGCTCAGGACAGTTTCTTGTCAATTATGAGCGCAGATGCGTCATGCTGCCGTTATGCGCCTAACTAAGGAAACAGTTTTAGGCCCAGAATATCACTGACTTGTGCGATGGATGAGGCACTTTTTGAAAGCGTTTCTTGAGGAAAAAGCAGGGAGAATTGAACCGGGTAAAAGGCAGAAATCCATAGAGAGGAGACTAGCAAGCAAAGGGAAAAGCAGAGTCAAGAGAGTGAACAGCTAGAGGACGCTACAAGCACAACTTCCAAAAAGGAGGGGGAAACTATATACAAAAAGACCCCCCCCCCCCCGGTATCCCATGGGGGTCAGGTTTTATGGGTAACTTCTCGGACTTAGAAAATACACGCACGCGTGAGGCAGCCAAGGCGCGCTCCCAAACGCCTCTCTACATTCTGTGCTACAGCTCTGTGTACCGCAGATATATAGGAAATCCAGGAATTGTGACCTCACATGTTCTACTAGTTTGGGCATCAACAAAGAGCGGTTGGTCTATACAGATGCAGAGGTTAAGCAATAAGTGAAGTTACACATCGTCGTCCCTGGGCTGTGTAGTGGGTAAACTGTATTCTGAAGAAAGAAAAAGATAAGTTACAAATTAAAAACTCTTACGTAGCACGTCGAGGTGGAACATCAAACGAAGCCCCCAAGGGACGTCACTCTAGACTCCCACACACCCAGAATGCAAAGACCCATTCACTTGCAAGCACCCTGCCATGTGGTTTTGAGAATATATAAGATTATGGCGGCGTTTCTGTCCCCTTCCTGTTACCTTTCCCTCCTTCCCCCCTTGTTTTTTTCTTCCCCTCCCTTAATCCTTTGACTGTCAGAGAAAATTAAAGGAAAAAACCCATTGGGCAAATCATGCCATGAAAAAGACAACCAGTAGAGCCGATCTGGCAAAATGGTCTGGGGACATATAAATCTCTTGACTGTGTTAGAGCAAAAGCCAACATAACAGGTTTATTCCTCTTCATCTGATGACATAATCAGTGATGTCATCAGGTAAGTACGTGATGCGTTATATGGCAGTCAAGGGGTCAAACCGCAATGCGTGAAGTCTCCAAAAAAAAAGCTACTTCCCATTTTTGTCACCGGTTGAGAGGCAGAACGTGACAACCAAGAACATTAAGAAATTTTTAATGGCAGTTAGAAAGAGTTAGTTCAAAAGACCAACCCCAAAAACAAATTAAAAGCCGCCATGTGGGAAAATAGTTCCGTAGAGAGAGCTGACCATCGTCTTTTTCTGCGTTCACAGGCCATAATGCCACAATGGGTAGTACGTATGCGTCCGTTTTCCAGTTTTCACTGGTCCTCCTTCCTTGCTGCCTTCAGCTGACACATTCCGATTTCGGAGGAGGCGCTGAACAGCAAACCTTCAAAGAAGACGATGGTCCTCACACAGGCGTTTCAATCCTGAACCTTTCATGCTGCATCTAGGTCTCGACTCTTGAAGATCTTTAAGCTTTTTGGTACTTTCTAGTCACAGAAACTCGTCTCTGTGAAATTCGGGCTGCTCCCACATGGAGACCTCTGAGCGCGTCGCTTTAAGCACTTTCACTGCTAGCCCATTCTTCAGGCCCCAAAATTTTCCATTAAAATTACCTGGGTAGAGAACAAGATTTCGTCTGCAATACTGGGGATTCCTCTGTGACATGCCGAAACTTCGGCCTATCCTTACCTCCCAACATTAAGAACATAAGGTCAACAATTGGATACCAGACCCTCATTTGATGCCTCTTTTAAGTGACAATGGGTGTTCAATCATTGTGGTGCCAAGAGGCGACAGTGGCGATGAAGGGTTTAGTACAGTGCAGCCCATTTTTGCATGCTACGTGAGTTCGTGTTATCCATCCCACCGGCAACAACACGGCCTACTACTTCCTAACCGTAATAGATGGGAATGGGCTTTAAAGTCCATCGTGCGCGCAAGATCTTTCGCGCATGCGTTTAGGTAACTCAAGGAACCTCGGTTTTTAACCCGAGATTTCACCCGCCAATGTCGCCTTTCTTATGCTCCACAGTGGTTTAACACACCATGTCACTAAAAGGCATCAAATCAGGGCCTGTTCTTCTGAACCTAACCCCATTTTCTTAATTTTGGGAGGTAAGGATAGGCCTAATGTTTACGGCATGTCACTGAGGAATTCCCAATATTGCAGATATGGGTTTTTTCTCTATACCCAGTTAAGTTTAATGGTATTGCTTGGCGGGGAAAGGGTTAAGGTCTCATCCGAAGGGACCAGGAAATAGGAGTAAAGTATTCTTCCCAAGGACGCAAACACTGCGAATGGAGCTCGGGAGCTGTCGACACACAGCGCACTCCACAAACCCGTGGGAATTTGACGGTGTGCGAGGACTTACCAACTACACCACGGCGCCTCTCTGCGTTTCTGTACGCTACAGCATCTCGTTTTCACCTTTTGGGGCTCACTCGTGTTAAACTTCGAAAGTTAGCAATAAGTGGAAGCTCTATAGTAATGAAAGTTGTTCACGGTTGTGTGTGTGTGTGTGTGTGTGCTTGTGTGGTCCAATCTCCAAACTTTAACGTTGACAGTTTTCTCGGGGAAATAGAAGGCGTTCATTGTTCAAACTTTGCACACACATATAGATGTCCATGCAAGCTTTGAAACATTAATAACGATTATGATAAATATTAAATACTTAAAACAACACTGTAAACAAATAATAAACAGATAACATTTTAGATTAGGTGGGTTAGAGAGTATTCAACAGGCAACATGAGTTAAGAAAAGTATTCCACAGTGAAAGCCTCGATAGCTCATTGCGTAGAGCGTTCTGTCTCTCATGCCAATGGTTCCGGGTTCCAATTCTCCGCACGGGCACATTTTTAAAAAAAAGTTGTATCCATTAACGATAGCTTCATTTGTACTTTAAAATCTTATTGGCAATCTTGTACTTTAGACACCCCTCCCTTCAGTCTTTGTTTGTTGTTGTCCCACTTGTGCTTGTTCGAGTGAGCCTTGAAGGCTTTGCCTCTTGTTTTTTTTCTCTCAAATATTTAATAATAACCACAAACTATGAACTTTGAACCGCAAAATTTATTAAAAGTGGTTGGGCTGTGATGATTTTTTTTCTTTTTCTTCTAAGTTTCGCTTTGCTGTATCTTATGAGCTAACATAACCACGATAATTTTGTTCGCTGACTTCTTGTGTTGTGTATACTGTTTCCCCACCCCCTTACTCCCTACCCACCCCCTCACCCCCCTGCACTTAAACACCCCAACCCCTCCCATACCTAACCCTGCTCACCTACACCCCCTCACCCCTTTCCAAAATCAAATATATATTTGAGTAAATACGCCTTTTTTTTTTTTAACCATTTCACCGCCAACGTCGCATTTTTTGTACCACAATGATTTAACACCCATATCAATAAAAAGGGTCTGGTATCCAGTGACCTTATGTGCTTCAATTTTGGTAGGTAAGGGACAGGCCATAGTTTCGCACGTCACCGAGGAATCGTCAGTATTGCAGACGAAATCTTTTCTCTACCAAGGTAAAGTTTAATGGTACGTTGGGTCTGAGGATATGGCTAGCGTTGAAAGGGTTTAAGCTAAAAAATATCCATAACAGCTTAAAGCTAAAGCATTACTGTGATCTAAAAAATAAAACAATCAAGCTGCTTCGTGTTTTTAAAGCAAAAAGAAGGCAAACACGATGATTATCTTTGTTGTTTTCCCGAATTGTGTAAATCGATCTTCAATTGGCTTTCGAGCTGTATAAAAGTCTATAAATCCCCTGCACCATTTGGCTTTGAAATGATGACGCGCGCTGTTTTTTTGTTTGTGTTGCTCGCTGTTGACTGTTGGTGTTTTAGATTAAAACATTCCGCCACATGCCAACGGCAAAAATAAGACAAAAAAGTATGCATATATATCACTTAAGAACCACACACACTAAAAAAGCCGGAACGCAGAGGCTTCATTTAAATTATGCAGAGCAATTCCAATAGGCGAGTTTCAGGAAAAAACTAGGGGAGAGCACTTGTGAAAATTAGAGTGTTTACCTCCATACTCGGTCAAATACCTAGCGACAATGCAACAATGGCGTCGAAGCTTGAAACTGCAGGATTCGAGTCAGCGACTTGCAAAAAATTTGTAGAAAAAGAGGGGGGACCAGTGATTGCTAAAAGTGATAGAACTGAAAACTGTGACGAAAAAATAACTGGACATCAATTTCAGAATGAGACTGCGTTCTACATGCTGTCTGTGTCTACTCAAACACAAGAATGCGAGAAGCGCGGGGATTTACCGATGGCAGAGTAAATTCCCCTGTTTGATCCGATGAATAGGGCACAAGATAATCCTACACACATAAAATTACTCACCTTCATATTTCCGAACAATTCCTATCAACCCCTTTGCGTTTATTCCAGCCAATATCGGTGGCCAGAAGTCGGCCAAACATGTCTAACACTGTAACCCGATTAAAATGATGAACTTACTCCTGGAACCACCAAATTATGTTGGTAAACTGGGCCCAAAATGGGTACTGTTGCTTAAAAATATATTAAAAATTAACTACTGATGGATTGACTTTCAAAGTTCGGGTTTGTGTATAAATGGAAGAATGTTAAAGTTACAATGGTTTTGTTTTGTATGTGATATTTTTGATTTTTGATTATTGCCAATTTTAATCCAAAAACATAACGAAGTGGGTGTACGGGGGCTGTTTTAGACGGCTTTGTAGGAGAAAGTAAGGATGTCATGTCGGAAATCAGGCTATAAGGGCTTAACGTGACTCATCGGAATAGGCCCGATTTTGAATGATTAAAAAAAAATAACCAATCGCTCCAGCCAACACACACCAAGCAAAAGAGACATAAATCAAAAGGAGAAACGAACGAAGATGACGGGTTTTACGTAATGGTTTAGACATAGAGACGTGGTAGATCAGACGTTTTTTAATATAGACGACTTTACATGCTTTGTATGCTGCGAATGTATGGGTACGTTTAAAGCGCATCATGTTATTTGTTAGCAGACTTACCAAGCGTGACATTCAATCTAGGCACAAAGATGCGGACGTTCGCCAAAGTCAAACGATTCTCAGAATTTTTATGGACAAAACTTGTGCAAGGCTGTTGGGTAGCGAAAATGGTGACTTCAAATGGTACGGCTTCGGATGGAGAAACCTCTGTCAGGTTTGCATGAATCCGTGGCTACGTAAAGTAAATGTATCTAAACTATGCTTAAATGTATGCCCAAGTCTTCTGTGTTTTGTATTTTTTATTTACACTCGTTCAAAGGCGAGGTCAGTCAATATGATTTTTTGGTAAAGGTCAATGAGGTGCCACCACCCCACATTTCTCGATAATTGTATTTTCCGTGTATTGCCTTTATTACCATACATAAAGCTGTATTTAGGAAATTTTCACCAAATTACTTTTTGGGAATACAACCGAGCCATAACCCTAACCCTACCCCCCACCCTATAAGACGGGACAAAACGCAACGAACCACAACTGTGACAAATCGCGGTGTACTGCAGTACATAGTGGAGGTAGGAGGGCTAGGGTAGGATAGGGTTAGATTCAAAAAGGTATTAGCTAAAAATGTTGCCTAAATACAGCTTCAAGGTCGGGTAAGAAAGGCAAAACGGAAAAAATAGAAGTAACAAGAAATGCAAGGGGGAGGTAGGCACGTCTTACCTTGCCCCCGATTTTGTAAATGTAGCTTAGTAGACATTGCGGATTTGTTTTTTGACAATATTGATAGCTTTTGGTAAAGGTCACGATGACACAACCCCCCCCCCACCCCTACATTTTCTCAGCTTCCCTGCATTTCACACTTTGCTTGCCAAAACATAAGCTGTATTTCAGTAATATCTTGTTGAATAGTTACTCACAGTCTGATAAATGCATATATAATGGACCCCCCCCAACCCCCCCATACCACCCAC